>CM076580.1:1184611984-1184992581 GCA_034641835.2 Pinus albicaulis | reverse complement strand
CCCGTAATATCCCGGAAGGGAAATAGACAACAATACAAGCATACGACAATATAGAAAATGCCAGAAATAGAACATAAAGCACATACTCATAAAAATGCCGGGAATGCTAAGCCATTTTATTAATCTGAGAATATAATGAAATACAATGGAGAATCAGAATGATAGCACCTATTCTTGCTCAAGGCAAGTGAAGAACTCTCTCAGAAAGACAGGAAATGGCCGCTACAAGAAAACCGCATCCCGGGCCTGGCCGGGAAGAAAAACCGGCTGCGAACCTGGCCGGGGCTGCGGGAATGAACTCAAGCTAGGGGCTGATCCCCTTGCCGGAATGAGCTGAAAATCGGCACACCACCTAAACTCACCACCCCGAAAAGAACCCCGAAAAAACCCGTAAACCATATACATGAAACCATATACAAAACGGACCACCTCCGAAAATCACCCCCAGAAACCCTCCTCCTAGAAAAACGCTATCCCTCCAGGACCAGCGCAGACACCAACTGAAATAGACTGAAATGGGGCCACAACTCCTTAGGAAACTCACCAAATGATAAACATTGAACCTCCACACCGGAATAGGCCTGAATCTCCTGCAGAAAACTCTACCACTGAACAGCTCCAACTCAAATTGCGTCCTCCCTCCAAGGACTGCGCAGTCACCCAATGAAGCTCAGCTCCTCAGCAAAACTCCGCCAAAATCTCCTGCAAATCTGCTACTAAAGACTGAAGAAAAACCTTGCCCGAGCAGGCACTCGAAGTCCCCCGGGGCCAAGGGTGAGATCTCCGACCGGAGACACTCAGTCGCACTAAACAGTGCTGCAGACCGACTAAACAGCCAGCGTGCTCAAGTAGACAGAAGTCTAGCTCAATATCATCAACAATATCAATAATGCCCAAATGAGGAGACTCCTCCCCTTTTTATAGCATTGGTTTCCCTCCAAAACCAACGTCCTCTCTCTCATTGGCTCCTCCACGTGGTGTGTGGCCCCCCTTGGCTCCCCCCTTAAGTTACAACATTGCATCTACTAGGGAAACACTTTATTTTATTTAAGTGAGTTGACCCCTCTTTTCTCACTTTTATTTAATAATTAACTATAGTCGGCAAAACTATACAAAATCAAATATTCCAATTAGCGGTGCTAATTAGGAATATTACAGTCTCCCCCGGCAAAACGTTGCTTGTCCTCAAGCAACTGAAGTGATGGATGTTGCAATGTCTCCTCGCTCTCCCAAGTGGCATCCTCATCCGGCAAAAATTGCTTGTCCTCAAGCAACGCTTGAACAAGCCTACTCTCTAGCTGATGCTCCCTACCGATACTGCAAAACGTGCCTGGGTCCCACTGAAACCTCTCTGACCTCTGCATCACCCTGATACGAAGGGATATCTCAATGCCAGGATCCCAAAGTGACCTCTCACAGTAACCAGTCAACCAATAATCTCCCCGGATCCCATCGCCACCATGGCCAATAATCGCCCAAGTCCCACGGCTCGGACTGTGCACTGCCTCTGGCTATGACTAATGCTCTAAGAGGTGAAGACCACCAATAAGCATCAATGCTCTTGGGCTCCTGCTGCGTTGTACCTGTAGCTGCATATGCTACCCCTCCAACTGCATACCAACTCATCACCTCTCTCCAATCCAAGTCATGACTCAATCCCATGCTGATCCTGCTCTCCTGAAATTGGGAAGGAGTCCTGAAGTAACGACAACTGGTGCCCTCCTGCCGATTGGGATCTGTAACATCTACTATGTCCAAGGGCCCCTGCTCCACTGTGCTCCCTACGAAGAATACCATACCATCAAGAGGGTACCAACTCATGATCTCCCGCCAGTCCATCTTGGAGGAAGCATCTGATGTAGCAACAACAGCTGCATGTGGAACATGCCTGGAAGGTTGCCGCTAACTTGTAATCATCTCCCACTGCCAAACTATCACATCTACCTCCAACATCTCCAGAGGATATGGATCTGTCGCTGCTGTCACGGTACTCGGTGTCGGTGCATCTGACTGCTCCACCTCAAAGGATGACCCCAATGCTAGCCACATATCCATCATAGGCTCAATGTGGGCACCCATCTGGACCTCACCCAAGGAAATGTCATGCCTGATGTCCATAGTATCCTCCTCTGCTGACCCAGGCTCCCTCATGTGCTGCTCTAGCTAAAGCGTCACAAGTGACTCATCACCCAGAGTATCTCCTATACAGTCCCCTGACTGCTCACCCTGCACACTGTAATACGGCTGCAATCTACTGTCATCATACCTGCATGACTGCTCTTGCTCCACAGAAGCAACCACAACTGATCCTATGGACTCATATGAAAGAGAGTCCTCACCCTGGCATACAGAAGGAATGCCCTCCTGCTCTACCTCCACCACCTCATCTGCAGTGAATATGCCATCCACCCTCTCGATGAAGTGTCGATACAATGTCTGGAGTCCAGACGCATGCTGGGATGCTACCTCTGCTGAACCCAATATCCTCTGCTCATGCATGATCTCAACATGCCCTGAGGGAAAAATGATGCATGTCTCCCTCATGACCTGCTCCCCAAGCATAGGCTCAGCAATAACTAATGTGCCACCACTGCAGAGGATCATCTCATCCTCTAAACTGTGGCTGTCAACTAGCGTACTGACCCAGTTCCACTGCTGAGAAGTCTCTCGCCTAGTGTGCTGAGGGCCATCCAAATATCTTGGGTGTGCCTCACGGACCCCGCTGCTCATGCCCAAAGTGCCAAAGGACAACGACAAAATCAGTCGTGCCCATGAGTGATGTAGAAGAGTGTCGGATGTGTGAGTCCCCACAGATACCATCAAGTATCGCTCCTCTGTCTCCTCATCGATCCTGGGTGAAATACCCCCAAAGGTAAGCCCAGTGTCCCTGTCTGTGAGTCTCCCTGGATGCAATACTCTAAGACCTTGCTGTGCCGCGCCGTACGCCCTCGCAAGCCACCGGTCATCCATGTACTCCTCAACATGCCACTGCACACTAAGGCATACCCCTGAATACTGCTGGATACCCCATGCTACTGCTGTACCACCCTGTACCGTCTCATGCCCTGACTGTGTCCAGGAATCTGTCACTCCCCGCGTCCTCTCAATGTGATGTAGGGCACTCCTACTCCACAATGCAGTCCCACACACTACGGTACACCACCATGTAGCTCCATGTCTACCAGTAGTCGACTGATCACTGCTAGAGGCTCCCACACATCCATGGATGTGATGTCCTAGAGCTGTGCCTCTACATATCGGACTACCACCAATCGGTATCGTCATGTCCACCGTCGCATCACTATACCCGCCGACAAATGGATCATCACTGCAAATCCTCCTCGAGGGGTCCGAGAAGTGAATCTCCCTATGGGTCAGTAGTGTTACCAACACTGATCGGCTCCGCTGCATCCTCTGTGCCCCACACAAAGGTGAAGAATCCTTGGCCCCATACAAGGTGCCATCTGGTGGCCTGCCAATGCCACCTCCTCCGACAAGCTCCTGCCAAGGTGTGATGACCACCCCGTGACCCCGTGTATGAATGTCATGCCAAGACAACCTAGGGAGTCTGCCCATAAACTGGTTGGCCACTGGAGCTGACCGAAACTGCACATGCTCTACTACTAGGCCAACTGTACTCTCCAAGGCATAGTCAGCCGACCTGCCCGGGAAACGGTAGGTGATCCCACCTGGATCCCAATGCCAATCTGGGGTTCCTGTATTCCCCATGCATAGAAAATCCTGCTGAGCTACACTCGGATCCATCACTATCTCCATAGCCCGCTCCACCGAGCACCAACTCAAAATCTCTCGCCATCCAACCTCAACATGTGGATGCTGTACCCTG
Organism: Pinus albicaulis; assembly: GCA_034641835.2. Lineage (NCBI taxonomy): Eukaryota > Viridiplantae > Streptophyta > Pinopsida > Pinales > Pinaceae > Pinus > Pinus albicaulis. Next base: position 1,184,988,734 of record CM076580.1, on the reverse strand, counting down.
TGCAACTCTGATCGTCCAAGTCAACATATGAGATCTGACTAGGTGGCTCTGCCTCTCTCTCTCCAACGGGAAGAGATGACCCAACAACACTGCTAGTCCCATCCATGCATGCCTAAAGGGGAATGATCTGACGCTCCAACGTGCCCTCTGATTGTACCATCGGGGAATCTAGTCGTTCCCCAATGCGGACCAACTTGGCCGCTGACTTGGCACAAGTCACTCTCATACCCTCCAGCTCCTGGTCCTGCAACAAAATGGCCTCCCGTACTGACGTGGCCTTCTCTCTCAAAACTCGAAGGTCCGTCCGAAGCTGATGATACTGCTGTCTGCGACCATCATCCAATACCTCTGTACCTGCTAGTGCCTCATCGAAGGTGGATACATCTCCTGACACTGCACCCATCGTGTGCTGCTACCACCTGAAGACTCGGACACGACTCCGGTCATCACCTCAATGGATGGCTCTACTAAGGTAGGCTCTACCTTCTCCACTACCACATCAACCGACATGGCCAAGGAGGTCTCCAATGAGGGTGAATCCTGTGTCACACTAGGTGTAACCTCAGACTCCCTGCAATCTTGTGTTCCCTCATCCTCCAAGTGCGAGGTAACCATTTTAATGGTTTCCCTCTCCGATACTCGGTCAAGCTGGAAAGAGGTATCCAACTTGTCCACCCAAGCTTTTTCTGAGCACCTGGATGACCTGTCAAATGTCGGTAGATGGAATCTGTCCACTATGCGCTGTAAGCCCCCATCATGTGAGCGCCTGTTCCCTCTGTGAAAGTTGTGAGGTCTAATATCACGCTGGAGCTGAACAAAGTCTTTGAACGAGAGAGCCTCCATGAACTCCTGCCCGTATGCCTGGTACTCTGCAAAATAGTTACCCATGTGGCGCGGCTCCGGCTCTCGCTGTGCTCCTGCCCCTATGTCTTCATCCAGAAAAGTGGGCATGGTAGGACGTGTGGGTGTATGTGATGCCATATGCTGAGTGGCATCATGCTCCGGCAAATGGTGGGATGTGCCTGATCCCTCACCAATCCGAAATCCCCTTAGGGTTTCCCGCTGCCTAACCTCCAGTGCAGTGAGTCTCTGTGACAGATCCTGCATTTGGAGGAGCGCCTCTCTAAATCTCCTCTCATCATCATCACCTGCCATCGGCTCTTTCTGCTATGTGTCTACAGGCTCCCCATGAAATGGCACTGCTGCTCCAAAACCATACTACTGCTTAACTTCGACCTCCGATTTACTCACTGGAAACTGCTCAGAAAATTCTAGGAATTTGGGAAGGTGATCCTTGCCCAAAACCCAGAAAAACCCAGAAAACGTTTCTTCTAATTCCAACCTTCACAATTTGACCCTTTATATTTTGGCCCTTTTTCCAATTTCGTTTTTGGTACTGCACTGCTATTGCTTCTCCAAAATTCCCGCAAACCTCTGTATGATCTCTTTCCCAAAGTCATAGACCACAGGCTGAGCCAGAATTATGCTCTGATACCACTGTAATATCCCCAATGGGAAATAGACAGCAATACAAGCATACGACAATATAGGAATGCCGAAAGTAGAACATAAAGCAAATACACATAAAAATGTCGGAAATGCTAAGCCATTTTATTAATCTGAGAATATAATGAGATACAATGGATAATCAGAATAAATGCACCTATCCTTTCTCAAGGCAAGTGAAGAACCCTCTCAGAAAAACATGAAATGGCTGCTACAAGAAACTGCATCCCAGCTGCTGGAAGAAATTGCCGTAAACTGCTGCTGCGGGAATGAACTGAAGCTAGGGGCTGATCCCCTTGCCGGAATGAGCTGAAAATCGTCAGACCACCTGAACTCACCACCCCGAACAAAACCCAGAAACCATATACAAAACGGACCACCTCCGAAAATCACCCCCAGAAACCCTCCTCCTAGAAAAACGTTGTCCCTCCAAGAACTGCGCAGACACCAACTGAAATAGACTGGAATGGGGCCACAACTCCTCAGGAAACTCACCAAATGATAAACACTGAACCTCCACACCGGAATAGGCCTGAATCTCCTGCAGAAATCTCTACCACTGAACAGCTCCAACTCAAACTGCGTCCTCCCTCCAAGGACTACGCAGTCACCCAATGAAGCTCAGCTCCTCAGCAAAACTCCCAACAAAACACCTGCAAATCTCCTGCTAAAGACTGAAGAAAAACCTTGCCCGAGCAGGCACTCGAAGTCCCACGGGGCCAAGGGTGAGATCTCCGACCGGAGACACTCAGTCGCACTAAACAGTGCTGCAGACCGACTAAACAGCCAGCGTGCTCAAGTAGACAGAAGTCTAGCTCAATATCATCAATAATATCAATAATGCCCAAATGAGGAGGCTCCTCCCCCTTTTATAGCATTGGTTTCCCTCCAAAACCAACGTCCTCTCTCTCATTGGCTCCTCCACGTGGTGTGTGGCCCCCCTTGGCTCCCCCCTTAAGTTACAACGTTGCATCTACTAGGGAAACACTTTATTTTATTTAAGTGAGTTAGACCCCTTTTCTCACTTTTATTTATTAATAAACTATAGTCGGCAAAACTATACAAAAATCAAATATTCCAATTAGCAGTGCTAATTAGGAATATTACAGGTTCTCATACTCTGGTAGCAACAAGCCCAAGTCACCCCAGATGTTTTGATTTCGATAACAGATTGTTTGGGGGCAAATGACAGCAACTTGGAAGGGTCATTTGGCTTTGAGAACTTATGCATCAACCATGCAGCGGATGAATTAACTCACACAAACAATTTAGGGGAGTCCCCTTTTGTGGTGGAATTGGGTTTCTTTGAAGGTATCACACAGTTGATTCCACCACCAAAGGACATAAGAACGTCTGATTCAGATGACACACTAGAAGGAGAAGAGCACATCCGAGACATGACCACCCACAGGACTGGAAAGAAAAAGTACAGGTGCACTAAGAGCCGTGAACAGAAGCGGGATTTGGTTTTCAGCAAGGGAATTGGTATGAACAAGTTTGAGGAAACCTTACAAACAGTACTGGTTGGTCGTGTTCGGGGGAGGAAATACTCCACGACCAGACTAAAGAAATGGACAACATAAATATGGGGAAACATTTTGGATCAACTACCTGGGGTGCTCATGATGAATAGGGGGTGGTTTTAACTAATCTTCCCCCACCCGGAGATGGAAAATTGGGTGCTCACTAAATACTGGCATATATAAATGACACTAGTGTTTCTTAAGAGATGGACTCCACTCTTCAACCCAGATAAGGAAAAGTTGGGAGCAGGCCCTATTTGGGTGTGACTGTCGGATCTCCCATTGCAATTTTGGACAGAGGAAGCTCTACGCTTCATTGAAGAAGATTTAGGGATCTATTTGGACCAATACAACTCCTACTTACAGAGTGGAAACATCTTTGTTTCTCGGATTATTGTCCATTTAGACACGAGGGAAGGTCTGGTGGAGAGCTACAACTTGCGGTTCAGAGACATTACTAGATGCCAGATATTGGATTATGATGGGTGTTGTGGATCATAGTCGTATCCTTTTACTTTTCAAATATTTGAAAAAATAAAAATATAAAATGTGAGAAAATATGTTAAAGTATTGAAGTCTTATACTTTAGCATAATAAAAAATAAATAAATAATTTATGTTCATTAAAGTTTAAGTTTAAATATTTAAACTGTATAACTGTGGGTCTGTATTAAAGGTTAAATAGTGATTGGTTTGAATGGCGGAAAGCGCCGATCATCAAAATCTTTATCGAAAAGCCCAACCCGCAGGCACAACTAGCATGACAGATAACATGAGGAGTGCCTACGCAGTTGACTGGGTTGACTGTGGGGATAGTGGAGATCAACAGTGGAGATTGAATGCGGGGCATCAGCCAAAGTTTTCTTCCGTACCCCGAGAGCCCCCGCAGTGACGTAGGATGCTGATTTGGTCACAGCTATCTTCCACGTCAAGCAGAGTTAACGACTTGCTGGCGTGTCTTATCAGCATTTAATTCAAAACCCGCACCACCTATTTAAATAATTTTTTGTCTATTTTTCAAATTTACTTGTGAATTGTTGTGCTGCACCCCGTTTGAGCTCTCCACCACCTACAAAATTTGACCACCCTGTAAATAGTTTTCCACATAAGCTTTTAACCATGGCTAAAAGTTCATCCCTGTCAGGTTCAACCAACCATATCCCTCTCATGGATACTGAGAGGGATATTCAAGATACCCTTTGTTCAGTAATTCTCCTCCCCTTTTACCAACAAGTTATTTTGAATGCTAATGCCTCTCCTGTATATTCTGCCATGATCAAGTCTGGAGTCTTGTCTGCATGCATTCCTAAAACCCACCTTTTCCCTGAATTCATCTTATGGTTGGTATCTGTTATGTATCCCGGGAAGTGTTTTGTCATGAATTCCCAAGGAGAAAATGTTTTGCAGGTGTCTACCCTATTAATCTGCCAAGCCCTGTGCTATCCTGAGTCCGAGTCATCTATTCAATTTTCTAACGATTCACTAGTTCAGTATTATGATAATCTTATAGGAGAAGAATTCAATCAGTTCATGTTTCATTTGAACCCTGACATGAAGCAGTTTGAGCCAGGTTGCAAGGAGTTTGATATGGGGGTTTTTGATGCTGAGACTCGTCCAATATTGAGTCATATTGCAAAAATTATGGGTAAGGATGATGATAATGCAGTTGATAAATCAGCTCTAGGAATGTTTTCCATGGTGATGAAGCCAGGAATGGTGCTGGATATTCCATCATATTGGCAGGAAGAAGTCAACTCACAGATAATGAGCCTCTCATTAACATGTTCCTTTAAATTTCCCTCATTAATTGTATATTTGTTCTTATACCAGAATGTGGAAGAGTTAATGCATTTAGGCCTAAATATTATGGATGTAAATAAAAGAAGACAATCAGTGATATTCTGGACAGATGTAGTTAAGAGGGAGAAAAATGAGGCTGGGTTGTTTGATTTTGCTAGTTATTACATGCCAACTGCATACAAAATATTGAATGGAAGTCATCCTCTTTGTTTCCTACCTAAAGCTCAGGAGTTTTTGCATTTAGGAAACAATTGTAAATATGGAGACTGATTTATTTTTTATGAATATTCTGAAATAAGGCTATATGGAGCAAGTGTTGAGCCTTACAGACTCCCAACTTTTGTGCCAATGAGGCTTTTTGCTTTAGAATTCATTAGACAGAGTCTAAATGTTGATCAGGTTCATTTTATGCCTATGAAGAAAGGTCACATGTACAAATTACCCATGGTTGCAGGCCCTTTCATAGTAAATATGAGACAAGCATTTGATGAAGTGACAAAAATGTTAGATGACATGTAGATGTTATGAGGAGAAAGTTGGGCTTATGACCCATATAGTGTTATTTCAAATATAAGGATTGAGAATGGATATTCTACTTTCATTCATGAAAGTAGGCCAGAACAAGAGAAGATAGCATGTAAAGATGTGAAGAACTCAGTAGATGCTAACATTCAAACTCATGTTATAGCAGAGAAAACAGCTAAAAGAACCAAGGAAATGGTGATTGGTCTAGATGATGAGGATCAGGGAGCCATGAAGAGAACAAAAGTTACTGAAGAGCCTGCATCTACTGCTCCTGGTTTTTCTTTGCATTTGGGAGAACAACAAAATGATCCTGCCTCACCCAGGAATCATGAAGCTTCTCATGAACAGGTGCCCTTGATTAAACATATGTTTTCACAAATTGAAGAAAGAAATCAGAGGATGAAGGCCAGCATGGAGGCCCAATCTGAACATCAAATTACTACTGAACAAACAAGGTTGTTAACTATAATGGATCTTGAAAAAGATCAGTTTAGAATTGCCCTCTCACATCCTACAGATATGTCAATTGGTCCTTCCAACAATTTCAACATTGTTAATGTGACTATGGATGTAAAGAAGATTCCTCTAATTGATAAAATGAACTTGCATATGCAAACAGGTCAATTGATTGTAAATGACCTCACAAAGACTAATGCAATGGAAATAAAGGCAGAGAATATGTTGGGAAAAGTAATTAAACAGTTGAAGTTAGAAAAGGCTAACTCAAGAGCCTTAACAGTTCAAAATGAAGAATTGAAGAAGATTATTATAAAAATTGGCATAGACCCTAGTGACAAGACTGTTGTGCAGAAATTCATGCAAAGTGCTGAGGTAGAGATATCTACATTAAGGAAGAAATTGAAGTTACCTACTGGTGAACATTCAATGGATACAGAAGTTGCAGAGGTAGAGAAGGAAAAGGAAAAGTTGTTGCAGCAACTCATGCAGAAGGATGAAGAACTTTTCAAAGTAAAGCAGACTGCAATTTCATTACAAAATCATATTGATAATCATAACTGTACTTTTGTTTTTCCTACAGGTGATGAAGACCCACAAACACAAATCATTCAATCAAATACTGAGTTGCATATGGATGAAAGAGATAGAAACAAAGTTCAAACAGATCCGGAGACTGCAACAAAATTGATGAAGGTCATAGAAAATGAAGCAGATAAATACAAAATGGATTTCCGAAATGTTGAAGCTGAGATTAAGAATCTCAAAGAAAGAATGAAAGGTAATCTGTCACTAATACAAGCTAAAGATATCATTTGGATTGATATCATTTCAGAAATGAAATCCAATTGGTGCTTCCTGATGATAATTGCAAAAGAAAAAAGCCTTATTGTGGAGTGTGAAGCAGTAAGTCAATTTGATAAATCTTTTGATAAAATGACAAGGGTTGGCTTGCCATCATGTTGGGGAGCTAAAGGAAATCTTTTTCCATGGAGCTCTTATGAGAATTTACTAGTGATGACAAAAAAAAAGATTGATAACAAGCATGAAAAGACTCAGGTGCTTAAAGGAGAGATAATGGTCAACTTCTTGCAAAGAAATTTTCAACTCTTGTGGATGGTAAAAACTCTTTTCTCTAAAAGGCCTTCTTATGACCGAATTACTGCATTCAGATTGGAATATCACAATCTGACACATTCATCCAGGACGAAGGTAGAAATATGGAAAAAGTGTAGAGCTTGGACAATTGACCTACCAAAAGGATCAGCAGCAAAGAAAGACAAATCAGTTGACCAAGGAAAAGAAGCCACATCATCAGCAATTCCTATAGATTAGGATATTTATTTTATGTTATTTTCTAAAGACAATGTAATTGTAACAAGACATTTTCAAGGCATGTAATAGACAACCTTCGAAGTCTTGAAGTAGTTTTGGTAGTTAGGATTGGTTACAGCAGTTCCAAACTGCTTTTTACTGTATTTAATGTAATTTTCAAGAGGAAGAAAGGTTCCGAGTTTTGGACCTCCAGACAAATATTTTTGTACTCAAAGATTCAAAGATTAATGAATGAGTAAGCAAGTTTTTGACATTTTGTTTATGTTGAAATGTATCCTAGTTTTCATTATGTATTTCCATCTATGAATAAAACAAGGTTATGAGCAGCAGGTCTTTTCTTACTTCTGTGTATAAGATTTAAAAAACCTTAATTGGCGCTCCTTTGTTTTAACTATTTCTTTCATATATTTCTTCTGGGGTTTGGAATGATATTTTCTGTATAAAAAAGCGTATCAGTTTGGACTTCTTCTTACATTTTCTTCTAGGCACTTCATTCAACATCAACAGATGGTAGCATTGTGAAGCATTCATAATATTTGATATTTAAGAGTTTGATTATAAATACTTGAGGGTTAATAAAACAAAGACATAAAAATTTGTGACATAATCATAAAATGTCTTAAGCACTAATTCCTTATCACAGCTAAGGGATTGTCTCTTAAGGTACAAAATTAATTGGCGTCGTTGCCGGGGATCGAAGATTCGAAGGTTTTCCCTAGGTTTTGTTCATATTTCCTCTGGTTGTTTAGAGAGGAGGAAATACTAAGCTCTGTTTTATTTTAAATAATTCCGGCTCCTAAGAGGCCTCACACGAGGTCAGATACCTCTCAGCAAAAAGTCCCTATTCTGTTAGATCCAGAGAAGTTATTTTCAAAGAAGGGATGGAAATCAAAAATATTTTCTACACCTGATGCCACACTACTTGCACCAGGCAGCAGCTCTCATATTTTGTCATCCAAGGAAATTTCCTAGAAACTCATTTTCCCGGAAAAAGAACCCTTGTCATCACCCATTCACTTCCAAGAACCAACATTAGAAGAACTATATTTTGAGTCTGTATCATTTCCATTCACCAAATCTCAACCCAATTCAGTTACTAGTTCTTCTGCTATCGTTCATATACCCCTTCCCATATCAATTGTTCCACCCCTTTTTTGCCTACCTACAACTAGTATTCATTTTACCCCCGCTCAAGGAGCAGTCAATCAGGGCATAAACATGGCAGCCCCTGATTTCTTGATGAATAGATATGCACCATTAAATCTACCCCAACCAATGAATGCAATGCCTCAGGAGTACCTTAAGTTGCTCCCTAGTTTTACTGGTGAAGATGAAATAACTGCAAAACAACACTTGCCTTTGTTTTGCACTTTTGCTAAAAACTTTAATGTAGAACATCTTGATGTTGTAATGAGACTTTTTGTACAGTCTCTAAGTGGAGAGGCAAGAAAATGGTTTAAAGGATTACCTAATGGTTCAATCAATGATTGGGATGAATTAGAAAGACAATTCATCCAGAGATGGGGTGAAAAAAGAGACCATGGTTATTCTTTAACAGAATTTAGTGCTATAAAGAAAAAATCAAATGAAAGTATGAGTGATTTTGTCAAAAGATTTAATAAGTTGTACAATAGTTTGCCTGTGGAAATGAAACCTCCTCTTATTGGAGCAAGGGTTGCTTTTGCTGGTGCATTTGCATCAGATTTCAGTTTTACCTTGAGAGAAAGAAGAGCCTCTTCTCTTCAACAATTTCAAATTGATGCCTTAGAAATTGAGGCAAACATGACTGCTACTGGAAAGGTTCAAGTCAAGGGAAAGGCTAAAGAATAAGATTCATCGCAAGATCAAAGGATAGAAGATATGACTAAGGTCATTAAAATTTTTTCAAATAAATTAGTAAAGTTGGAATTAGATAACAAGAAACTTGCACAACAAAACAGAGGGGTTTTCAATCCCCAATTCAGAAAACAACCCCTACAGATTCTACAGAGAGAAAGAAAAGATCAAGATCAAGTCCAAGCACCTTTATATATAGAGGCAGCCCCATCACATTCTACTGATAATGATCAGAAAGAACATGAAGATCAAATTTCTATTGTATATATGGAAGATGGTGAGACAAAAGAAGAGAGTGAGAAATAATATGCAGAAGAATGTAAAGAAGATGATATCTCATTTGATCAGGAAGAAATAGATGATTATTGCAAACAATTTACTGATTTTATGCAAGCAGAGTTGCATAAAAAATATGATTTGAGGTCAAAAAAGAGGTTGAGAACTCAGGATGATGAAGGAAAGGAATTAGAATTAGTACCTACTTCAATGGTGACTCCACTACAAAAGAACCCTATTAAAAAATCAGATAAAGGGAAACAGCCCATGAATCAAGAAAAAGAGAAAGAGAAGCAGCAAGCTGAAGCTCCTAAAATAAAATCTAATGACCCAAATATTTTGGAGAAAATTGTTACTATTCCTGATCAACATGCAAATTCAATTAAAAACCAAGAAGAACCTGAAAAGTTAACAAAACAAAAACAAACTTTTAGCTTGTATAAAGAATTAGAGAAAGTAAAGATTCAAGTGCCACTTCTTGAGTTGGTCAAAACACCTGGTTATAAGAAAGAAATTGCAGAGTTTATCAATTTATCTCAGTCTGATGAGGTGGGTGATATAGTGAATCTATAAGAAGAGAAACCAGTGGTTACTTTTGGACCTCATGTTGAAGAGGTAGATTCTTCTGTTCCACCTTTTTATATATCAGTTCTGTTGGGTGATTTCATTTTACATATTTGTATGCTAGATTCTGGAGCATCACATAATCTAATGCCACTGTCTGTGATGAAAGAATTAAATTTACAAATCACCAAACCATATAGAGACCTTTATTCCTTTGATTCAAAAAGGGTGAAGTGTGTGGGTCTTATCAAGGATATGGTTGTTTCCCTGGCTCAAATTCCAGCTAAGAGTATTATGATGGATGTGGTAGTAGCAAATATCCCAGCCAGATTTGGTATGTTGTTGTCTAGATCTTGGGGGGCAAAGCTTGGAGGAGTTTTGAAATTGGATTTCACATATTCTATCATTCCTGTTTTTAATGGGGAGGAAAGGAGGTTATACAGAGAAACTAGATTCTTGAAAACTACTACTAAGAAAGATGCAGGTAATTCCCCCATTTATGGCCAAGAGAAGGAGGTTCTCTCTTGTTTCATGTTGCATGAAGATGCAGAATTTGCTGAAGATTCACAAAAGCAGCTCGCTTCAACCAATGTACGTAAAGAGTTGTGTTCAAATAAAATTTGGAAGTGTTATTTTGATGGTGCATTCTCTAAGGAGGGCACTGGAGCTGGATTCATATTTATATCTCCTGAAGGTAACTTTTTACCTTTTTCCTTCAAATTGGAATTTGAATCTACTAACAATGTGGTTGAATATGAAGCATTGATTCTAAGTCTGCAGACAGCTAAACAGATGGGAATTCAATTTTTATCTGTTTTTGGTGACTCTGAATTAATCATAAGACAAATTAAGAATTGGTCCCAGACTAAACATCCAGATTGAGATCTTATAGAAACGAGGTGTGGGATTTAGTTGAGAATTATTTTGAGGCTTTTAATTTACAATTTATTCCAAGAGAAGAGAACATAATGGCAGATTCATTGGCAGTTGCAACTAGCACATTTAAACCACCAATTAATCCAAGATTGAGATATGAAATTGAATTAAGATACAGGCCTTCAATCCCTGATAATGTAAAACATTGGCAGGTTTTTGAGGATGATGAACAAATTAATCAGTTTTTAACAATGATTGGAAGTTTTGAAGATAATCCAATTGATTTAGAGGTTGATGAAAGTGATCAACGTGATATGTCCAAAAATCTGAAACATTCAATTGGTGATTAGAAGATAATTCAGTTGAAAGATAATATTTTTCCCAGAGGCCTGGTACCTCTTGAAAGATTTTTTGATGCTAATGATGTGTCAATGAACCAGGAAAAAGTATCCCAAGATGGAGAAATGGAGGACTGCAATTTAGGGACTCAACATGAGCCTAAATTAATCAAATTGTTTAGAGGATTTTCCAAGGAGTAAAAAGAAAGCTGGTATGTAAACCTTTTTAAACAGTTCATTGACGTATTTCCATGGTCATATGAAGATTTGAAAACTTATGATTTGGATATTACTCAACATAAAATACCATTGAAAGATGGGTTAAACCACATAAGCAAAAACTCAGACAAATTAACCCACTATTGTTGACCCCAATTGAAAAAGAGGTGAAAAAATTTTTGCAAGCCAAAATCATAGTTCCACTAAGATATTCAGATTATGTTTTGAATCTGGTACCAATCAGGAAGAAAAATGGAGAGATAAGATTATGTGTGGATTTCAGAAATTTGAACAGAGCCTCTTTAAAAGATAACTATCCTTTACCCAAGATGGATTTTGTTTTGCAGAAAGTAACTGGAGCATTCAGGTTATCTATGGTTGATGGTTTTTCTGGGTATAATCAGGTGGCTGTGGAGAAGGAAGATCAAAAGAAGACTGCTTTCACCACACCTTGGGGAACATTCATGTATGCCAGGATGCCATTTGGTCTCATGAATGCAGAAGCAACTTTCCAAAGAGCAATGGATATTTCTTTTGTGGGTGATAAATTTGTAGTTATTTATCTTGATGATGTTACTATTTTTTCAGGGTCTGATGATGAACACTTAGAACACTTAAAGAAATCTTTCTTGAAATGCAGAAAATTTGGATTATCATTAAATCCCAAGAAATCTTTGTTTGCTTTAGAAGAAGGTAAGTTATTGGGTCATATAGTTTCAAAACAAGGAGTAAAGATTGACCTTGCAAGGGTTGAAGCTATACAGACAATTCCACTGCCTAGAAGTAAAAAGGACATCCAAAGGTTTATGGAAAAAATCAATTTTCTAAGAAGATTTGTTCCCAATTATGTTGAAATTGTCAGGAGAATAACAGATATGTTAAAGAAGAATGATGAAGTAAAATGGGATAAAGATGCAAGAGAATCATTCGGTAGAATTAAAGAAGCTCCTGTCTTAATCAGTCCAGATTACTTGAAACCTTTTCAGGTCTTCTCATTTGCATCATCTTCTACTATTGTTGCTGTATTATTACAAAAAATGAAGAAGGTAGTGAACAACCTGTAGCCTTTTTCAGCAAAGTCCTCAGAGATACAGAACTGAAGTATAATATCTTGGAGAAATAGGTACATGCTTTATTAAAATCATTAAAGGCTTTCAGAACTTATATACTTCATTCTCAAATAGTAGCATATGTGCCTAATTATGTTGTAAAGGATGTGCTAGTATAGAGTGATGTGGAAGGAAAAAGAGGAAAATGGATTGCCAAAATCTAGGAATATGACCTGGATATCAAACCAACAAAGTTAGTCAAAGGACAGGGACTAGCCAAATTGCTGACAGAATCTAATTTCCAAGCTTTGGGAATTAGTTTACTTGCGCCTGTAGATGAAGTAGATGAAGTAACTGAAGAAACAGATCAGGTTAAGACAAAGTCAACAATTAAGTAAAAATTTCTCTGTTCAGGCTGGTATAAGGATATCATTCATTGTCTTTGTTTCTTTTCTTGTCCTCCTTCAGTAAATAGAGCTAAGTATAGAGCTCTGAAACTCAAAGCTCAACCTTATGTTATAATTGAAGCTAAGTTGTATTGGAAATATCCTGCTGGTGTATTGTTGTTATGTTTGACAGAAGAGGAAACCATGGAGGTGATTAAAGAATATCATGAATGCTTGTGTGGAGGTCACTACAGCTGGAAGGTAACTACTCATAAGATTCTTAAATCAGGTTTTTATTGGCCCTCTTTATTTGCTGATGTATACAGAACTGTTAGAAGTTGCCAGAAATGCCAATTGTTTGCAGAAAAGAAAAGACTAGCTCCTTTACCACTTCTTCATGTATTTATTGAAGAACCTTTCAGATAATGGGGATTGGATTTCATTGGAGAGATTAATCCACCATCAAGTGGGCAGTTTAAGTGGATTCTAACTGCTACTGATTATTTTACAAAATGGGTAGAGGCAGTTCCTACTAGAAAGGCAAATGATTTGGTTGTGATGAAGTTTTTGGAGGAATATATTTTTAGTAGATTTGGATGTCTAGTAAAAATTGTAACTGACAATGCTCAGGTTTTCAATTCAATCAGGTTCATAAATTTTTGTCAGACTTATAATGTAATATTATCCCACTCTACCGCATATCATCCTCAAGGAAATGGATTAGCAGATTCATCTAATAAAACATTGGTGAAAATATTGAAGGAAACAATCAATGAGAATCAAAAGAATTGGGATTCAAAGTTGATTTTTGCTTTATGGGCAGTAAGGATGACTACTAAAAGATCCACTGGTAAGTCTCCATATGAATTGGTATATGGTGCTCAGGCTCTGTTTCCTACTCAGCTAGCAAGACCAATAATTTATTTTCTTCAAGACTCTCAAGAGGAACCTAATGCCCTGATCAGAAGACTAAACCAGGTGATAGAATTAAATGAAAGCAGAAATAAAGTCAGAGACAATTTGATCATTTATCAAGAGAAAATGAAATCTTCTTTTGACAGAAAGGCAAGAGAAATCATGTTTCAGACTGGAGATCTAGTATTAAGATGGGATACCAGGAGGGAAGAGAAAGGGAAACATGGCAAATTTGATCCTTTATAGTATGGCCCTTACAAAATCTCTAAATTCAGAGCAAACAACACTTTCATGCTAGAAAATATTGATGGAGAAGCAGTAGAACTGCATGTAAATGGGCAGTATCTGAAACATTATTTCCAGCACTAAAGGCAGTTAGTTTACTATTGTACATATTCAGTTTCCACACACTGTATATTTCTCATCAAGCAATTTTTGACTCCATGCCCGAAGTGAAGGCACTGATCTGCGGGTTCTTAGTGTTTCGTGGCAAAAAACACTATCCCCAGGTGGAGCCAAATGTTGTGGATTATAGTCGTATCCTTTTATTTTTCAAATATTTGAAAAAATAAAAATATAAAATGTGAGAAAATATGTTAAAGTATTGAAGTCTTATACTTTAGCATAATAATAATAATAAAAATTATGTTCATTAAAGTTTAAGTTTAAATATTTAAACTTTATAACTGTGGGTCTGTATTAAAGGTTAAATAGTGAATGGTTTGAATGGCGAAAAGCATCTATCATCAAAATATTATCGAAAATCCCAACCCGCAGGCACAACTAGCATGACAGATAACATGAGGAGTGCCTCCGCAGTTGACCGGGTTGACTGTGGGGATAGCGGAGATCAATGGCGGAGATCGAATTACGGGGGCACCAGCCAAAGTTTTCTTCCGTACCCCGAGAGCCCCCGCGGTGATGTAGGACGTTGAGTTGGTCACAGTTGTGTTCCACGTCAAGCAGAGTTAACGGCTTGCTGACGCGTCTTGTCAACATGTAATTCAAAACCCGCACCACCTATTTAAAGAATTTTTTCTCTATTTTTCAAATTTACTTGAGAATTGCTGTGCTGCACCCCATTTGAGCTCTCCGCCACCTGCACAATTTAACCACCCTGTAAACAGTTTTCCATGTAAGCTTTTAACCATGGCTAAAAGGTCATCCCTGTCAGGTTCAACTAGCCATATCCCTCTCATGGATACTCAGAGGGATATTCAAGATACCCTTTGTTCATTAATTCACCTCCCCTTTTACCAACAAGTTATTTTGAATGCTAATGCCTCTCCTGTATATTCTGCCATGATCAAGTCTGGAGTCTTGTCTGCATTCATTCCTAAAACCCACCTTTTCCCTGAATTCATCTATTGGTTGGTATCTGTTATGTATCCCGGGAAGTTTTTTGTCATGAATTCCCAAGGAGAAAATGTTTTGCAGGTGCCTACCTTATTAATCCACCAAGCCCTGTGCTATCCTGAGTTGGAGTCATCTATTCAATTTTCTGACGATTCGCTGGTTCAGTATTATGATAATCTTGCAGGAGAAGAATTCAATCAGTTCATGTTTCATTTGAAGCCTGACATGAACCAGTTTCAGCCAGATTGCAAGGAGTTTGATATGAGGGTTTTTGATGCCGAGACTCGTCCAATATTGAGTCATATTGCAAAAATTCTGGGTAAGGATGATGATAATGCAGTTGATAAATCAGTTATAGGAATGTTTGCTATGACGATGAAGCCAGGAATGGTGCTGGATATTCCATCATATTGGCAGGAAGTAGTCAACTCACAGTTGATGAGCCTCTCATTAACTATATTTGTTCTTATACCAGAATGTGGAAGAGTTCATGCATTTAGGCCTAAATATTATGGATGTAAATAAAAGAAGACAATCAGTGATATTTTGGACAGATTTAGTTAAGAGGGAGAAAAATGAGGCTGGGCTGTTTGATTTTGCTAGTTATTACATCCCAACTGCATACAAAATATTGAATGGAAGTCATCCTCCCTGTTTCCTACCTAAAGCTCAGGATTTTTTGCATTTAGGAAACAATTGTAAATATGGAGACTGGTTTGTTTTTGATGAATATTCTGAAATAAGGCTATATGGAGCAAGTGTTGAGGCCTTACACACTCCCAAATTTTGTGCCAATGAGGCTTTTTGCTTTAGAATTCATTAGACAGAGTCTAAATGTTGATCAGGTTCATTTTGTGCCTATGAAGAAAGGTCACATGTACAAATTACCCATGGTTGTAGGCCCTTTCATAGTAAATTTGAGACAGGCATTTGATGAAGTGACAAAAATGTTAGATGACATGCATATGTTATTAGGAGAAAGTTGGGCTTATGACCCATATAGTGTTATTTCAAATAGAAGGATTGAGAATAGATATTTTGCTTTCATTCATGAAAGTAGGCCAGAACAAGAGAAGATAGCATGTAAAGATGTGAAGAACTCAGTAGATGCTAACATTCAAACTCCTATTACAGTAGAGAAAATAGCTAAAAGAACCAAGGAAATGGTGATTCATCTAGATGATGAGGATCAGGGAGCCATAAAGAGAACAAAAGTTATTGAAGAGCCTACATCTATTGCTCCTGGTTTTTCTTTGCATTTGGGAGAAGAAAAAAATGATCCTGCCTCACCCAGGAATCATGAAGCTTCTCATGAACAGGTGCCCTTGATTAAACAGATGTTTTCACAAATTGAAGAAAGAAATCAGAGGATGAAGGCCAGCATGGAGGCCCAAGCTAAACATCAAATTACTACTGATCAAACAAGGTTGTTAACTGTAATGGATCTTGAAAAAGATCAGTTTAGAATTGCCCTCTCACATCCTACAGATATGTCAATTGGTCCTTCCAGCAATTTCAACACGGTTAATGTGACTATGGATGTAAAGAAGATTCCTCTAATTGATAAAATGAACTTGCATATGCAAACAGGTCAATTGATTATAAATGATCTCACAAAGACTAATGCAATGGAAATAAAGGCAAAGAATATGTTGGGCAAAGTAATTGAACAGCTGAAGTTAGAAAAGGCTAACTCAAGAGCCTTAACAGTTCAAAATGAAGAATTGAAGAAGATTATTATAAAAATTGGCGTAAACCCTAGTGACAAGACTGCTGTGCAGAAATTCATGCAAAGTGCTGAGGTAGAGATATCTACATTAAGGAAGAAATTGAAGTTACCTACTGGTGAACATTCAATGGCTACAGAAGTTGCAGAGGTAGAGAAGGAAAAGGAAAAGTTGTTGCAGCAACTCATGCAGAAGGATGAAGAACTTTTCAAAGTAAAGCAGACTGCAATTTCATTACAAAATCATATTGATAATCATAACTGTATTTTTATTTTTACTCCAGGTTATGAAGACCCACAAACACAAATTATTCAATTAAATACTGAGTTGCAAATGGCTAAAAGAGATAGAAAGAAAGCTCAAACAGATATGGAGACTGCAACAAAACTGATGAAGGTCATAGAAAATGAAGCAGATAAATACAAAATGGATTTCCAAAATGCTGAAGCTGAGATTAAGAATGAAAGGTAATATGTCACTAATACAAGCTAAAGATATCATTTGGACTGATATCATTTCATAAATGAAATCCAATTGGTGCTTCCTGATGATAATTGCAAAATAAAAAAGCCTTATTGTGGAGTGTGAAGAACGAATTATGTCTAATAAGCAAAAAGGGATTAACAGAGCCATTTGGGCCAGAAGATTTATTGATTTTATCAATTCCAGATCAGATCATGAGTTAGAGGAGAATGATATGTAGGACATAATGTTATATGCAGTGGAAATTAATAAAATGATTATCATGAATGATCTCAAAAAGGCTGCAGAAAAAAAAACTAATGGAAATCAACGAAGCAGTAAGTCAATTTGATAAATCTTTTGATAAAATGACAAGGGTAGGCTTGCCATCATGTTGGGGAGCTGAAGGAAATATTTTTCCATGGAGCTCTTATGATAATTTACTGGTGATGAAAAAAAGCAAGATTGATAACAGGCATGAAAAGACTCAGGTGCTTAAAGGAGAGACAATGGTCAACTTCTTGCAGAGACATTTTCAACTCTTGTGGATGGTAAAAACTCTTTTCTCTGAAAGACCTTCTTATGACCGAATTACTGCATTCAGATTGGAATATCACAATCTGACACATTCATCCAGGATGAAGGTAGAAATATGGAAAAAGTGCAGAGCTTGGACAATTGACCTACCAAAAGGATCAACAGCAAAGAAAGACAAATCAGTTGACCAAGGAAAAGAAGCCACATCATCAGCAATTCCTATAGGTTAGGATATTTATTTTATGTTATTTTCTAAAGACAATGTAATTGTAATAAGACATTTTCAAGGCATGTAATAGACAGCCTTCGAAGTCTTGAAGTAGTTTTGGTAGTTAGGATTGGTTACAGCAGTTCCAAACTGCTTTTTACTGTATTTAATGTAATTTTCAAGAGGAAGAAAGGTTCCGAGTTTTGGACCTCCAGAGAAATATTTTCGTACTCAAAGATTCAAAGATTAATGAATGGGTAAGCAAGTTTTTGACATTTTGTTTATGTTGAAATGTATCCCAGTTTTCATTATGTATTTCCATCTATGAATAAAATAAGGTTATGAGCAGCAGGTCTCTTCTTACTTCTGTGTATAAGAGTTAAAAAACCTTAATTGTCACTCCTTTGTTTTAACTATTTCTTTCATATATTTCTTCTGGGGTTTGGAATGATATTTT
This sequence comes from Pinus albicaulis, assembly GCA_034641835.2. Lineage (NCBI taxonomy): Eukaryota > Viridiplantae > Streptophyta > Pinopsida > Pinales > Pinaceae > Pinus > Pinus albicaulis. The sequence goes on along the minus strand of CM076580.1, from coordinate 1,184,970,384 downwards.
CTGTATAAAACAACATATCAGTTTGGACTTCTTCTTACATCTTCTTCTAGACACTTCATTCAACATCAACAGATGGTAGCATTGTGAAGCATTCATAATATTTGATATTTAAGAGTTTGATTATAAATACTTGAGGGTTAATAAAACAGAGACATAAATTTTTTTGACATAATCATAAAATGTCTTAAGCACTGATTCCTTATCACAGCTAAGGGATTGTCTCTTAAGATACAACAAAGGGGTACCATTTCGGTGTCATCGCTGCCACGAAGTTGGGCATCTTTACAAGGATTTCCTGTTAATCATTGCGGCAAATGTGGATCCTGCAAAAGTCCTGGTGCACACGGGGACCCAGACTGTGGGTATTGGCGAAGCGAAATCTTCACAGGTGAGACCCTCGGAGGAACCCGTGTCACTGAATACACCTAGAAAAATCACCGACCTATCAAACGGCATCAGCATCACAGGCTTGCATCTCTCAAATTCATGAGGAGATATTGCTCTGATACCAGGTACACATCTCGCTATTTCTCTTGCCTTCAATTCTAATTTGAATCACATCGTATCTCCTATAATATCATTAGTTCCTTCTAAAATCGATTTAATTAGATGAAATTTGGATCCCCTTATCTATCTTGTTGCAACTTCTCCTCCCTCTATCTTTAGGCCAAACCCTCATACCCTAGTAGGCGAGTCTAATTCACAACCCATTTCTGAATTATCGGGCAATTGAACTAGCCACCGATACAACCTTAGATCCCCAACCAAGGCCTATCACCCCATGCCTATGGGCTCGACCCTGATCACATAGGTCCACAATCTAAAGCAGTTAGGGGCAAACCATCTTCCCTATCCAAGGCTATACTCAGGGCTGGGATGGAGGTAGCATTTGGGAAACAATCTTCAATTGACAGGGTTCTTAGAGAAAAGGACACCCTGGCATGGGTGATCCATGATTTTCTTCTCTTTCAACTATAGGGGTTTATCTAGTCTCGACAACAAACTGGCTCTTAGAAGGTTGCTGGCACTTGAGAGAGTGGATGCTCTTCTTCTACAAGAAACTTTGGGGGATGGTGACTATATACTAAAACTGCTCACCTCTCTACTCTCGAACTAGAGATTTCAAACATTTGATGCTAGAGGGAGATCTGGTGGATGTGTCATGGGATTCAATAATAGAACTATCAAAGTGGGTAACTGGTGGGGTAGAGAAGGGATTCTTGGGGCTGACATAATAGTAAGTGGACTCGATATGCCCATTTTCATGACCAATGTCTACGACCCCTGCCACTACAGAGAGGACTTATGGGACAAGTGGATGGCAACTAACATCATGAAGGGGGAACACTTTATCATTGGTGGAGATTTAAACTTCTCCATAGGACTTGAAAAATATTGGGGGTCGAATGTTGTCCCTGGCTCCTTTTCGGAATAATTTGAGCATCTAATCGATGATGCTGACTTAATTGATTTGGCCATGCCCAAAAAATTCCCCACATGGTGCAACAAAAGGACTGGGGAGGTTGCCTTGGCGAGAAGACTAGACCGATTCCTGATTAAAACTAGGTTGGCTGATAGAATTGATAAGGCCAGATAATGGGTGGGGTCGGGAGGATCCTCGGACCACTCCCCCATATACCTTGAAATTCAAAGGGATGGTATCAAACCTCACTCCCCCTTTAAATTCAACTCTAGCTTGCTGGAGGATCCAGATTTCCACCTACTGGTTAAAAGTGCATGGACACATTGTGATCAGATGCCCGACACTGAGCTAACCCATGTATTGTACCACAACATGTCAAGATTAAAAGACTTAACAATAATATGGGCCAAATAAAAGAAAAATCATGAACAAGCAACATTAAAAGAGATTGAGATTGAGTTAGAGAATATGATGGGTTCGGATGGCCTTCGATTCCAGACCACTGAGGCCAAGGATCATCTCATTCAACTAGAAATGGTGAAAGCCAAATTGTTAAGGAAACGACAGGAAGAGTGGAGACTCAAAAGTAGGGCCATTTGGCTCAAAGCAGGAGATGACAACATTAAATTCTTCCAATAATGTGCAAAAGGCATAAGGTGTATCAATACAATATGGGAACTGAGGGACCGAGCTGGAAGGGTAGCCAAAAATTATGCTCAACTTGAGGATATGGGTATTAGGTGTTTCTCCCATCACTACAGGGACCCTAGGGTTGCAAATATTTTAGAAATACTTCAAATAGCCAGATCCATTCACAGATTCATGGAGGAAGATGATATTGAAAATTTAAATGCACCGCTCTCCATAAGGGAAGTTGAAGCAGTGTTAAAATGGTTTAAGAAAGACAAGAGCCCTGGTACAGATGGCTGGCCCATTGAATTCTATCTAACTTTCTTTGAAGACATTGGGAGGTACATACTCTAAGTCATCAAAGAGAGTCGGACAACTGGTCGTATTTTTTATGGTTTCAGTGTTACTTTCATAGCCCCTATACCCAATATTGACAAACCCTCATCCTTCAATGACTACTGGCCCATATCCCTCTGCAACTGCATATACACTATCATATCTAATATTGTCACCAACCGCATTAAGCCCATTTTATCTCAGCACATATCCAAGGAACAATTTACCTTCCTTAACCAGAGACAAATTCATGAAGCTATAGGCACTGCTCAGGAAGTCCTACACTCTATCAATCTAAAAAGCCTCGAGAGCACCATCCTCAAGATTTACCTAGCTAAGGCTTTTGATTGCACCTGCTGGACCTACTTAAAACTCATCCTACTTCATACTGGCTTCCCCCTTTCCTTCATCAATTGGATCATGGGTTGTATCTCTAATGCCTCCTTCAACATTCTTACCGATGGAGCAGCATCTAAATTTTTTCATGCAGGTAGAGGGCTTCGTTAAGGATGCCCACTCTACCCATTGTTATTTTTATTAACTATGGAAGGAATACCAAAAATTTTGGCAAATGCTTAGGCGGATGGGACTATAAAAGGTGTCAAATTATCTGAATTTATTCAATTGACCCATCTCTTATTCATTGATGATGTACTTATTTTTCTTGATGGAACCAGCCAAGATAACATGAGCTTCAGGAAGATTCTTGAACATTTTTGTAAGGTTACTGGTATGGACCCCAATCACAACAAATCCACTATCATATTGGTAAAGTGCACATAGCAGGAATGCAAGCATACCCTTGCCCTTTTTCAATTTGGTCGCAGGGATTTAGAGGATGGCATCAACTATCTCGGCTTTTGTCTAAAGCCAAATGACTACCGTATCACCAATTGGAAATGGTTAATTGCAAAAGTTGAGAGGTGGGTAAACATTTGGCAATAGAGGTGGATTTCCAAAGTAGGGAGACTAGTTCTTATAAAATCAGTGTTGGAGGAAATTCATGTTTACTGGATGGCATTGGCTTGGATTCCCAAAGGTATGCCGACCATAATTCAAAAAATCTGAAAAAGATTCTTTTGGATGGAGGGGTAATCAAGATGGCAAGATATTTGCTTGGATTAGATGGAAGAGGATTGCCAAGCCCAAAAGCTAGGGGGGTTGGGGGCTAAAATACCTTAATCGTTATGCTACAACATTGGCAGCAAAAATGGGGTGGCACTTAATTAGCACCAGCAGTCTCTGGCAAGAAGTAACCTATTTCAAGTATATTGCTCCTCATACCACCCTCGAATGGATCAGAGGTCCCACCTCTTTCACTCCTGGATCATCCATAAAATGGCGTGCCATCAATAGATCCATCCACATCATCAAGAAAGGTCTTGCTTGGAGCATTGGATCAGGGGAAAATGTAAAGATTGGGGTGGATGCATGGTCTGGTTGTGGTCAGGCTTACCAATTACCTATTTCCATCAGACAACACTTAACATCCGCTAGAATACACACCATCTCTCAAATTGCTGACAATATCAATTCCTCTTGGATCTCACAAGCCTAGAAATCGGCTCAAGAACTCGACATCCTGGATATTTGGCAGCCGACTTGGAACAATTATCTCGGGGCTCTCTGTGTCACCAACATCATAATCACTGAGAGGGAGCATGAACTTATATGGGCCTTCTCTCCCAGGGGCAGATACTCTCTCGAAGAAGGGTATGTCTCTCTAAGTGAAGAACTTGAACCACATAACAAAGTGGTGGTGGAAACACCTCTGGAAATTGAATGCTCCACCAAAAGCCAAACTTTTCATTTGGTGCATACTCACCAATTGTGCCCCAACGAAAGACAACCTCATCAAGAGATCCATCCACGGTCCCTTAAGATGTTGTCTCTGCAAATCTCAGGCCGAGGACATGGACCATCTCTTCCTCTCTTGCACAACTAACAATAACATCTGGCACCTTACTAAGACTTCCCTGGGCATCATTCACCAGTGGCATGGAAAATATGTTTTGGAGGCCTGGTCTTATTGGTGGCAATCGACACACTGTCCAAAAGAACGGAATCTTCCCCTCTTGATAGCCTGGGGCACCTGGCTAGCACGTAATCAAGCGATTTTTCAAGGTATGGTGACAGACTGGCCTCACATCAATAACACCATTGTGACGATCTATCACTCAATTGAAAACGACGAGCCAAGAGCACATGGTAGACAAATAATTCCAAAAGCTATTGATAACTCCTTCCCGTGGGCTTATTTCAATTGGGCCTCAAACATACAAGGATGTGGTGGGGGATTTATCCTCCATATCTCTGAATCTCACAGCTATAAAATTAAAATGGGATTAGGCCCAAGCACTAACAACTATGCCGAGCTCAACAGCCTCAGACTACTCCTCACTTTCACCTGAGAGAAAAGTTGCAACAAGATTCAGATATTTGGGGATTCAAAAATTATTATTAACTGGTTCAACAATGAATCACAATGTCATGTTCATACTCTTAGATTATTGTTGGAAGAGGTTATGGCTCTAAAACCTTTTTTTGATTTCATTATTGTTACTCACATTTACATGCAAAGGAACCAAGTGGCTAATCAACTATCCAAAGAAGCATCGCAGTTAGAATGGGGTCACTGGTTCATTATCAAACATGATGAATAAAATGAATATCAGTATTTTCATAGACCCTTCATAGAGGATATGGAGGGTCAGGGGGCAGTCTAACCAGACTGCTGGTTTTTTGGAAAATTTTGGCAGGGCTTTGGATGGTTTTTTATGGTTATCACATGTGATTATGTAGATATTTTTGTTTTTTGCACAACATTGTTTTTACAAGTTTACATATGTACAACTGAACTATATGATTGCAAGTGATTTTGATCTACGCATAGATGATTATGTTGTTGATACAACATGTAATTTTCTCCTTTAATGAAATTTACAAATTTTTCCTTGAAAGAATTAGAATCTATATTTATGATGTAGATCATTTTAATAATTCTTAAAATTAAATATGTGATTAGAAATTATTAAATCGTTTAAAAATAAAAATAAAAAAAATTAAATATTAAATATTGACATGTTGTACAAGAAAAAAAAAGATTGAATGGGATCGATTAAGTTGATACAAAGAAAGTATGGATTGGGTGAACAATAGGAAAGATACAATATTATTTTGTTATTAAAATGCATTTGTATTTCAGACACCAACTGTAAGGCCCTTAGTGATGCGTGCTCGAGTCACCATGAGTTGAGGTGAGCTGAGCCGCAAGGTGAAAATGAACTTTGCACCATTTGTGACATTAGAGATGAAAAATCGAATCTAAAGTTATTTTAGATTCATCTCCCCACACTATAGGTTGGGTACTTTTTCCCACTGCAATCCACAACTTCGTAGGGTTTCTAAAATTTACTTTAAATGGGGGCAAATTAAATAACAATATTTACAACCACATCTCTAGAGTTTACCAATTTTTCCATATTTTGCTAGCTTGCATTTTCAACAACCCAACTAAAATAAATATATCATTTTCACTCTAGTAAAGAATTTATTGTAAAGAGCTCCATGGGATTAAAATGATTTCAAAAAGAATCGACTAGTAACATTAATATTACGTAATTCAGGATTTTGAAAGTATTTGTACATTTAGTGTTGTCTGGTACCTTTATGTGAGAGAGGATTGTGAATCCATGGATCCATTTAGTGCCAACTTCTTGTAATTTTTTGCTACAGTTCGATCCTGTGATTCTTCATTGTCCCAAACCATTAATCAACCAGTCGACCTAGATGACCCCATCCACTTGAGAACCAAAACATAAATGAAAAGGAAACAAATTGTGAAGAAGATGAGCAATAAGAATGATATGATGAAGCGATAAATAGTAGAGTCAATGCCTCCAACAAAATATCAGATGATAAAGATGATCCAACTTGGAAATTAGTTATGTTCCTCAAAGTACAGGTTGGAGGAACATAGTGGCCCCCTTGTGCATGAGGAAGAAGGTCCAACAAAGCCGAGTTTTAAGGAATAAGGTCCAAGAAAGTCAGGTTTTGGGGATGCATGTAATTATGGGCGATTTGTTGATTTTTGTAGCATCAGATGCGCTCTATTCTTGAGATTTTGTAGAGAGGATAAAACACATGTATTCTCCAAGACCCAGAAATCGTTTGGGGAAATTCCACCTAGAGATGACTTAATTAAAATAATTAATCCATTTTTTATATTTCCTAAGTCTAAACTTCTAGGGAGATATGATAAATTAAAAGGTATTAATTAAGTCAGGTGTAAATCTTCTAGAAAAAGGTGTGGATCGGGTCTTATTTAATTTTAGTCATCGATTAAGTTTTAATCGTGGTCGTTGAAGTCTCAACGAGAGATTATAAGAAGAACTCAATGGGCACTTCGAGAAAACACTTGCAGAGATCGAATCACTGGTAGATCGATTTCCTAAGTAGTAGCGTTGAGGCTGGAGAGAGAGCCAGTGAGCTTGTTGCAGTGAGAGAGAGGCAGGGATAGTAAGGCCGAAGGAAGCTTTTCCAGATCCAGTGAGTGCAAAGCATAGAGGCAGCAAAAAGTCCACACAAAGCTTCAAGAGGAGATCCGTATTTTTGCTGGGAGATAGAGTTGATTTAGTGCCAGAGGCTGAAGTGAGAGACCAGAGGGATAGGAGGGTCAAATTTCCAGACACCGGCTGATTAGATAGCGAAGGGGACGCAGTTCCTAGCTGTGTGACACAATACTGTGTAGGCTGACGCAGTGACTGCGTAGAGGTAGCGCAGAGAAGCTCATTCAGAGCCCAGATTAGTGTCAGATCGCCAGTTGGAGAGTGAGATTTTTTCTCGCTAACTTGTTGTCAGATTTACTTTGTATGGTTTGCTATATTTAGAGCAACCATAGAATTGTACTTGGAATTTACTACTGCATAATATACAAACCCTTAGTTGTTGCACTGGTTTTTCCACATTGGGTTTTTCTGGGGACTTAGTCCAAAAATAACATTGTTATTTGTGTCTGTGTGTATATATATTTCCTGCTCTGTATTTGTTCCGTTGTATTTATTTTGTGAAGGCATCAACGTATTTATTTCGATATTTACTGTAGAAAACAATAAATAATTTGTTCAGTAAATTAACAAATAGAAGAAATCCAATTAGCTGCTGCAGTAGGATTCCTAGTTGTGGAATTTTCACATGGTATCAGAGCACATATAAGAAGCAGAGGAGCTCAATTGTAGAAGGAAAGAAGGAGCTTCGAGGCACTGCATAGGTAGTTGCTCGAAACCCCACAAGATTGCGTAGTCCATTAGCCAGCAGGACGGTTTTTGAGCAAAATTTGTTTCTCTAAGTAAGTCGACAGAGACCAAAATTTCTAGGTCAAAGATTATCAGAGGCAAAGGGAGCAACACCGATTTTCTTACAGAGCAGATCTTTAGCTGGGACGCAGTTATTTTGCAGCAGTTGTTGGTAGAATAACATTAGAAGGGAGGAAGAGCACACACTAAGGGAATTATTTCCTCAAGTAACTTCTAACCAAGAAATTTAAATTCTCCACGCAGAGCAGCGATAGCTGTGAGCACATTTTCCCACTCCAGTAGGGAGTGCATAGAGCCATTCAACAACTATGTAAAGGAGAAGAGGTAGAGTTTGATATTTCAGGCGAGATGGCATCAACAATGTTGAGAGATCAAGACCAATTGGAAGGTTCAACAAACTATGTGATATTGAAGGCCAACATTTATTGTCTTCTAGACAAATATGATCTCAAAACCTATATCAATTTAGTGGTAGCTATACCCGCGGACCTAGATCAACATAAGGCCTACAAAAAGGAGACGACGAAAGCAAAGAGGTTGATTCTTGATGGAGTTCGAGATCACGTAGTATCCCACATATTTGACAAAGATACTGCCAAGCAGATGTGGGATGCCCTTACTACACTATACTAGGGATCTTCCGAGCAACAAGAGATGTATTTGGAGGAGAAGCTGAGGTGAACCAGGATGCAGAAAGGGTAGCGTATAGACCCCTTCCTTACTAAACTTTGAGATATTTGGGATCAATTGTTTGCAGTTGGGTCAACGCCCTAGCCTACAGATTTTGTATGATTTTCCTTGAATAAAGTTTCAGAGGAGTGGCAAGTATTCCTCCAAAGTATCCTAGGTAGAGATAAATTTCTAGATTGGGATAGAATGTGGGAAGATCTGCAACAGGAGGAGATGAGCCGAGACTTGGTGAAAATACGAGGCAACAACAATAGCGGGATGAAGGAAGTAAAGGAGGAGGAGAACACAACCCCTACATCAAAGGGGCAATAGGAGCAAGGTAGAAGAAAGAAGGACATTTAAAAGGTGAAATGATTCGGATGTGGTGAACTTGGTAACTACAACACCTAGTGTCCACCCATAAAGAGGGACAAAGAGGAGAAGCAGGATCAACAAGCTGCATCCACAAAGATAGATAAGTTGTCCTTCAGATTGGAGGAATAGTTTGCCCTGATCACTAATACACCTCCAGGGGTGAGGTGGGGTGATTTGGTTTTGTAGCCCCAGAGAGCTACAAATGGGCAGGATCCTGAGGAGTCCACCTCTTAGATCAATACCTTGCTACGGGATGCCATAACAGTAGTAGCAGGATGGACTAGTGACAGCTGGTGCAGTCACATGCTAGAGTGACAGATGCAATAGCTAGTAGCAGTTGGGACTAAGTAGCGCAGAGCAAAGTTGACAACAATGCAGAGTCAGCAACAATGCAAAGGCTTCAGTGACAACTCAGAGACTAGCAACAGTAAAGACTCGGGTGACAAATGCATCAGACTGGACATAATTGGTTTAGTATGATGGACATCTCTCAGTTGAAAAACAATAGATGAGAGACAAATGCATATGTTGTAGTGGCAACAACAAAAAATTTGTAGTGTAGATGCAATAGTTGACAACTGTGTGCAGGGTCAACAGTAGCAGAAATGCGGCACAGAATTAAAGTTGTGCAGCAGTAGCCAGACATCAGCAGCGCAACAGGAGATGGTGCAGAGTCAAAGTATTGCTATCAGGAGGGCAGCAGCACTAGAGCACATTCCTCGCGAAGAGGGAGTGTTGACTTTTGTAGCATCGGATGTGCTCCAGCTATTGATTTTGCAGAGAGGCTAAGACACATGTATTCTCCAAGACCAAGAAATTATTTGGGTAAATTCCACCTAGAGATGGCTTAATTAAAACAATAATCAATTTTTAATATTTCCTAAATCTAAACTTAGGAAATATGATTAATTAAAAGGTATTAACTAAGTGAGGTGCAAATCTTCTAGAAAAAGGCGTGGATCGGATCTTAATTAATCTTAGACATAGATTAAGTTTTAATTGTGGCTGTTGAAGTCTCAACAAGAGATTATAAGAAGAACTCAAAGGGCACTTGGAGAAAAAACTTGTAGAGATCAAATTCATTGGCAGATTGATTTCCTGAGCAGCAGCGCTGAGTTGCCGGAGAGAGAGCCAGTGAGCTTGTTGTAGTGAGAGAGGGGAAGGGATAGTAAGGTTGGGCGAATATTTTCCAGATTAGGTGAGTGCAAAGCAGAGAGGCAGCGTGGAGCTTCGGGAGGAGATTCATATTTTTGCTAGGAGGCAAAATTGTTTCATTGCCAAAGGCTGGAGTGAGAGACAAAAAGGCCAAGAGGGTCAAGTTTCCAGACAACAACTGATCAAATAGCAAAGTGGACACACTTCCTAACTGTGTGATGCAGTGACTACACAGAGGTAGTGTAGAGAAACTCATTCAGAGCTCGAATCAGTGTCAGATCGCCAGTTGCAGAGTGAGGTTTTTCTCACTAACTTGTTGTCAATTTTACTCTGTATGGTTTGTTAGATTTAGAGAAACCATAGACTTGTACTCAAAATTTACTACTGCATAATACACAAACCCTCACCTGCTGCACCGGGTTTCCCACATTGGGTTTTTCCGGGGACTTAGTCCAAAAATAATGTTGTTATTTGTGTGTGTGTGCATATATCTTTCATGCGTTGTATTTATTTTTTTAAGACTACAACATATTTATTTCGATATTAATCGTAGCAAACAATAAATAATTTTTTCAGTAAATTAACAAATAGAAGAAATCCAATTAGTTGTTGCACTAGGATTTCTAGTTGTGGATTTTTCACACGATTTGTTGGAGGGTAAGTATAAGCATGGGTTCAACTCATAATAATAGTTATCTCAATGTTAATTATATAATTGGTTAATTTAAGTGAACGTTTTTTTTTTTTTCTCTGAATACGCTTAATCTATTAATATACAAAAAAGTTATAGTTACATGGAGGCAAAAACCTCATAGTTCTGGCTCGCAAGATGAGCATTCTGGTACAACCAATTCAAAATATCAACATGCAGTGCCAGGAGGCAGATACAACAATGGAACATGGACTGACATCTAAGCACAAAAACACTTTTCACACCACATATCAAACCACCACAGTAAGCTACAGATCTGTAGATCTGAACGAGCTTATACATGACATACTGCCGCCCATATAGGGGAAACTGGCTTTCAAAAAAACAGTGAAAGGAGAACCAGCTAGACTGTAAAAGCATGTAATTGCCAGCGCTGAACCTGGCACCGCGAACAACCAAAACCAATCCTGTAGGATGAGAGACCATTAATCACCTGGAGTGGGCAGAGGAGACTTGACCACGCGGCAAGCATAATCATCTGGAGCATCCTCGTTCAACACAACATCAATAGCATCTGGATTTTCCTGTAAGATAGTGTTCTTCATCTTCTCGTCAGTCGTGGCCAGAGTACCATCATTCTTGAAGCTATCCTCCGCAAAATTCGAATTGGGAAGAAACGAGGAGCAGCCAACATCCGGCATCCGTTTCTGGCCAGCAGTTGAGGGAGAATGGGGCCTGTCAGTTGCCAAATGCCCCGGAGGAGAGTCTTGGAGCTCTGCATTCACATCTGGGGGCACTTCTTTGAAATCAATCGTTATATTGGCAATGACCGTTGGCATGTTGAGCAGACAGGGGAATCGAAATTGCGCCCTGTGCTGCTGACTAGGGAGGAGATTGGAAAGACGACGAGTGAGCAAAGCAGCCCAACGGCCAGCCGAAGCACCCCTTCCACTGCGAGTCTCTGGATACCGCCCCCTCCAAGAGTCAGACTGCGGAGAAGAGGAGCTGGGCGAAGAAGGAGGGCGCCGAGAGATACCACCTCGGCTCGAGCCACGCCTGCTCCTCAATCTATGTCGCAAACGAGGCATAATGTCCTGGTGATTAGAGTTGAACTCGAAGGTGCTGGGGATGGCAGAGTAATTCAGGTCAGGCGAGCCCAAACTGAAGCCCCAATGCCGAGAAGTATGAATCTCTTCAGCGCTAAAGCCCAAATTCTGAGAGCAAAGGGGGGAGTGCGTGATATGCAGCCCAGGAGCGAGGTTAATGCAGCAGGAGAGTGAGCATCTTCGACCCGTGATAGTTCTGGTGCTGGTCTCAGAATCCGCCAAGGAGCAGCAGGAACGAAAGGGTATCAGAGCCGAATTGAAGCTTTCCGGAGAAGCCATGGTGCAGTTAATCGAACTGGTGTATGGACAATTGTGCATCTTAAATGCCCCGGACAGTGAATCGTTAATGCAATTAATTGCAATCAGGACACAAAGGAGGGTGGCGGTGAAGGAGTCCCACGCGCCATCCCACCGCCTTTGCAACCTATTCCACATTCCGACCACCCGCATCCGGGAAAATTTAAGTGAACGTTGTATTAAAAAACTAAATTTATTAATCAATTAACTATTATTATTTTTTAGTTAATATATAATTATTTATTAAATTAAACATTAACTTAATAACAATTAAAGCACAATTCGACTAGTATAAAACTACGTTTCCAGAATAGTGAAACCAAACTCTTACAAACAACTTAAATTCATCCATGATTACTGCTCCAAGATCTAAAAAGATCAACCATGGCAATTTCATCTATGATAACAGTTTCTTGGAGAAGGTTTCTTCATATAAATATTTAGGTATTGACACTCATCATCAACTCAATTGGAATTATAACATTGAGAAAAGGATTATTGGTGGATGGAAAGCTTATTATGAGTTTGAAAACAATTGCAAGACGACTAATCTTCGGGTTTGGAGTAAAAAGCAATTTCTCTTTGAGACTCTCGTCACCCCTATTATTTTGTACGAATGTGAGGTTTGGGGTTGGAGTATATCTAGAGAGTCATGGAGGAAGATCGAGCTGACCCAACAACAATTTATAGCCTACAACCTCAACATTAAAGGTAATACTCCCTATCTTATCCTCTTGACTGAAGCTAGCCACTGAAGCTAGCCTTTCCCCCATTGAAAGCATCTATGTTTCACTATTTAATGTATAAAAAGAAACTTTGCAACATGGAAACCAAGAGGTTCCCCAAAATTGTTTCTAACTCTAGCCCAAACCCCCACCTCCAGCCCAAGCGGGGTTGGCACAAAGATGCCCAATCTTGGCTCAAACATTGGGACTTAAAGGAGTAGATCATCTTGGAGGATAAATACAATATTAAAACTACTATTATTTCCAAATTTAAGGACAAATTATGGGATGATAAAAAGCTAGAGGGGAAAATGAAGCTAAGGTATTATAAGGAGGTGATCAACCCCACTCTTGCAAACTAGAATTATCTCTCCGTCTTGACTAATGCTAAGAAGAAAAGGAACATTGAAAAGATAAAAACTAACTCCCATGAGCTTTAAAGCGAGAGCACACATTGGTCCATTCCCAAACACCTTGGGAAGAAATAATCTGTCAACTGTGCCATACTAAGAGGATTAAAGTGAAAAACACTTTCTCTTGGATTGTTCGACTCTCACTCACATCCATTCTCATTTGCAAAACATTTGTCACACTACCAACTTTCTTGACTTATTCAGTCAGGAAAACCATGTTGATCTAAGAACACTTCTTTCCCTTCTATTTGATCATAGAAATAAAATACTAAAAAATCTCAATTAATCTCCTTTCTTAAGGTCCAATAAACCTCATTGGTCTAAGTGGACTTTAATTATCATCATCATTATTTCATTATATAAAAATCTTAAATCATATTAAAACATTATTCGTATTTTTATTTTTTATTTTTTTGAATATTATGTTACAAATATTTTTTTAAGAAAAATTGATGAATAAGATGTTCACTAAACATTTCAACCACAACCACTATAACTCCTAGGTGATACACCACTCACTAATTAAAAATTTAACCTTAAACATGATACTTTACATAGTACATATTACAATCATTACTAATTAAACTAATGGTTAAAACTTAAAAAATAAAAATCTTAAACCATATTAAAATTTTATTTAAATTTATATTTTTTAATAAATACATGAATTTTAGTGATGCTATATGGTAAAGATGATGTTATGTAATGTCCTATAAACATTTTCACTCGGTTAAAATAAAATAAAAATAATTTTAATAAATATAAAAATTATATATTATTATTATTAATAAAAATAAAAATTATATATTATTATTATTAATAATTTTTGTTAGGTATTTAAAGTAAATTTGACTTACTCAACTTGTTGTTTTTAAGTTTTAAACTCCAACTTGTGGAAATATAAGAGGTTACAAGTTCGAAATATGCATCCCTTGGTAGACCTAGCATTCAAATAGCCACGTAGGTCCCTTGTCTCACAAACAACAAACAAGAGGTCTCATACACCAATTTTCTCATACACCAATTTGGTGTGTGGGTTAGCCGTGACATTAAAATTGCATATACATAATAATAATAATAATGTAATGTAAACATGTCTTAAAAACAAATTAAAATAACAAATAATTTTTATTAAAATAACAAATACCCTTAAATTAAACTAATAAAAATTAATTTAATATTTATTAAAATAAAAATACTTTTAAATTAAACTAATAAAAATTAACTTTTGTGAGTAGGTTTAGATTAACTTGTTTTTGAGCTGGATGGGAAATTGTAGACCATAAGGGAGAGGTCCGAGGATGATTAAGCAGGCTGATCAAGGGAGAGGGAGAAGATAACACCAATATTCAGCTCTCTTGATTAGCTCCTATTTCTGCAGAATTACTTCTGTAATAGTGCAACCTGAAACTAATGGTAAACCGCTTGCCAAAACTGAAAATAGGTCTATGCTGGTCTTATTTTCACCATTGTCAAGAACAGTGTGAAACTGAAAATAGGTTTATGCTGGTCTTATTTCCACCCTTGTCAAAAACAGCGTGAAAATAGCTCAGACATGTAAATTCCTAGGAAAACCTCTCCTTTATTACGTCTCTTTCATTCGGCTGCATATCCGGTTAGCTGCAGAGCAATCATATACACTAGCAATTAGAGCAAGGACAGAACCAGTAGCATGAACGCAGGTAGTTTTCTATTCTGAACCTTCTCTAATAATTTAACACCAAATAGTTTCCAAATTGGTTATATGGACTCCTACACATATTATACTATTGAAGCAAGATTCATAAATTGACTCTCGAAGAGGGCAAGTAATCACTTTCACATTTTTCTCACCAGTCACATGCAAAGAAAATCGTGTGTTTTGTTCCCTCCCTCCGAATTAGTATTCACCATTTGTCCTTCCACTGCAGTTTGCAACATAACCAAAAGTTTTCCTGCAAAAGTTCCACATTTCGTGAATGTTTAGCTCTCAGAATAAATATCCATAAAAATTGAAATAGTACCATTCTCTCCTTGCCGAATGGATCCAATGTATGGTTGCAAATCATTCTAGACCATCCCATCTAGCATTATGCTAGAATTTCTGTAGAGAAAATACACCTTTCTCCATATGTAATGTTTTACCTTTCCTATGAAATTTAATTTAATGACAAAATGGGAACATTAGATCGAGATAGCTAACCCTTTTCTCAGGTTTATTTTACTATAGTTATCAAGGACCATATCTCAGAGACATTGATTAAATTGCAGGTTAGAAACCTATGTTGTTTGACTTAGGTTTCCTTTGCACTCCACTCTTTTCAAATATGCCGTGTTAGATATTTTTTCGCAGGTTTGCATTGGTGTCTGTCGAAGCAAATTTGTTAGGTTCACCCTGACTAATTTTTGCTAAAATTTAGGTGCTTCTTTACTTGAAGCATGTTCTGTAGGACAATTGCTAATAGTCCTCGCTTTTATATAAGTTTCAAGGAAGTAACATATCTCTTCTTTCGAAAGAAATCTGCCAGTTATAAGCGGTCCTTACTTTTGTTTCTCGTTCTATTTTGAAAATTTTGAATTGTTGATCTCTACATTCAGACATTTTGTGACTATTTATGTTTCTTGGCATGGTGACAGGGGGTGCTTTTGGTGGGAACAGAGGCTTGAAACCTATTCCACCAGAAAAGGGTGTCTTTCCTTTAGATCATTTTCATGAATGTGACTCGGTAAGATCTCCAGAGTCCAGACCCTGGCTCGTCCAATTCATGGTTCCAAATTTTGAAATTTTAAACTTGGAATTTTTATTATGGGATTTCTAAAGATGCTTTGTCACATGTAAATGTTTAGTGTTAAATCGTGCTGCAACAATGTACGGTCACAAAATTACTCCGTTTCCAATTGACAATCATTTGGCTTTCGTCTATTTTGTCATCAGGAAAAGAAGGCTTACATGGAATGCCTCAAATCCAATAACTACAAATCTGAGAAATGTAGGCCTCTTTCGAAAAAGTATTTGGAGTGTCGTATGGAAAGGTATACACCCAATTGTTTGTTTGTGTGCATTTTTAACATGGTTGAATTATTCCATAGAATTTATTGAAAATTATTTTCCTATGAAGCAATTTTGTTTTTTATCATATTTAATCTCTAAGCAATGAACTGAAGTTTTGGTTTGTTGGAAGTATATCTGACCTTGAATGGTTTTGATAGTATCTGGATTCTGAGTAATATACATTCAATTTTAGGTTATAGTTTATAGACATTTTATGTTAATTGCCACTATAAATTAAAGCGAATTAATTGGAATATACCAGCTAAAGGCAGGAGTAGTAGGTTTGTTGTTTTACAGACTGAGTCATTGACTTAATCTTAAAAGCTTAAACTCATTACTATTCAAATTTGTGAACTTTCCTAAGCACTTAATCAGTTTTTATCCAAAACTATGATACGAGCATGCAGTTGTAGTCATTTTTTTGTGAACAAAGATACCCAGTTGAATATCTTAAAACATCTTCTGAAATGGATGTGCTCTGGACCTTGAAATATGTTGATTTTATATTTAGGTCACATGTATTTAGAGGCATGTGACCTGAATATAAAATCAACATATTCCAAGGTCAGAGCACATCCATTTCAGAAGATGTTTTAAAATATTCAACTGGGTATCCGTGTTCACAAAAAAATGGCTGCAACTGCATGCTCGTATCATGGTTTTGGATAATAACTGATTCGGTGCTTACGATTAGTTCACAAATTTGAATAGTAATTGGCTTAAGCTTTTTATATTAAGTCAATGACTCAGTCTGTAAAACAACAAACCTACCATTCCTGCCTTCAGCTGGTATATTCCAATTAATTTGCTTTACTTTACAGTGGCAATTAGCATAAAATGTCTATAAACTACAACCTAAAATTGAATGTCACACTGGTCTTTGAGTTCTATGATATATAGATCTAGAGGCTCTTGCAGAGTAGAACCATTGTTTTACAATTGACATGCTTAGCTGGTTGTGTCAATGGCATGTGGTGTACATTAACCAGGGCCAGTGTGCTGACATGCATTCTCCAGGCACAGAGCTTCAACACTCATTAGTTGGTTTATCATATGGAGGTGAACTCAATGACAGTTTGATGGTTTTGTTCATTTTAGTGAGTGGAAGGAGAGGCCATTTTTATGGGTCTGCCACAGATATTGATGGTCCAGCCAATGGTCTGGATGATGTATTAGTAGTACATTGCTGCAATGCTTTAATCCAGAAATTCATTGCTAAAGGATAGATAGATACACGTGGAATGATTATTAGATTTTGTTAGATTGCATTGGTTTCTCTGCTGTGTGGTTTGAGACTTTGTGATGCAAATCAGGTTTTATAATATTCTTAGTTATATAGAAATCCTTCTAACCTACTTCCTTGATATACTTTGGATTATCTGATAATTGCAATGTTGTGAGTGAGATGTAGAAAGTAACTTAGTGACAGTTATTTTAGAGACAAACATATGTGTGGGTGGGAATGCTCATCATGATATTGTCATCTTATCAAACAAAAGACACAGCGCATCCTAGTTAATTAGTATAACCATCCTCCCATACCAAGAGGAGGAGCAAGAAGAGAAGCTACACCCCATATTTATAAGCAGTGTTGGTGATTGGGAAGATTATAGATGGAGATAAGCACAAGGATTAAATCCTAGATAGAAAGGTTTGCACTTAGAGTCTTATTATTGCCATTGTTAGCTGGTTGTTGTGTTTAGGGTACACCGAGAACAGAGGTCTTGTAGCCATTCAGAGGACGGAGGTCTCTGCATAAGACAACCAAACATTCAAGTCTTGTAGCTAGCCAACATACCATCCTCACATGCCCGCTGAAGAATAGTGAACAGAGAGTTTTATAGTTGGTTGTTTGTGTACAGGTTACACGGACACCCAAGAACAGGCCATTCTGAAGAGTGAAATCATTGTACAAGACTAGGAACAGAGATTATAAGTTATTTCCACATAGTATTCATGTTGTATAGAAAATGGGCTATAAATTCCTTGTTTTGAATCAAGTTAGGGTGCTAATCTTTAGGAGGATTCATGCTTGCATGCTTCAGCTCATCTCCAAGAGAGGCACACTTCACTTAGGCTAATCTATCCATGCAAAGAAGGCACTTTAAGATTAGGGTTTAATACTTCCATTTAAGGTGCACGTGTTCAGATTCATTGTATCTTCTAGTCTATAAAGGAGAAGGTAGCGATATGGGTTTTATTATTCCAACTTTGCGTAGTAGGAAGCATTGGGTGGAAGTTAGATTTTAAAGCTTTCAGTGTAATTCCCATTTCGAAGAGTGATAATAGTAATGTGATTCAAGTTTCAGATTTGTATATTTGCTGCTATTTCTTCAGCTTGATGTGTTTTAGTTCCTAATATAAATCAGATCACAGTTTTGATAGAGATTTTGGTTTATCTGTTTTTCTAAGTGGGTAGGTTAGAAATCAGACTAGGACTGTCACCATGTGCTGGGGATCGGTTCTTTTGTCTCAAGGTACTTGAGGACAGGTTAGGGTCATATTGTTTTGGTTGGAAATGACATTGGTGATGTCCCCACCATCCCCAACTAATTCCTGGTGTGCTTTTGGGGCATTCTAGGGACATCTCAAGGTATGAAGGGATGCCTTTGTGTCCCTCAATCCATTGGACCCTAGTAAAACATTGAAATAACCTTGTAATGAACATGTTTTAGCACTTAGTCAGCCAAGTGGGTGCAAAAGGGCCCAACTTGGCATGACAACTGAAAAACTAAAAGTTACACTTAAAAAAAGTGCCTCTAGCAGGGTTGCGGGGGAGTGCCCCCCCCCTCCGAATCGCGCTTCCTTAAAAAAAATTCCGCTCCTCGATTTTAAGGGAGCGATTTAGGGAGCGGTCGCTCCCTGACCGCTCCCTTTCGCTCTGGGAGTGAAAAATGAAAGGAGGGAGCGGTCGGGGAGCAATCGCTCCCGACCGCTCCCCCATTTAATTTTTCGCTCCCGCAAGCGAAAAACCCGAGCGACGGACAGGGAGGGACGGGCAGGAAGTGGAGGGGGAAAAAGTTAAAAGGCCCTCCTCCCCTCCCATTATTCATCATTTTCCTTTGTTGGAGAGAGCAAGAGAGAGCTTGGAGTTTGAGTCGAGGAGGTAGATTGAGGGGGCTTGAGGAGCTTGCGAGGGAGATTGGAGCTTGGGATTGAAGGCAAAAGAGGTAGGATCTACACTCTAATCTAGCATTTTTGTTTTTTATCTGTTCATTGCTAAATGAAAATGTTCTCTTCTCTCTTTCCTATTCCGATTCCTCCATTTTTTTGCAGGTTCAAAACTTCAAACATCATGGCTATATGGCTTGGCATTCTCTTGTTGTTGGTTCCTTTTTTTGTTATTATGGTGTTGGAGAGTAGAAGAAAGAAGGTTGTTCATGATGAAGAAGATGAAGAAGTGGATTATAGTGGATTTGATGAAAATCCTGGAAAGGAGGAGGACCTTGGTGAGGAGGAAGAGGAGAGTGGAGATGATGAGGGCACAAAAACTAAACCAGACCAAACCCCATCGTGGAAATATGTTTCTAGGCCTGAAGCAGGGAAAGGGGGTGGAACCACTAAATTTACATGCCTCCATTGCAAAAACATTTACACAGGTTCATACACCCGTGCCAGAAGGCACCTATGTGGGAAAAGGGCATGGAATGGAGATAAGAAAATAGGAATTAAAGCTTCTGTAAGGGTGTCAGCAACACAAAGAGCCAAATACATAAGGGAAGAGGAGGAAGCCCAATACAAATCTAAAAGATCAAAGGGTTTCTTTGAACATAGCTCACAATCACATGCACAAAGTACTCCATCAACATCCACCCATGGCAGTGGATATGGAGGCACAAGAACAAACATCTCTTTAAGGCGTAGAACCACCATATCATATTTCCTTGATGAAGGGTGTAAGAATGATGTGGATTCAAAAATTTACCAGTTTCTCTATGCATGTGGGATACCATTCAATGTTCTTCACTCACCTTATTGGTATGAAATGGTTTCTGCCATTAATGATGCCCCCAAAGGATACAAGAGCCCTGGGCATGACAAGGTTAGAACCGTGGGACTTGATCATGAAAAAGCAAAAATAACACATTCTTTCAGTAAAATGACAAATTCTTGGAATGAGCATGGGGTTTCCATTGTATCTGATGGATGGACAAATGTAAAAGGCAAGCCATTGATAAGTGTTCTTGCTGTGTCTATTAGTGGTGCAATCTTCCTTTCAGCATATGATTACTCAAAAAAGTTCAAGACTGACATCAACATTGCAGAACCATTAGTTGAAACAATTGAACGTATTGGGCCATACAATGTCATCCAATCATCACTGATAATGCTGCTAATTGTAAGGCAGCGGGAGCAATTATTGAGGATTGATACCCCAACATATTTTGGTCTGGGTGTTTGGTTCACACAATGAACCTTTTGATGCATGATATTATTAAAAACAAACAGCCTCAATATAGATGGATTGGTGATTTGTACAAGAGAGGCAAAAAAATGATAAAATTTATTACAAATCATATCAATACCCATGGGCTTTTCTACAGTCACTCAAGATTGGAGCTGTTGAAGATTGTGAAGACTAGATTTGCTAGCTATTACCTCACCTTCAGGCGCCTTTGAAGGTAAGAGAGTCATTGGCTAGCATGGTATCAAGTAAACACTGGCAGGTATTAAAGGATAGGGCTGCAACCGGAGTTGACAAGCAAGGTTTTGAACATGTGGAGAAGACTGCTCTTGATGGTCTGTTTTGGGTACATGTGAGGGAAGTTTTGCAATTCACCAAGCCCATTTATAGCATGATTCGTTTTGCAGATACAGATAAACCAATGATTGGGGAGCTGTATGAGCAAATGGATAGCATGTTGGGGCAAATAAAAGACACTGTTCAGGAAAATGATCCCAACTTGTATACAATGATTCACAATTGTGTGTGCATGGTGGAATAAACACAATGTTCCACTACATGCCTTGACGTATATCCTTATGCCAAAATACTACTCTCCATCTTGGTTGGGCTAACCTGCACCTGGGGGTGGGGTTAGGATCAAACCTCATACAAATCCAGAGGTATCTAAAGGATATATGGAAGCGTTAGACAAGTTGGTCCCTGACAAAGAGGAGTATGCTAATTTGCGTCTTGAATTAGGCAGATGCTTCAGTTGCACTAGTTTGTTTGGTTCTTTGCATGCAGTGGAAGATGGAGACAAATTTGATGCTCTCACATGGTGGGAAGCATATGGCGGCATGGAAATTTTGCCAAAATTGGCAAAAAACGTCCTCTCATAGGTTGTAAATACTTCTTCTGTAGAGGGGTGTTGGAGCACCTACAACTTCATCCATAATGTGAGAAGAAACAGACATAATGAAAACCGGGTAGAAAGCTTGGTTTATGTGCACTACAACTTGAGGTTGTTGAGTCATTATTGTGATCGGGCTTATGAAGATACATCATATAAAATTTGGGACAACAACCCAGAGGACGATAATTTGGAGGATTGCACTATAAATCTAGAAGAATTGGAAGCATAACTTTTGAGAGATGATGATGCAGCAACAATATCTATGCCACCGCCACCGCCACCCCCACCATCCAGTAGCAGTGCCAGTGCCAGTGCCCGAGTTCCAACTATTGTTCCTTCGCTGCTGCCGCCTCCATCTACATCCTCACATGGAGGGCATGTGCTTTCTGGTTCTGGTCGTGCGACTGTGCGGGAGGAGACTCCTAGAAGGCCACCAGTACCACAACCTGCTCAAAAATTAGACATTTCTCGTGGCAAGAGGCCCAAGCAGTAGATAATAGATTTACTTGTCTTTTCTAGTTTCTAGTAGTTTTTATAACTGTTGACTCTTTCATATTTATTATGATATTTTTTGTAAACAATATATGACAATTTAAGTTTGAAGTTTGAAGTTGGCAATTATAACTCATTGGTAATGAATTATGAATATGATGCTTCGTGAAAGTTGAAAGTTGTTTCATTTCATTTCATTTTATAAAATTTCATTTCATGTTAGATATTCTTTCTTGTAATGGTTACACTTAGCTTACAAGTAAAACTTTGGTGATCAATGATGATAAATGTTATATATTGAATTTTGAAACCCTGAATCTTTAAGATTGATGAATCATGAGATTCAATATGTTGTATGTTACTAACTTGTGGACGTGGTTGATGAAGATTATAACTTTTAGATGATCGATGTTATATGGTTCAATCTATGTTTTTATGTTTTTTATATCTAATTAATCATTCTACATGCTTTTGTTGACATATATACATCAAAATATAAAAAACATATATTATATAAAAATTTGCTACCCGATTCGCTCCCAAACCGGGAGCTTCTGAAAATGTCGCTCTTGCTCCCGCTCCCGCTCCCTGTTTTCTCTCCCTCTCCCAAGTAACCTTGGTCGAGAAGTGATTTTGTCGAAATTTTAATAAATTCCAACAAAAATTGGACAGTCGGTGAAACACAATTTTTTATTGAAACAAAAAATGTCGCAATAGGAAACCCAACCAAATTTATTAATAATACTGAGGAAGAATATCTTCACCAATAAATTCAACTGCTGCAAAATAATTCAACCCAACAAGAGAAATTCATCCCGACAAGAGAAATTTGGCACGACAGGATAATTTTGGCCCAACAAGATAATTTGGCCCAACAAAATAATCTCAGTCTAGAAAGATAAATTCAGCCCTACAAAATAATTTTGGCCTAGCAAAATAATTTTGGCCGAACAAAATAATTTCGGTGTAGTAGAATAAATTTTTCCCAGCAAGATCATTAATTTCAGACCTGTAAACCAATATTACTCCATCCAATATGTTCTCTTTGGCACTTTTAGAAATCACCTGCAATAATGAATCTCCGACAAATAGATTAAGAAATTTAACCCCAAACTTGCATCCTTTATTCTTTAGGAACAATACGACAACTTTGATTTTAACCCATAGCTGGCCAAAATCATGCTCTGATACCACTCTAATGTCCCAAATATTAAATTTGCAGAAAACAGCTTTAGAAATTTAAGCCGTCAGCACCATAAACAATTTGTACAATTTAAACAACAAAATTACGACAAAAACGAGAAATAAAATCTGCAACTGAATAATAGACAATATAAACATGTAGAAGATCACAACCCTATTTTATTAATATGTAAATAAGCTAGTACAAGAGTAGGAATATGGCTGAGATGATGGCCCCAAATATATCTACAATAATGCCGCAACTGGACTCCAAAACAAACTGAAAATCTATAAACTGCAACTTGTGAATCCTGAATGAAATCCACCAGGGGAAGAGATGGGTGCTCGCCTACTTATTGAATCACCCAAGGGTTTCCGTCCTGGGGCTACCGCTCGAAGTAGAGAACCGGGTTCTCAAAGCTTCACCACAAAGACAATACATAAATCCAAGTTGTCTCCAAATGACCTCCTCCTATTTTATAGATTTGATGGATATATCTCCAAGCCTCTAGAAGCATCTTATTTTATTATTTTATTATTATTCTAGAAGCTCCTCCATTCACTTTCTTAAATGGCTTTTTAATTTCATTTCACTTAAGTCACTTTTAGGCCTTTTCCTCCAATTAATTATTTTTGCTTAATTAAATGACTAATTAAAGACATTTTTAATTAAGGAAAATGGTAAATCACCCACCATACTCTCTCCAACCACTGGAAGTCACTTCCCAGTATCCCATCTTGTAGATCTTCTCATTCCAGTTCCAACGAGCTATTACACTGAGGTGTTCCATCAAATAATCTTCCAGGAATGCCAACTCGAGCATAATTAAATAAGTTAGGCCCCATAATAATTTTATTTTTAGAAAGTTATCAGAATATAACAGAACGAAAGGCAAGTTGTGTGGATGATGGAATATGCCAAGCTAATGCCATAAGATCCAATTAAAACTCCCCAAAATTCCCCCAGGACCCCCGATGATGTAATCCTGCTCCTGCAGCCTGGCCATCACATACCGTGGAAACCAATCCTGGCTGTACTATAGAGGAAAATAAAAATGGGGACTTGAAAATTTGTGGAATGATTTGGATGTTTAAATGCATTTTGATGTGTGGAATATTTTTGCTATCTCTCTTGGAGCTTCTATTTGGCAAGTTTATGAATGGATACTCTTTTTGTCATGTAAGTGCTCTTTTCATGTGATTTTTCATGTTTCATGTCTAATATCTGGAATGCTATGTCATGCCTTTACTTGTGCCCTAAAACACTAATGCGAATTTATGAAACACTTGTAATCTTGGCTTGTTGCATATGTTATTCATATTGGCAAGAACAAATTTTCGTAGTGGTAGGTTGTGCACCTTTTCCCCTGAAACTCCATCAAATCTTGCATATTGAAGTTTAAAAGTCTAAATTTGTTGTGAAGATGCATCCACAGAGAGAGTAGTGGCTTCTTTAAGCCTCCTTGAAGAGCAAAGTTCCTAAATCTTGATCATTTTGACTCCAATCTTCCCAATAGCCAGACACTGGTCCTAGATCCTTGATGATCACATTAACTTAACGAAAATCATTCTTTCACCTCTTTTATTCGTCCCCCAAGGAAAAGGAGATTTTCTAGGGATTGGTGTGACATTTTAGGGAGGAGGAATTTTAGGATTCCGTCCAAACAATTTTCTTCATTTATGTCTTCTCTAGGCAACCTCCAGTTTTGAACGAATTCTGACGGTGGAATTTCAAATAAATTGATGCCCTAGCTATCACACCATGAGGGAACCCTTGAAGCTGCTTTGACTTGGGGATTTTTTGAAGGTTTGCACTTTGTAGTTCATCATTCAAAACCTTTTCTCTTAACTATAACCTATAGGTAATCATTGGATGAGCCTTTACCACGATATATCTCTCAACGCTTGGTCTCTTATAGTATTTCTCTCAAGGGGCTTTTCGTGGAAAGTCACCAGATCTTCTCTCAAAGCTCACTTTAATTGAATCTTTCCATTGCATGAGCCATCCTTGCCTCACTTGGAACCCTAGTATAAACACATTAATCACAAGTGAGGGATTTTGGAAGTTTTGATCTTAGTTATTCATCATTTTTGGATATTCTTAAGCCCGAGGTCATCCTTCATAGGTCCTTCTTGGGGATCCTTTCAAATTTTATTTAAGTATTTGAACCATTAATTGAGCCTCTCCCTTGAATAGGCCTAGGAAATCACGTTATACCTTGCCATTGATCCTATTATTCAAGTGATATCCTCCATACTGGGACTCCTCCCATCAATGAAAGTTCGTAAAGAGCAGGGGACATCGACTGAGGTGACAATGGGTCATTGTCCCATTGTTGTCACTTGGTCTAGTAGTAGTCCCTTTGTAACCCCTCCTAGGACCCCTGCTAGATTGAGCGGTAACATTTTTAGTGCCGTTGCCAGGGACACGAGACATGTGTTTTGTTTCCCTTACGACATCATTGACATATTATTCTTGGTGACTTGATTGGAAGAACGAAGCCCTAATTATTCATTGAACTTTAAGGTCAATGCTTGTAGGGTGGAGCAAACATTTCTCTAGGCGTCTCTAAGTTCACCCTAGCGACTCCTACATAATTTACATGTATATCTCAATTTGATGTCTTTCTTTGATGATTTACTCGCTTTGGACATCACTAGCATCCCTGGGCACCTTAATCATGTCACAGGGAGGATGGTACGTGGGGTGCCCATGTTTGATGGTAATCCACTCTTTGCAATTGATCATGTAAAAATATTTATTACACATACTTCAAAGTTGCAAGTGGTTCACCAGGATGTCCTTATACTGTTGTTCATGAGATCCCTCCATGGTCATAATTCACGGTTGCATAATTACAACCTAGGAGCATCTCGTCTATTGAGGAAATCTTTGATGGATTTCTTAGACATTTTCAAGTATGCCCCGCACTAAACATTCAAGAGGAAGCCTTCATTAAGCATCATGATGACGTTGGGACTCTAGATGATGAGCAGGGAGGAGGGTCCTCCCTGGGTCCACATGACAAAAATGCGGTGAAGATAATTTCAAAACACTTGCGGCAGGGAGGATGAGTCTATGGAAAGTGAAGTTGAGGTCAACCCTACCTTTTCCAAGGATACTATTGTTTATAATCCACTCTTTGAATACCTTGGAGAAGGTGATCCCTTAACCTCTTCAAACATTGATATCAGTGATTACTTACATATTAAAGAAGGGAAGTGGGAGGTTCATGGGAATTGTTTTGACAAGATCCCTATCTGTGACATCGATGGTGAGGATACCAATAAGACCCCTCTCTTCATAATCCTAGGGTTGTAGTTGAGTCACATGTGGACCCTTTCCTCAACTCTTCTTGTAGCAAAGAATCCTTTCTCTCCTCTAAATATGATCGTCATGAGAAACATGCTTGTTGTGTCTCCCCGTATCATTAGTCTCCCTTTCCTGACCCTAGGGTGGCCATAAAGCACGATATGAATGATAAGGACCATGATTAGGATGATATATCGGAGGTTGCCATCCATCGAAAGTTTATGAGCTTGATTGTTGATATCTCTATATTTTGGTTGGAAGAAAAGATCTTGTGGATTAGATTACATCCCTTGTTACCTCTTTCTCCGTGATACTCTATGTGTGGTCATTTTATTTTCCCACCTCCCGTCATTGTGACCTTCCATATGGCCATTCCTGCCCTGGCCTTTGGATCTATTGCATGGGTAAGCAAAGGGGTAGTTGTTCTCATGTTGATTGGATGATATGTCGGTTACATTGAGTCTGTGATTACACTTAGTATTTGTATGATGTATTATGCATATTAGAGTAGGATGCATCACATGTTGATTTTCGCATTAGAATTATTATCATATTCTGTTCTCATTTTAAATTAGATGGATTTAGATTAAAATCCTATTTAGAATTAGATTTTATTTCTTGTTGATTTTTACAGCCTAACAAAAGCATTGGCGATTAAGAGACGCCGTAAAAACATGTTGCCACATGTGCTTAGTCTTTGATGTGTAGGTAACAACACTATGGTCCCAAGAGATTGTTGGTGTTCTCATGACTTCCTCGTTCGAGTACGTTCGTGCACTCTACTAAAAGATCATGTCTGAGTTGGAGCCAGATGTTACCCACCACCTGTGGGTGACACCCATAGGAGAAATTTTTCTCCTAGATTGTCTTCAGTCGTCAGCCAACAACCCCCTGCAACCCCTATATAGCTCGTTGTGCTACCATATCCGCCACCCGAGCCAACCATTATGCACCCTCGCCCATTTGTCACAATCGTATGTTTGAAGGTGGGCCTTCCAACCTTGAAGGTATGGCTTTCATTATGTAGTTGGGTATTTTTGCTTACTTATTATGGACGCTTTTTGGCATGGATTAGTGGGTGGATTAGACAAAAAGAATGGGCTTGGTCTGTACTCTTGTCCCCTTGTCCAACTCGGTGGTTAACCTTGTATCCTAGTCCCGCGAGATCTCCTCTATTGGCTTCTAGCTTTAGGAATGACACTCCATGGGAAACCTTGATTTTGGTTGCATGGTCCCACTTTCTGACATCCCATACATCACTCCCCTCTGCTCATTATAACCCCTTTTCACATATTTCCCATTCATGTCCACATTTGTCCATTACATCCATAAGGAGTTAGCCTCCCCCTCCCCTTGTCCACACTTTGGTTCGGGCCTAAAACAATGCCTCAGAGGTTGATGCAGCTAAAAAATAAATTAAAAAGAATAATTTGGCCACTCTCAATTGGAAATGTACCTTAAAATGCAAAAGATGGTTGGGACATACAAATTTAACACGTGGGCAAAATCCAACATGAACTCTACTCCTATCATCATGGCCATCACCTTGGTTCCTATGGCCCCTATATTGACCCCCTGCATCACTAAGGAACCCATGATTGTCCCAACCCCCAGTGGACGATGAACTGCCCAACGTTAAAGGGGCTATTCGCTGTTATATCGTTCACATCATGCTCTCATCCCCTGAAGGCTCAAGCAGTTATAAAAGAAAAATCAATAAAAGGAAAAAGGCATATGGAGAAGGGTTGAAAAAAAGAGGTCGGGGTAACTCAAGTACCACGATTGCTCCCTCCTACATCCATACACCCAAGTGTGGGCTTTCCTCATCATAGCTATCATTGTACCATGGCATGTGGATTGGAGCCTTCCCCGATGCCCCACTCCGTTACATCATTATATCACATTACACCTACCATATGACAGATGTACCATGGATCTCTCACTTCCTTAGAGGTTAAAATCACTTAATAGGGTCCTTGATCAACCTCCTTGAACTTGGAGATACCTGTACTCTCTAAAGCCCATTATGGAAGGGCATGGCACTATGAAGTGCCCACTTGGTTCCATGACTTGTAAGCTCATTTGCTCAATTAAATTAATGATTTGTTGTACTGGAAGCTGACGAGACGCATTGGATCTTATGCAGGATTGCATGTGGGTTTTCATGATGGGGTTTGGTCTCCCTATATGGGGTCCAAGTCCTCGAGAGGGTCATATTGGCATTTATAGGGTGTGTGTTGAGAGCCATGGGCCTTCACTATGAGCAGAGGGTAGATAGCCATGCCATGGGATCCTTTAGTACCATTCATTGCTTGCTCGTGTCCCACTTATTTGATGATGATGATTCACTTGGACCACCTTGCCTAGCCAACTACACTCTTGCACCATACACTTGGCAGTTGATCTAGGGCCTAGATGTGGTGTTGTCTCACCATGGGTGACAAAGGGAGGGCTTGCATCATTGTTCTAGCCCTTGCAGATGGGATACATGCTTGTTTGATTCAGTTGGAGGCCAATGAGGATGATTTTGTGCCCCCACAGCCACTCAGGGGCACCACAAGTCATTTTCTTGGAGATCAAGGGGCCATCCTCTTCATCACTATTTTGGAGCCCTTCTATTCATTTTGGCACGTGTTGGACTTCATTTGGCCTTCCAACGAACCTCCTAGCTATTGTATTATCATTTCGACACCCTTGAGAGGCTTATTTTTCACATTATGGAGCTATTTGGTGGGTTTGTCACCAAAAGGATGTTATTTTGCACATTATTTTTATTGCAGGCACATTATTAGGCATAATTATGCCATTCAAATCCCTTGGAGGATCATATAAATATAAGAGAGGTTCATTTGATCTCTCATCACCACTTGAATTTGGGATATATCTTTTTAAAGATTTCAGCCTGCAATTTGTGGAATGATTTGGATGATTAATGCATTTTGATTTGTGGAATATTTTTGCTATCTCTCTTGGAGCTTCTATTTGGCAAGTTTATGGATGAATATATTCTTTTTGTCATGTAAGTGCTCTTTTCACGCGAATTTCATAATGTTTCATGTCTAATGTATGGAATGCTATGTCATGCCTTTACTTGTGCCCAAAAAAACTAATGCAAATTTATGAAACACTGGTAATCTTGGCTTGTTGCATATGTTATTCATCTTGGCAAGAACAAATTTTCCTTGGGGAAGTTTCTGCAACTTTTACCTTGAAACTCCATCAAATCTTGCATATCGAAGTATATAAGTCTAAAGTTTTTATGAAGCTGCATCCACAGAGAGCGTAGCTACTTCTTCAGGCCTCCTTGAAGAGCAAAGTTCCTAAATCTTGATAATTTTGACTCCAATCTTCCCAATAGCCAGGCATTGGTCCTAGATCCTTGGTGATCACATTAACTTAACGAAATATCCTTCTTTCACCTCTTTTCTTTGCCCCCCTAAGGATAATGAGATTTTCTAGGGCTTGGTGCGAAATTTTAGGGAGGAGGAATTTTAGGATTCCGTCTAGACAAGTTTCTTCATTTATGTCTCCTCTAGGCATCCTCTAATTTTGAACGAATTTCGATAGTGGAATTTCAAATAAATTGATGCCCTAGATATCACACCGAGAGGGAACCCTTGAAGCTGCTTTGACTTGGGGATTTCTTGAAGGTTTGCAATTTGTAGTTCATCATTCAAAACCTTTTCTCTTAACTATAGGTGATCTTTGGATAGCCCCAAGGGTTAGCTCAGCTGGTCGAGTTCCCATTGCTAAGTACCTCGAGCCCCAAGGGTTAGCTCAGCTGGTCGAGTTCCCGTTGCTAAGTACCTCGCCTGTTGGGAGGTCACAGGTTCAAATCTCCTCGACACCCTTGAGGTTAGGCCCTACTTGTTTGGTTGGCGGGTAGATCCCTTCGGGTTGATTTGCCTAGAATTTCCCGTGGATGTAGCGACCACCCAGTGTCCGTGTAAATTTTCGTAGATGTTCTATGCTTGATGCAACTTTACTTAAAACCCGATACCAAATAGCAATCACATAAACATGATAGTAAAATGCTGATAGAACATACCAATAGATCGACGAAAGACAAGCCAAAAATACACTTAACTTGATTAGCAAAATATGTGTTGTGGTGCGTTATGGCGGTCAACAGGATGCTTCAACCAACAAAGTCTCTTCACGGTCAGCCAACCAGAAATGTCACACAACCCTCAAGACAGCTCTACAACAGTCAAGCCAAAGTCAACGCTGTCCAGTCAATGATCAGTGTAGAACAACAACAACAAAAAGTCAACGCAGCAAGGTCAATGTCTAGCCTCAGTTTTTTGTGCCAAAAAATGCGGACTGTAGAAATCGAAATTCTGGGAAAGTTTGAGGTCAAATGGACCAAGCGTTGACCAAAGTCAACGCTGGTCAAAGCTGCGCTGAAAACCCTAGAACAGATCGGAAACCCTAGCTTTTGTTTTCCCACGTGTGAGAGAAGAGAAGCCTCCAAATGATGATCGAACCAATCAGACACAAGAGAGAAGTGTGTGATGAGTGGATGATGAAATGAACTCCAAGTCTGCCCAATATATATCCATCTTTGAGGGTGTGTGACACATTTGTTGGGGCTCCAAGCCTACATTACAATTCTGGCCGACCTTGCACATAAGTGGAATAAATTCAAAATAAATATTCTGCTCATTCGATCAAGATGATCTTTAGATCGATCTTGCACCTCTCCGAAAGAGGAATCCAATAAAAATATTGGCATCATCATCTGAGCAGTACAACATGGAGTTTGGACCTAGTTGCCCAAAATTAACACTCCCTCTCAACTAGGGAGAACTCCATCCACCTGTGCTATCCAAACGTTGTGTGTCATCCCGCTGTAACTTGCTTTGCTGGCTTCTTTATTTCAAATGGTGAGTCACAAAGACATCACTCTCGGCTGACCTGAAATCAGCTCAGAGGTCCAAAACCTCTATAGGACTCAAAGGAGTCTCATACTAACCCGAAGTTAGTTGGAGGTCCAAAACCTCACTTGGACTCAAAAGAGTGATATACTAACCCGAAGTTAGTTTAATTGACCCAAAGTCAGTTGGAGGTCCGAAACCTCACTAGACTTGATCCCAGATCAAGTGGTTGGACACGTGCCATCCTAGACACAAAGAGTACGACAATCTCTGATGCGTCCATCGGTCTTGCTATCGGTCTCTATCCACATTTCCCATCTCATTGGCCAAGATGAGAGGTACTTCCCATGAGTCCGGTACTCCATGGGTAGGATGCATACGGGGCACAGATCAAAGAGAGGTAAACCAA
Organism: Pinus albicaulis; assembly: GCA_034641835.2. NCBI lineage: Eukaryota > Viridiplantae > Streptophyta > Pinopsida > Pinales > Pinaceae > Pinus > Pinus albicaulis. The sequence goes on along the minus strand of CM076580.1, from coordinate 1,184,938,684 downwards.
CTCAATATCATCACAGTGGGGCGGAAGCACACCAACAAGGTTTGACAAGCCTAGCCCTGTGGTTGCTTATAGCTCTAAGAAGCTATCCCGAAAGCCCCTTGGAGCTCCCAGGGCTCATCGTCCAATAAGACCCTTAGCATAGGGTCATTCCACGATTCCAAGATTCTCACGGAAGGTTAGGAACATGACCTTCCCCAAGGGCTGTGTGAGAATATCCACGACCTGCTCATCAGTTCCTATATGATCGAGCCTTATAGTGCTTCGCTGTACCATATCCCAGATAAAATGGTACCAAATATCAATATGCTTGGATCGATTGTGGAACACGAGATTCTCTGACAAACGAATCCCCCTTTGGTTATCACAAAGGATAATGGTGGTATCTATCAAATGCTCGAACAACTCACTGAAGAGCTTTCACAACTAAATAGCTTGACAACAGGCAATACATGCTGCAATGTATTCGGCCTCAACGGTGCTTAAAGCCACCAAATTCTGCTTCCTGCTCGAAGCAGAACCAAGTGTGAAGCAACATCTAGATGTGCTCTTGTGATCCACCATACTGCCAGCCCAATCGGCATCAGTATATCCACGGAGTCTCAAACTCCCGGCAATGTATCTCAGCCCATGGTCTATTGTGCCCAAGAAATATCTCAAGAGTTTCTTGGCACCAACCCAGTGAATGTTATGAGGATCAACCATGTGTTGACTCAAAGTGTTCACTGCAAAACATACGTCTGGACAGATGTTCACTAAGAACATCAGGGCCCGTACGAGTTGTTGATACTCGGTAGGATTCGCTAGCACGGGCCCAGCAGCGTTTCCACTCTACTTCTTAAAGTTGAGCTCCATCAGTGTCGACATGGACTTACAATCCACCACTCCAAATCTTTCCAGCAGCTTCACAATGTATTTTCCTTGAGAGAGGAAAATCTCGCCAGGTCTCTGCAAGACCTCCAAGCTTAGAAAGTAATGCATCAGTCCTAGGTCTTTCATCTCGAACTCAGAAGTGAGCTCCCTCTTACACTGATGAATGAGAGAGTAAACGCCTGTCAGGAAGAGATCGTCCATATAGAGAACCAGAATGAGAGGCTTTTCTCTATCAACCTTGAAGTAAAGGTTCGAATCAACATTACTTCGAGTGAAGCCCAGCTTCATCAAGTAGCTGTCTATCCTCTCGTACCAAGCCCTGGTGGATTGCTTCAACCCATAGAGGGCTTTCTTCAACTTGCATACATGAGAGTCTCTATCCTGGACTTCGAACCCCAGAGGTTGCTCCACATACACCTCTTCCTTTATTGAACCATGCAGAAAAGCGATTTTCACATCCATCTGATGGAAACTCCATCCTTGCGTAGCAGCAAGGGCAATAATAGATCGGATGGTGGTATAGCGGGCCACAGGTGCAAATATATCATCATAGTCTATGCCTTCCTTTTGAGAGAAGCCTCGGGCAACGAATCTTGCCTTGAACTTTTCAGCACTACCATCAGATCCATGCTTGATCTTATAGAGTCATTTCGAGGTGACAACAGCTTTGTCTTTCGGTCTCGGAACCACATCCCAGACATCATTCTTCATAATGGATTTGTACTCTTCGTGCATAGCATCCTTCCAGACTTTATGCTTTATGGCTTCTTCAAAAGATCCAGGCTCAGATTGTACGATTGTACTCATGGCTGCTAGATACCCTTGGTATCTATTCGGCTTCTTGCTTTCACGGAATGTCTCCCTTGGGGCCATATGTCTCTCGGCATCTTCGAGAGTATCCTGGAGCCATGAGGGTCTTCTCTTCATTGAAGGAGGTGGATCAATAGGGTCCATTGGTCCTTCACCATTGGGCATCATCTCATCCTTTGGCTCTTCCTGCTTCCCTGATCTTACATCATGATCTTCCTCAGAGCTCAAAAGATTCATCACTTTCTTGAGGGAAGCATCTTCATCGAAGGTGACATCGTGGCATATCTCCACCTCTCTTTCAGCACAACTCTGACATATACTTTCATGATCATTTTTGAATTCGGGCATCCCTGTCACCACCTTCCTTGCTTCGGGAAGGGCTTTGTAATGAAGGTGTCCAAACCTCCGGTGCCATAATTTAGTTTGACGAATTGTACCACATGTCATAGCCCCCAATGGACTTCCTCCAACCTAGTAGAGTGTATCAACTCTAAAACCAATAGTGAGAGCTTTCTTGAAACTCTTCTTCCAGATGCGTACCTTTCCATCGACGAATGCCACCTTGAAACCTTTGTCTTCCATGGCCGAAATAGACACTGTTGAAATTTGGTTATCAGAGGATAGGTGGTTCCCTAAGGCTTTGATCTTTGGCCTAGGGAAAAGTGTCCAAAAGAATTTAATTTTTCTCTTAAAGTGACTTTATAAAGTTATAAAGTCAAATCTAATTTAAAAGTGACTTTAAGTGATAAAGTTACTAAGTCTAATTTTAAAGTGACTTTAATAAAGTCGATGTGAAATTAGAAGGGAAAAGTGACTTTGAAATAAATGACTAGGTGGCTCTTTATTAAAGGGTCTTTATTAAAAGTGGGGTGAATTAAAAAATAAGTGAGATTTAAATGAGCATTTAATCTCGGCCCTAGATCTAAAGCTATCTCAACCATTAGACTTAGGGATTCCCCAAAAGTCATTTAGGATTAGATTAAAGGAGGAAAAAGAGGGAAAAGGTCATTCATTCTTTTATGAGCAGATTGAGAGAGGAGGAGAGAAAGCTGAAGAGAAATTTCTGAGTGGAGGGGGAGTAGCAAAAGATACAACAAATCCGTACAGCAGGAGGGCACACTTCCCAAGGCAAAAAATCCGTACAGCATCATTTATTGGCACAGTTACTGACGCTGAAAATCCATATAGCAGTTTGCACGCTTTTGAGGAAAGGACAATGCTGTTTTCGAGTAGAATCAGCAGTTAAGGGCATGGTTTTCGAGGCAGATTTTTTGGGTACGAAAATCGAGGAAGGGACTGCTGTCCTGTCCATACAGTTCCATACATGCAGTTTCTAGCATGTTTTTTGAGGCAACAAGTCCAAAATTTATTACTGTAATTTTTCCTGTAATTTTTTGTTTGCTGTTTGGCGTGATTTTCAAGGTGGAAGGTGGCACAAAAATCGAGATAAGTGGCTTTTAGTGTTTGTTGTAATTTTTACTGTGTATTGCTGTTCACTGTAAAAACATTTATTAGAAATAAGAAGAAGCTTTCGAACTGGTTTTCCCCGAGTTGTAGGGGGTTTTTCTAGGGTCAAGTTGACCAAAAATCAGCGTGTCAAAATTTTTTGTGTGGCTTATTTAATTTTCTTAGTTTTATTTATGCATTTTAGCATTGTGAAATTTCTAGAATTTGTGTTAGAAAATATTTATTTTTCCAGGTTGTTGAATATATGGCTATGGGAATGGGCATTTAACTTTATGGGAGAAATAAGGAGAAATTGAAAACCGGGGTTGGGTTATCAAATTTCTACATGGTATCAGAGCTATTTTGCTGAAAAGTGCAGTTTGGGACAGCAAGAAGAAAAATTACAGCAAACTGATTTTTCACACAGAAAACAGTACTTTTACTACAACAGTGTTATTTTCAGTTTATTAGGACAGCAAGCATGTCTTTGGGCTTGAGGGTGGAGGACAGGTTGGATGGGCATAGTAACTACAGTGTATGGAAGGAGAGAATGCAAAGCATCTTTGAGGAGGCAGAAGTCTGGGGTATAATGGTGCATACCCAACAACACCCTGTGAATGTGCCTACTGAGGCTGTTCAGTTGGCAGCATTTAATAAGAAGAATAACAAGGGTAAGAGACTGATTTTGGATGGAATCAAAGACCATTGCATTCCTCATGTGAGAGGAAAGAGATATGCTCATGAGATGTGGACAACATTGACCAATCTCTACCAGAGTACCAATGAGAACAGGAAAATGGTCCTAAGGGAGAAGCTGAAGACCATTAAGATGGGTAAGATTGATAGTGCAGCTGGATATCTCACAAATATTACTAATGTGAGAGATGCATTGACAACAGTTAGAGAGGTCATTCCACCCACTGAGTTGGTGTGGATTGCAGTGAATGGCCTTCTCAGTTCATGGTTGAACTTTGCTGATGGGGTTTGTGCATGTGAGACCCTTCCCACTTGGGAGAGGTTCTGAGATGATTGCATACAGACAGAAATCAGAAAGAGCCAGCTTGGGGCAGCCAAACCAATTGAGCAGAATGAGGATGTAGCACTGTTGGCAGGAGGCAAGAAAGGCAAGGGAAAGAAGCAAGCTTCCACAAGTGTTGGTGGGGGCAAAGACAAAGGTAAAGGTAAACAGAGGAACACGCAGAAGGACTATTCCAAGTTGAAATGTTGGAATTGTTAGAAGATGGGACACTATGCAGTTGTGTGTCCGGAGAAGAAGAAGAAGGGGAAGAACCAGAGCATGGCAACATCAACAGAGATAGAGGACTTTACGGATAGCTTTGACCGGGAGTTTGGGTTCATTGCTTGTGAGTCCACTAGTGCAGGATCACCTGCCACAGAGGTTGAGAGGGAGTGTGCATTTCCCTCCACTAGCGGAGCATCTTCAGGTATCTAGTATGTTGACAGTGGGGCTTCACGTCATATAACAGGAGTCCGTGAGTACTTCTCAGAGCTTTCAAAGAGTGGCACTGATATAGAGGTAGTACTCGGAGATGACAGCGTTGTTAGAGCAGTCGGTGTGGGGACATTGACATTTGATAGGGAACCCAAACCTCCCTTGAAGGTGTCAGATGTTCTATATGTGCCAGGGATGAGGAAGAACCTCATATCCATCTCAGCATTGGAGGACAGAGGATATGAGATATTGTTCAAGAGAGGACCAGTGTTGATATATCCCAGGGGCGCTCCAACTGATTCAACTAGAGTGATAGGTGTACGCCATGCAAAGGTGTACAAGTTTGCATTTCAGCCCCTTTTGGCATTGAGTAGTAGTACCGGCAGCAGAGCTAGCAGTTCAGAGTTGTGTGAGATTTGGCACCGCAGGATGGGGCACATGTATCATGGAGCCTTGAGGACATTGCGGGAGATCACTACAGGTGTGCCAAATTTCAGTACTGATCACTTTGATACATGCAGAGGATGTGCTATGGGCAAGTTTGCCAAATCCCCTTTTCCCAGCAGTGACAGCAGATCGACTGGGATACTTGATTTGATTCATTCCGATGTGAGCGGTCGAATGTTTGATGTTTCCTTGAGTGGATATGAGTATTATGTATATTCATTGATGATCACTCCAAGAGGACCTGGATTTATTTTTTGAAGACCAAGAGTGAGGTCTTCAAGCGGTTTCAGGAGTTCAGAGCTCTTGTGGAGACTCAGACAGGTCGGAAGATCAAGTCCCTGAGGTCGGACAATGGAGGAGAGTACACCCTTGGTGAGTTTGTTGAGTATTGTGCGGAGGCAGGCATTAGGAGGGAGTTCACAGTTCCTTACAACCCCCAGCAAAACGGGGTTGCGGAGAGGAAGAACAAATCCATCGTTGGGGTTGCCAAAGCCATGTTACATGATCAGGGGTTACCATTGTTTTTGTGGGCAGAGGCCTTCAACACTGCTGTATATTTGCAGAACAGGAGTCCACATCGTGCCTTGGGGCATGTGACTCCGGAGGAGGCGTTTTTTGGGAAGAAGCCTGATGTTGGTCACTTCCGTATCTTTGGGTGTATTGCATACTCCTACGTACCCAAGGAGAAGAGGACCAAGCTAGAGCCCACCGCAGAGAAGGGTGTCTTTGTGGGCTACAGTAAGACCTCAAAAGCCTTTCGGATTTATATTCCCGCACAGAGGAGAGTTGTTGTCAGGCGGGATGTGAAGTTTGAGGAGGACAGGGCTTTTAGGAGGTCAAGGGAGATAGAGCATCTGGATCAGCCAGACCCTCAAGAGCAGTTGAGTCAAACACAGGGATCCAGCGGGCAGGGATCAGGAGGATCCAGAGGTACATCGATTACGGTGTCAGGTCTATCAATGAGCAGTGGCTCACAGAGTCAGAGGGGTGGTGCTTCGAGCAGCATGCAAAGCGGTCCGCAGAGCAGTTCACTAGGGAGTCCACTGATGGACAGTTCACACAGTAATTCAGGGTCTACAGGTTCAGCTTCAGGCAGGAGGGCAGTAGAAAGACAGTCAGGAGTTAAGGCTCCTGATGATGATGAGGAGGAGTTTCATTCTCCAGTGGGAGAAGTGTGCTCAGGGAAGAGGAAGCCCAAGTGGCTTCAGGATACGAGGCCACATCTGTTTTTGGGCCTAAGAGGCCGGTCAAAGAGAGCAGACCACCTAATAGGTTCTATAGCTATAAGGCAATGGTTTCCAACATCATTGTCTCTGAGCCTTCTAGCTATGAGGAGGCAGCTAGCCAGCAGGTCTGGAGAGAGGCCATGCAGGAGGAGTATTCTTCTATCATGAAGAATGATGTTTGGGAGGTGGTGCCGAGGCCTGAGGGCAAATCAGTGGTTACTTCCAGATGGCTTTACAAGGTAAAGCATGCTGCAGATGGCAGCATTGAGAAATTCAAAGCGAGGTTTGTGGCTAGAGGGTTCTCCCAGGTAGAGGGAGTTGATTATGAGGAGACCTTCGCTCCCGTTGCTCGATATACTTCGATCCGCTCCATTATATCGATAGCAGCAGAGATGGGTTGGAAGATCCACCAGATGGATGTGAAGACCGCATTTCTCAATGGCTTCATACAAGAGGAGGTGTACATTGAGCAGCCACAGGGCTTTGAGGTGCATGGGAAGGAGTCCCATGTGTGCAGACTGAAGAAGGCCCTTTATGGCTTGAAGCAAGCTCCCAGAGCTTGGTACTCCAGGATAGATACATACTTGCAGGAGATGGGTTTCACAAAGAGTGAGGCAGATCCGAACCTTTACTATATTGTGATAGGTGAGGAGCCTCTCATTCTGGTGCTGTATGTGGATGACTTGGTCATTATGGGTGCAGAGAGACTCATAGAGCACTGCAAGAGAGATCTTGCGGCGGAGTTTGAGATGAAGGACATCGGCTTGATGCATTACTTTTTGGGTTTGGAGGTGTGGCAGGAGGAGGGGCATTTCTTCCTAGGGCAAGGGAAGTATATTGTGGACATCCTTGGCAGATTCCACATGGAGGATTGTAGACCCATGTCGACACCGATGATCACCAACTGGAAGAAGCTTCACGCTTCAGATTCCGAGTTGGTGGATCCCACATTGTATAGACAGCTGATTGGTTTCTTGATGTATTTGGTCAACACTAGACCATATATATGTTTTGCAGTCAACACGATGAGCCAATTCATGTGTGAGCCGAGGAGGGTGCACTGGGTTGCTGCAAAACACATTTTGCGGTACTTGCAGGGGACAGTGGATTATGGGCTGGATTATAAGCTGGGGGAGATGGGTGAAGATTAGTGATTGTGATTAGGATTGGGTTGGTTGTTAGCCACGATGGGAAAAGCCTTCCAGGTGTTGTTTTGTGTAGGGTTCGTAGGTGGTACTCGGCTAGTTCGATAAGCGATGATCGGTAGCATTGAGGTTCGGTGGAAGCGAGAGTACATGGCATCCGAGTCTAGCTAGTTGGCAAGAGTATACTTCAACCGCAAAGATGTTGTTTGGCTTATTTGGTCGAGGGTTTGTTGAGACGCTTGATATCTTTGTGATAATCGAGGAGGTTGCATTAAACTCACGGAGAATCTAGTATTTCATGACAGGTCAAAGCATATTTGGATCAAATATCATTTCATCAGAGACTATGTTCAGAAAGGAGCTGTGAAGCTTGAGTATATTCCCACTGATGAGCAGGTTGCAGATATTCTTACCAAAGCCTTACCACGGGGCAAGCATGTCTACTTCAGAGACAAGATAGGTGTGGTGAGGAACACCTTCCTCGGTAAGAGGGAGTGTTGAAATTTGGTTACCGGAGGACAGGTGGTTCCCTAAGGCTTTGATCTTTGGCCTAAGGAAAAGTGTCCAAAAGAATTTAATTTTTCTCCTAAAGTGACTTTATAAAGTTATAAAGTCAAATCTAATTTAAAAGTGACTTTAAGTGATAAAGTTACTAAGTCTAATTTTAAAGTGACTTTAATAAAGTCAATGTGAAAATAGAAAGGGAAAAGTGACTTTGGAAATAAATGACTAGGTGGGTCTTTATTAAAGTGGGGTGAATTAAAAAATAGAAAGTGAGATTTAAATGAGCATTTAATCTCAGCCCTAGGTCTAAAGCTATCTCAGCCATTGGATTTAGGGATTCCCCAAAAGTCACTTAGGGTTAGGTTAAAGGAGGAAAGTGAGGGAAAAGGTCATTCATTCTTTCATGAGCAGATTGAGAGAGGAGGAGAGAAAGCTGAAGAGAAATTTCTGAGCGGAGAGAGAGCAGCAAAAGACACACAACAAATCCGTACAGTAGGAGGGCACACTTCCCAAGGCAGAAAATCCGTACAACAACATTTATTGGCACAGTTACCGAGGCATAAAAGCTGTACAATAGTTTGCACGCATTTCGAGAAAAGGACAGTGCTATTTTCGAGGAGCAAAATCAGCTGCTAAGGGCACAATTTTCGAGGCAGATTTTCTGGGCACATAAATCGAGGAAGGGATTGCTGTCATGTCCGTACAGTTTCGTACAGGCAGTTTTTGGCACATTTTTCGAGGCAGCAAGTACAACATTTATTGTCGTAAATTTTCTTGTAATTTTTTGTTTGCTGTTTGGCACGATTTTCAAGGTGGAAGGTGGCACGAAAATCGAGATAAGTGGTTTTTAGTGTTTGCTGTAATTTTTACTGTGTATTGCTGTTCACTGTAAAAGCATTTATCAGAAATAAGAAGAAGCTTTCGAACTGGTTTTCCCCAAGAGTTGTAGGGGGGTTTTCCAGGGTCATATTGACCAAAAATCAGCGTGTCAAAATTCTGTGTGTGGTTGATTTATTTTTCTGAGTTTTTATTTCTGCATTTCAGCATTGTGAAATTTCCAGAATTTGTGTTTTCAGAAAATATTTATTTTTCTAGCTTGTTGAATGTATGGCTATGGGAATGGGCATTTAACTTTACGAGAGAAATAAGGAGAAACTGAAAACCGGGGTTGGGTTATCAAATTTCTACAGACACAAAGTTCTTCTTCAAATCAGGTACATACAATACATCTTGCAAACGGAGGACTTGACCTTGAGATAAATGGAGGGTCACAGTCCCTGTCCCTTTCACAGGATAGGTGGCATTATCTCCAAGGATAATTTTCAGATTAGTATCCTTCTCAATCAAATCAGAGAGGGCTTCTTTAAAACCCATGAGGTGCCTTGAAGCACCACTATCAATCAACCAGACATCCAAGGTATCGGGTGGCGATGCAGCAGAGAGGGCAGATACAAGAATGAATTCATTTCTTTTATCATCAACAACATTAGATTCCTCATACCTGAAATTTCTTGACCTTTTGAAGGGTTGCCCATTTTCATTACGACCAGAGGGAGCCTTCCTCTTCCCTTTGAGCCTGTCGTTCCTTTGATTGCCATTTCCCCTGTTGTTGTTATTGTCATCATCCCTGGGAGAATCCCTTTTATTAGGGCATTCTCTAGCACAATGGCCAAACTTGTTACATGTGTAACATCTTCCTTTCTTTCCTTTGGCCCCTGCTCTTCCATGGTTCCTCGGACCACATTGTTCTTCTTCTTAGCATGAGCGGTGAAGGCAGCATTACCTTTGTTTTCATATTCCATCATTCTTGTATCCTCTTGAGGGCATCTCGACAATACTTCATAAAAATCAGGAATCACATTATTATTGAGAATGGTAGTAATGAATACGTGCCATTTAGAGGGGAGACCTCCAAGTGCGGTGAGAACCATTTCTCGATCAGCTATTGTTTCCCCAATGGCAAGAAGGTTATTCCTGATTTCAGTCAACATCAGAAAATAGGATTTAACAGATTCATCGCTGCCTTTCTTGAGATTCTTCAATTGGTTGTTAAAGAAAAGAACTTGATTTGCATTGTTAGCCCTGAACATATTGACCAACTTATCATACATCTCCTTAGATGTGCCTAGCTCGGGATGTAAGCGACCAAACTTTTATGGATGGAACCCCAGATGATTAGCTTAGCTTTGATTTCTCCTTTTCTATACTTCGTCTTGGTGGCAGTAGGTGCAGATGATGGAGGCTCTTGGATTTTACCCTGCACATAGTCCATGACATCTTGATCTTCCAAGACCAAGTCCAATGACATCTTCCAAGCATGATAGTCAGACTTGCCAGTCAACTTATCATCAGCTTTGAAGCCATTATAATTTGAGGTACCCATGAGTCCTTGACAAATGCTACTTCTTCGGTGATTGCTCTCAATACAAACTTGGGCTTTGTCTTCACCTTAGCTATGATACCATGTAAATTTTCGTAGATGTTCTATGCTTGATGTAACTTTACTTAAAACGCGATACCAAATAGCAATCACATAAACATGATGGTATAATGCTGATAGAACATACCAATAGATCAACGGAAGAAAAGCCAAAAATACACTTAACTTGATCAGCAAAATATGTGTTGTGGTGCGTTATGGCGGTCAACAGGATGCTTCAACCAGCAAAGTCTCTTCATGGTCGGCCAACCAGAAATGTCACACAACCCTCAAGACAGCTCTACAACAGTCAACCCAAAGTCAACGCTGTCCAGTCAACGGTTAACGCAAAACAACAACAGAAAGTCAATGCAGTAAGGTCAAAGGTCAATGTCCAACCTCGATTTTTGTGCCAAAAAATGCGTGTTGCAGAAATTGGAATTTTGGGAAAGTTTGAGTTCAAATGGACCAAGCGTTGACCAAAGTCAACGCTTGTCAAAGCTGCACTGAAAACCCTAGAACAGATCCGAAAACCTAGCTGTTGTTTTCCCACGTGTGAGAGAAGAGAAGCCTCCAAATGATGATCGAACCAATCAGAGACAAGAGAGAAGTGTGTGATGAGTGGATATGAAACGAACCCCAAGTCTGTCTAATATATATCCATCTGTGAGGGTGCGTGACACATCTGTTGGGGCTCCAAGCCTACATTACAATTCTGGCCGACCTTGCACATAAGTGGAATAAATTCAAAATAAATATTCTGCTCATCCGATCAAGATGATCTTTAGATCGATCTTGCACCTCTCCGAAAGAGGAATCCAATAAAAATATTGGCATCCTCATCTGAGCAGTACAACATGGAGTTTGGACCTAGTTGCCCAAACTTAACAGTCCGTGAACCACCCCCTTAAAAAAAGGTGATCATTGGATGAGCCTTTACCATGGTATACCTCTCAACCCTTGGTCTCTTATAGTATTTTTCTCAAGGGGCCTTTTGTGGAAAGTCACCCTAGCTTCTCCCAAAGCTCACTTTAATTGAATCTTTCCATTGAATGAGCCATCCTTGCCTCACTTGGAGCCCTAGTATAAGCACATCAATCACAAGTGAGGGATTTTGGAAGTTTTGATCTTACACATTCATCATTTTTGAATATTTGTAAGCCCGAGGTCATCCTTCATAGGGCTTTCTTGGGGAGCCTTTTAACTTTTCTTTAAGTATTTGAACCATTAATTGAGCCTCTCCTTTGAATGGGCCTAGGGAATCACGTTATACCTTTCTGTTGATCCTATTATTCAAGTGATTTCCTCCATACTGGGACTCCTCCCATCAGTCAAAGTCCATAAAGAGTAGGGGACATCGACTGAGGTGACAATGGGTCCTTATCCCATTGTTGTCACTTGTTTTAGTAGTAGTCCCTTTGTAACCCCTCCTAGGACCCCTGCTTGATTGAGCGGTAGCAGGACCATTTCCTAATCCCAAGGAAAAGTTCATCCATTGGACCATTCTTCACCAAGTCCATGTATCCAACTAAGGATGTTAATCCTAATCAACCACAATACATGACTAAAGAATGTACGTTCCTGATGTTTATCCAATCCACCATTCTCCCTACCCATGTTCATGTACTAGACTTATGGTGGTTAGTCCTGGCCATAGTACATGACACATGGAGAACACGATGTCCATCCTCATTGCCTCTCAACTTGGGAGGAGATATCCACAAGCCCAAGCTTGTCTCGAAAATACTCAAGCTTTCCCTTAGGAAGAGGCTTTGTCAATACATTAGCTACCTATTCGTCAATGGAGATATGATGTATCTTCACGAATCCATCCTGCACCATGCTTCGAATGTAGTGGTATTTGATCTTAATGTGCTTTAACCTCGCATGGAAGACTTGGTTCTTTGACAACTTTATGCAGCTTTGATTATCTCAACATATTGTAGTTGAATCCAATACTCCTTCAAACAAATCAACAAGCAAGTTGTGGCACCAAATCGCTTTACAACAAACTTCACTGGCTGCCATATATTAAGCTTCAACAATACTTAGTGCAACTGATTCTTGTTTTCTGCTCATCCAAGAAATCATGGCGGATCCAAAACAAAAACAACCACTAGTAGTACTTTTCCCATCATTAGTGCTTCCTGCCCAATCATAATCAACTTATCAAGGTTTCCTAATAATTGGATCTCATTTCTTGCAACGTAACTCAAACAATGATGTAAGGTTCCACATAGATATCTCAAGATATATTTTGTTGCTATCAAATGATAATGTTGGGGTTCCATCTGAAAATGACTTAAATTCTACATAGCATATATTTGGTCGGGTGTTCACTAAGTGCATTAGAGAACCAATCTGCTGCCTGTATGATGATGGACCAAAAAGGTTCGAGTCTAAGCTTCTCAACTTCTTCAAATTGGTGATCATTGGTGTTGCTATAGGCTTATGATCCATCATCCCAATTTTCTGTAGAATCTTTGATTACGTATTTTCCTTGACCAAGAAAGATCTCACTTGGTTTATTTCAAACTCCAAGTCCCAAGTAATAGTGCATTAGTCCAAGATCTTTCATGTCGAACTCAACTGCTAGATCCTTCTTGCATTGACGAATAAGATGCTGCACATCTGCTATTAATGAGTCATCCACATATAGCAAAATGATTACTATTTCATTCTTTACTACTTTGATGTAGATATTTGGATCTGCAACTCCTTTGACAAAACCAAGCCTTGTTAGATAAGCATCCATACATGCATACCATGCTCTAGGGGCTTGTTTTAAGCCATATAAAGCCTTTGTCAATCTTCAAACATGAGTTTCTTTTCCTTGCATTTCAAATCCTTGAGGTTGTTCAATGTAAACTTCTTCATCAATTGTGCCAATTATAAAAGTTGTCTTCACGTCCATTTGATGTATATTCCATCCATCCCATAGAAGCTGCAATAGAGATAGGAGTTCTGATTGTTGTATATGTGGCTGTAGGAGCAAATGTTTCGTCATAATCAATTCCCTCTTGTTGAGAGAATCCTCTAGCAACAAATCTAGCCTTATATTTGTTGATGCTTCCATCAGTTGCATGCTTAATTTTATAAACCCATTTGGAGATAGCAACAAATTTATCTTTTCGTCCAGGAACGATTTCCCAAACATCATTTTCATTATTGATTGATATTCTTCCATCATTGCATTCTTCCATACTTTCTGTTTAGTAGCCTTTTCATAAGTGGTGGGTTCTGATTCAATGAGTTTGGTTATATTTGCTGCATAACCAGAGTACCTTTTGGAGCTGCATCCCCTTATGCTTGTTGTAAGGTTATTATTAGCCAAACTGGTCTCTTTTAAGTTTCTGGAATGTTGATAGGTTCTACAGGTTCACTTGGTCCTTCTGGTTCTTCATGATGATCAATTGTAGGTTTCAGAGAGTTGATTTGATTTGGACTACATTGGGAAAGTCTAGTCCTTCTTCATCGAAATCAATAGGGATATCTTTGGACTTCTTGTATGCAACAACTTCATCAAATGTAACATCTCTGCTTACTTTAATACGACATTGTTCTTTGATGTAGATTCTATATGCTTTAGAAGAGTTACTATAACCAACAAAAATTCCTTTTATACCTGCAGGATCCAATTTCTTTCTTTTGTCCTTGAGAATATGAATGTAAACCAGACATCCAGAGATTCTAAGATGATCAACATTTAACTTCTTTCCTGTAAAAGCTTCTTATGGAGTTATGTCACCAAGAATTCTGTGAGGGCTTCTATTTTGAATGTAGACAACAGTCATGGTGGCTTCTCCCCATAAGAATTTGGGAAGATCTTGATCATGTAACATGGCTCTTACACACTCTTCTATAGATCGATTCTTCCTTACAGCTACACCATTCTGTTGGGGATTATGGGGAACTATCAACTCCCTCTTAATCTTAACTTCTTTGCAAAAGGTCACAAGTTCTTTAGATGTATATTCTCCTCCATTATCTGATCTCAAGGTCTCGATCTTTCTTTGTCATATTCTCAACTTCTGCTTTGAAATCTTGGAATTTTTCTAATACTTCATCTTTAGACTTCAAGGAATATATCCAAGTCTTTCTGGAATGATCATCAATAAATGTTACATAGTATTGATGACCGCCAAGTGATTTTTAAGCCATGGGACCAAAGACATCAGAGTGAATTAGGTCCAAGATTTCTTTGGATCTTGAGTCACTGCTAGGAAATGGTTTCTTCACATTTTTGCTAAGGGCACACCCTTTACAAACTCCTTCATGTTCTTCTTTCAATTGAGGTATACTGGTAACCATTTGACTCAAGGATGGCAATATTTTGTAATGGAGATGGCCATATCTTCTATGCCACAATTCACATGGATTGATGTTATTGTGTAATAAAACTTGATGAGGAGTTAGAAGTGTATACAACCTCCCCTCATGAATCCCAATAATTCTAGCATTATCTATATTAGATCCTTTAACCCAAACGACCACCTTGCCATCAATAAATGCTAGCCTTTCCCCTTTGTCTTCTAAACAAGAAATAGAAAGTAATTTTTTTTTCAAACCTGGAACATAGAGGATGTTGTTGAGATGAATGTTCCTACCAGTTCCTAGCTCGATGGAGGTAGATCCAATGCCTTTGACCGGATAGCTATTTTGGTCTCGAAGTTCAACTTTGTGAGAAGAGCTTCCTTTTGATAGAGTGTTGAGAAGTCCACGTTCTTCTGTCATATGCCTCAAAGCTCCACTATCGATTACCCAAGTGTTGTCATCTTCAATTGAACCTGTAAGAGCAAAGTAGAAATTCCCATCCTTGACTCCTTTAGATAATTTAGAAACAAAGTTGGTGATGTATCCTTTGATGGATTCAAGAAGAATCCTTAGTGCCTTGAGACTGACATTCATATACTTGGCCATTGAGAGAGAGAAAAAGCTACTACCAAGATGTCTTCAATCAAGAGTGCCAAAAAAAGAATGTGATCTTCAAGCTTCCTTCCTTCACCTTAGCTTTGATACCATGTTGAGAAACCAAGTGTAGTAGAGATTAATGCTTGATTCGTCTTCTGGATAATCACTTGTGAACGTTAGCTGCTTTATTTATTACTTATTATGTCTTCTTCATCAAGCAATTATACAAATGTACAAAACATAAAGATCGCAAATAGACAAGAGACACCAAAATTTAGGCTCCAAGACAGGGCAAAACCCCACAAGGGGGAAAACCCAACAATCTTTCTCTTAGAGAATCCAATCAAAATGAGATATCCAAGACCCAAGACTAAGACCAAGTCTACCACAAAGATTCCAAGCCAAACCCTCCTCGAAGTCCCCTCCAATAGTCAAAGTCAACGTTGGTAAACTAGCTGCAAATCTGGTCAAACCAAATATTTTTGGCCCCACAATACCTCTAAAATGCCTCAGAAATTTGGAACGTGCGAGCTGGATTAGAGCAGAAAATTTCTATCTTTCTCTCTCCTTTGGCTTCAGCCTTCTTCATCTTCTAGGTACATAAATAGATAGATGATGTGATAATGAATGAATGTCTCCAAGAGGTCGATTTTGACTCTTATATATAGCTACCCAGGAGGGTTGAATAGGTGCCACTGGGCCGACTTGTCCAAGGATGGCTGACTTGTCTAAGGAGGGCTGACTTGAAGATCTTGTGGGCTTATGACATAAAAATAAAATTTGACTTCTTTTTCTTTCAAATGCCCAAATTGGACATGACTCAAATAAATATTCTTCTGACTCAAAATAAACTCTTTTTGACTCTTTTGACTCTAAGCATGAAGAACTTCTTTAAAAATATAAGTAAATGAATGTAATAAATATAATAAATACATCAATGATATCTTTATATTATGAATATTGACTCTAGTTACAATTTTCAACATTGCCAAGTGTCTTGAATGTCAACATGTTAAAGTGGAGTGCAGAGACCTTGCTGGACTATTACAACCAATTCCCATCCCTGAGTGGAAGTGAAGTCATATCCATGGACTTCATCATGGTATTACTAAAGATGCTAAGGTAGCATGATGCCATCATGGTGGTCGTGGATAAATTGAGCAAGGAAGCTCACTTCATACCTATCAAGTCCACCCATAAGGCCATTGACATAAAGCAGATCTTCATGAAGGAGATATTCAGATTACATGTCATACCTAAGCAGATCATCTCAGACCGGGATGCCAAATTCCCATCAAACTTTTGAAAAACACTGTTTACTAGTTTTGGGACTCAGCTGGCATTGAACAGTGTATCACCCTCAAACTGATGGACAAACTGAGAGGGTGAACAGAGTGTTAGAAGATATGTTGAGAATGTATGTTATGCACTAGCCAAAAAGGTGGGAAGGGTTTCTATCCTTAGTTGAATTTGCATACAACAATGGTTATGTTGTTGTTGCTTAACACCCTCCAAAATTTTGGTCTACACCCAATTTCAGAGCCTTCCTTGGTCTTGTTTATCATCGTCACAAACTTTGAAACTCATTTCATGTGTTTTCCTAAAGTGTTTTGTTCCACTTCCCTTCTGCAAGTCAGGAAAAATGTCTTCTTTTCGCATGTTGGTTGTCGCACCATGTACATAAGCATATTCTGGTGGTTTCAAGACGTCATCTTTGTGCAAATGAGTTGTTCTAACCATGTAAGCATCTGTCGCACTCATTTCCAAAGCTTTGAGCATTGTCACACAAGTGTTGTCATAGTCGTCGCAAAGTGTATCTTTAGTGTCGCACTTGTCGTAACTTGTCGTAAAGCTATCTCACAGAGGGAAATGCATTGTTTGTGTTATGGGTGATCTATGTTGTTGAGTCATCAAAGTATTCTAAGTGTGTGATCATAGTCAAAGTCTTATCACTGTTCACACTAGTCTCGCCGATCCCACACTTAGCCAGCTTCGGAAAAACTTCCTGACCAAGCAACCTAGCTTCCCCTGGCCTCCTTGAGCTGCGCACTGCACAGTCCAAGTTCTCTCGCTGTGACCTTGCCCCTTGGCACTGCGCAATGTGTAGTTCCTGCCTCCCAGCACTGTTGCACTGCACAGTTTCTGTGCCCAAGCTTCAACCTTGACCTCCAGAATTGTGCAATCCTTCCTCCCAGCCTGGCCTTCACTGCACATTGTGCAGTCTCTAGCCTCAAGCTCACTCCTTGAGCCCTTGAACTGAGCAATTGCGTAATGTCTTGATCTCCCTTGTCTCTCGGAACTGTGTAGTATGTTCAGCCAGTGTCCATCCCCTCAACCTGTCCCACTGTCTCCTGGAACTGCGCAGTTTTGTCCCTCAGCCCAGCCTGAACTGCGCATTGCGCAATCAGAACTGCGCAACTGCGTAGTCACTGAGCCTCTTCCCAAGCTCTCCATCGGGTTCCGACATAGTTAAAAGGATTAGTATGCTCAATCTTAGACTAGGGGGTTTTCGGATTGATGTCATCTTGTCATGAGTGAATTGCAGGAACATGTATTGTATCATGCCATGGAAAGATGATGAAGAAGGAGACGAAGGAAGGAAGCATGCTAAAAGACACACTTGTAGCTGAACACACAAGTTGATCAATCAAGAAAAGGAGAAGGAACACTAGTTTGTGACCACTATTCAAGACTTGAGATCATTGAAGATTCCTTGTCACCAAGCCATGCAGAGATGAAAAGAAAGCAGTCTCAAGAAGACATTCAACACTCAGCAGCAACAGTGGCTTGACATTGCCACATCATCAAGAATTCCATGTCAGCAGTGTCATGTCATGTCATGTCCACATGCCACACTTTGTGGCCAATGATGTAACATATGTTTCATAAATGTATTGTAAAGTGAGAGTCTAAAGGACATGTGTGGAATACGAAGAGTCATGTAAAGTTGAAAAGTTATAGGAAGTCAAATAGTCATGAGGGTAGATGAAGAGTCACAAGGAAGGTGAAGCATCACCTCCTCATTGTTATATATACTCCCTCATTGTAAGAGCAAAGGACTTTTCACCTTGGCTCCTCCCGCAAAGCATTAGAGAGATAAGCTAGTTCTTTTGGGGAGCAAGGAGTGGCTTTAACGCTCCACTACTGGAGCTAGTGATGTTCATTGTATACATGTGTCTTGGAATTTTTACTTAATAACAGAAGCCTTTAAGGCCAACACATTCTTCATGCATGGATTATGAATGTTTGTAAGACTATTCTGCAGATGTTTGTACTTGATGTTTTCTCACATGTGCTAAGATAGTTGAACTATTTCGGTTATTTTAGTACTTATCTTGTTGAGAATGTGCTATAATGGTTGTTATTACTGTCCCATCCTTGTGGACTACTTCGCAAGATATTAGACAGATCTTTCTCATTTGTTGATTGTAACGACCGTCGCATCCCTTGTGGACTATTTCGCTGGATGTTAAACAGATCCTTCTAGTTCATGTTTGTCTCTTCTTGGGTGGTACTATTACCACTCTCTTAGAGGCTCACTCTTCTTCCCTCTCCGCAGTAGAAGAAATTTGACACATTTACAACTGAACACTCAGCAGACATACCTTGTTGCTTTTCAAAGGCGCCGTTGCACCCCTCTCTTGGTGACAGTTAGAGCCAAGGCAAATCTTTAAGAACTTGGCAACCATGCCTTTATACCGGATGGGACTCCTACACCAAACGGTGTGAGGTCTAATTGGGACTTCATATTGGGGAGATCCCCTGAATGTTGGTGTGTCCAGCACCAACAACAGGTTACCAAAAATCACTAAATATAAACCTCTTCGAGGCTCTTTATGGCAGAAAGTGTAATACACCCATTACCTGGGATGACCTAATAAACATAGTAACTCTTGGACCTGATATGTTGAAAAAAATGGAGTAGGAGGTTATTAGTATCTGACAGAAGCTGAAAGCAACCCAAGATAAACAAAAGAGCTATGCAAACCTACAAAAAATGCATAAAGAATTTCAATTACGAGATCTCATATATCTCTGCATTAAATCAAGTATATTGTGCTATGTTAGCACCAAGATTTTGCAGACCATTTCAAATTTTGGAGAGAGTGGGGCCGATGGCTTATAGACTAGCCTTACCACCCACCATAAAGGAACATGATGTATTTTACATATCTTTCCTTAAAATTGATGTGCGTGACACTGATCATGTGATTGATTGGTCTGTGATACAAGTGGAATCCGATGGAGAGTTTCGACTAGAATCGCTATGCATCCTTGTCCGGAGGCATACTGTGGTCCAAAATCGAGTAATAAAGTAGGTCAAGGTGCAATGGAAGCACTTTGGACCAAATGAAGCGACCTGGAAGCATACAAATCAGATGCGGGTGTTGTACCCGTTTTTGTTTAACATGTAACAGATGTAAAAGAGTTGTACCTATGAAGCTCAATTTTTTGTTGTCTTTTTGTTTAAAGAACACCGAGGACGATGTTCCCTTAAGGGGGTGGGGTTTGTATCATCCCCTCTGTTGAATATTGTACTTGTAAACATTTTATATAACTTTGCATCCAGTGTGGGTAACTGTTGTTGGGAAGAACTTTGTTTTAGCACCTGGATTTATTAATTAAAAATTATTTAAATTGCACTCACTAGAGAAAAGAGACAATCAACGAGGCAAAGTCCGAGGGAAGATTTCTTGTTTCACTTGCTTAACTTGGATAGCCATAGCCATACCTTGTTGAACTTAATGATGAAACCTTTGTGGCTGGGAAAGGCCATTCTTTTCTAACTGAGTTTTTAATGAGAAGCGGCAGGGCCAATCTAGAGTCGACAATCCTCGCCAACAGATTGTGTTGTGGAGAGACAAATCGATTGGGTGGTGCCCATTGAGATTTTCCCCTCTCGCGGCATGAAGAGACAAATCGATTGGGCGGTGCCCATTGAAATTTTCCCCTCTCGCGGAGGGAAGAGACAAATCGATTGGGTGGTGCTCATCGAGATTTTCCCCTCTCGCGGTCTGAAGAGACAAATATTGCAAGCGAAGGTACTGTGGAGCAAAATTGGTGTTGTCTCGAATGTTCCATGGGACGCAACTTTGCGGCCCATATATATGCAACTTGACGAAGTCTATGGAATTTGGGTGTTAGGGCTTTTAGATCAATTTGGGTGTGAACTTAGTGAAAGCTCTTTTCCTACGCTAGACCAGTAATTTGTCTATCGTTTTTAACCAGTGTTGTCGGCTTGGGCGCAAAGATTGAATTGTATTGGGTGCTTGCTGTGATTGTGAAACCACTTGTGCTTGCCTATTATTGTTAAACCACCTAACTATCAGATTCTTGCTATGGATGTGAAAGCACTAGTGCTTGCCTCTTACTGTTAAACTACCCATAAAGTGAACCACTGGATGCTTGCTATTTGTTGTGAAACCACTGGTGCTTCCCTCTTGTAGTTAAACCACCTGATACTAGGTGCTTGCTGTGGCTGTGAAACCACTAGTACTTGTCAATCTGTTGTTAAAGCACCTCCAGAAGTGATATCAATCCCCTGATGTTGATTAACACACTCCTCTAAAATTTGGTGAAGCCCCACGTCTTGAAGCTTCTATGAACTTGACTAATCCTTTGATGTGTTGCCCTGGTGCTTCCTTCTTGTTGTTAAACTACCTGATACTGGGTGCTTGTTGTGGTTGTGAAACCACCAGTGCTTGGCAATTTGCTATTATAGCACCTGCAAAGTGAGATGAATCCCTTGATGCTAAATAACACACTCCTTTGAAATTTGATGAAGCTTTGCATCTTGAAGCTCTCGAGAACTTGACTAATCCATTGGTGTGTTACCTTAGTGCAATTAGTTCCTCCGACTCTGGATCCGGCTTTGGGGTGGTCAGTTGCAAGATATAAGATCTCAATGTAATTGGCCTATAGTTGGGTGGAGAGTGGGAGCCTTGTTGGGTGTGTGATGTATTCTTTCCACGACTAGTCCCACGTGTCCACGTGGGACTGCCCTCCGGGGCAACGCCCCAAGATTTTTTTATTTTTATTTTTTATTTTTATGCGGACCCAAGGATGGGGGGTGTGTTAGTTTTTGTAGCATCAGATGTGATCTAGGCACGAAACTTTGTGGGGAGGCTAGAATATATGAGATCTCCAGAACCCATAAATCGTTTTTGGAAATTCCGCCTAGAAGTGACTTAATTAGATTA
This sequence comes from Pinus albicaulis, assembly GCA_034641835.2. Classification (NCBI taxonomy): domain Eukaryota; kingdom Viridiplantae; phylum Streptophyta; class Pinopsida; order Pinales; family Pinaceae; genus Pinus; species Pinus albicaulis. Next base: position 1,184,917,253 of record CM076580.1, on the reverse strand, counting down.
TTAACCAATTTTTTAATGTTTCCTAAGTCTAAACTTAGGAAAACATGTTGATTAATTAGTATTAATTAATTCAAGGGGAGAATAGTCTAGAAACTCACACGGATAGATCCAGAGATGATCCTAGCCATCGGTTATGATTTAATCTTGGCCATTGGTACTCCAACATAGGATTATAAGAGGAGGTCAATGTGGTGATGGAGAGGGCACTTGACTAGTTCGATTTCCTTGGTAGATCGATTTCCATAGTAGCAGCAGTCAGTTGTCGGAGAGAGCCAGAGATCGAAGCGGTGAGAGAGGGCAGAGACAGTGAGGCTGGAGGAAGTGATTCTAGATCTAGCGAGTGCATTTGCAGAGAGGCAAAAGAGCCACAAAGAAGCTGATGCAATGAGTGCACAACAGTTTCTAGAGGCAAGTTCGATTTGCTGAGAGGGAAAGGTGTCTTTAGTTCCAAAGGTCGGGAAGGAGTCCCAAAGTGCCAGAGAAGAGTTTTCCCAGCCAGCAGAAGGCAGAACAACTTCATCATAGACCAATTAGAGGCTTGATGTCAAACAGGCCGTGCAGTGCAATGCAGATGTTGACGCAGAGGGTTAGAGGGTCGAGTTTCTGAAGGCAAGTTGTGTCAAGTCCCGGTTTTGAGATCCGGGGGAAAATCTTTGTGTATATTTGTTTTATGTTCTTGCCATTGTTTATTTTTCTGTTTTAAGAATTCATTTGCAGGTAATTTTTGTACAGGGTTAAAACCTACATTTGGTATCAGAGTTGTTTCGGCTTCAAGGGGACGCCTTTGTTGCTGACAGGTTTTGCTTGGGTCTATGGTAGATCCTGTTCAATGGGAGATCTGCTCGATCGATTCTTGCGGTGAAACAAGATGGTGAACAGTGGAAAGATAGAGATCAAGAAATTCAATGGACAAAGTTTTGAGTTGTTGAAGCTCAAGATGGAGGATCTGTTGGTGGATAAAGATCAATGGATCGTGGTAGATCTGGGTACTAAACCCACGACAATGTCAGCAGAAGACTGGGCGAAGTTGGATCGAAGGGAAAAGAGCACAATATGGTTGTGTATCTCAGATTCAATATTGTTGAATGTATTAGGGGAAGCTACGACGAAGGATTTGTGGGTCAAGTTAGGGACTTTGTACCAATCTAAGTCTCTGTTGAACAAACTGTTCCCGCGGAAAAAAATTGTATAACTTGAGGAAGAAGGATGGAGACTCGATGACAGAGCATCTGAACACCTTTAATACTGTGGTAAGCTCGTTATTATCTGTTGATATAAAAAATTTAGACGAAGATAAGTGCATCCGTTTGCTATGTTGTGTACCAGATTTGTGGGAAAGTCTAGTTGTTGCAATAGGCAACAGCTCTGACTACCTTGAAGTTTGATGGTAAGTCTCATCCTTGTTGTCGGAGGAGATGAGACGGAAAAATATGGAGAGCCCAAAATGGAGATTGCTTGTACGTACGAAGACGGTCCCAAAATAGAAACAAAAATAAGTCCTTGAGTGGGAGATCTAAATCTCCCGAGAAAACTTGTAAAGGAGTGTTAGGCTGCGGAAAGGAAGGTCACTACAAAAAGGGCTTGTAGATCTAAAGTTCCACGAGAAAGGAAAGGGATACGATGATGCTTTTTCTACGAGAGGCAAAGACCACCCAAGATGTGTTATCACTCAGTAATTTCTCTAGGTTCAAGAGAAATAGTCCGAGGTAACCACAAACCTACTTCAAATCCTAGGATTTAGCCTTCCTAGAATTCAGAGAGGGCTCTCTCTTTAAGATTTATCTTTGTTTTGATTTATGTTTTTAGGCTAGCTATGATAGAACAATTGGTTTTTTTTTAAAGGTTTTGGTGGATAAAAATCACTTAGGATTAAATTAGAGAGAGATCTACTTATCCATTGGGCTATGGAGTCTAGGTCTAGATGGCAGTTACTAAAAGCGAGGCCAAAGGTGCAAATTAGTCGGGGCAGAGTAGATAACCCTCGAGTTTTGGGTAAAAGTTTTTTGATGAAATGGTATAGTCGGGATAAAGGGGCAATGGAGGATCCTTTGATGGGACAATGGAAGAAGAAGCGGGGGTCAAACGGGGTGGGAGCGGTGAAGGATTCTATTACTAAAATCGGCGGAAAACATTTAAAATGGTAACTTAGTTAAAACGGGGAGCAATAGCTAATCACGAAGTAATATTCCTAGTTACTCATTAAGACGGATCAAACACATAATGGATTGCATGGAACTTATAAATGAAACAATGTGACAAGAAGAGAATGTTTGCACTTTACTCTTCAAATTATCGCATGAATCCTGAATTATGAAGTCCAATTGGCTATTGTCCAGACTGCTGCTTTGAAATCAACACATGTGAGCCTCTAACGTACCAGCAAAATGTCTATAGTGTTCTTAGCAATTTTATTCCACACAAAATACTTCAAAGGGTGAAGTATTTATACAAACTCTAAACTAGAATATCTTGAAAAAATATCAACACTGTTTTACAAATATCTCCAACTATTTTACAGAAATAGAGTTTAAGTAAAGGACACTCAAAACTAATGCATCTATTTGGCACTATTTTTTATGAATAGGTGATGACAAAGAGGAGAATTCGAATTTGATCTCAACTCTTAGTTGATGATGAGGCATCCACGTCACTAACTGTTTCCTTTATTTGTGCATTCTGCTCCAGCAATTCTGCAAATTTGGGGTCCAATGATACCTTTGTATTTATCAATCCGAAATAGATATGTAAAAAGTGAAAGAGGTTATTGTAGATGAATATGTTGGTGAGATAAACCTCTCTCGGTTCTAAATTTATGCTATCTTTGTTCACAATAGAGCTCTGCTGCAACATGTGTAAAAAAGAGTTTTACGAGTTTGAAAAATAGATTATAAAGATGTGCATGTATCTTTCATTCTGTAATATTTGTAAAAAAGTGAAAGAGGTTATTGTAGATGAATCTCTTAAGAACAAAAACCTCCTTCAGTTTTGTAAGATGTATTTCTCATTGGGCACAATTTTCTCTGCAAAATGATGACTTAACAGGGATTTTCAGCCAAAAGTGCTTTCCAATATTGTTTAATATTTCCCAACCCATAATGGTTGTTAGAAAAGTGAGAGAGGTTTTTGTAGCTGGACACCTTAAGAACATAAACCTCCTTCAGTTTTTCAAAATTCATCTTGGATTGGTCACAATAGTTTCTGCAAAATAATGACTTAAACATGAAGTTTCTGCAAAAATGTTCCTTCTTGTTATGTTTTCATCTTTTCACCTTTTTGTTATTTTAACTATTTTACTTTCACTTTGGATAAACTTCATTGTTGGTGAAAGTATTTTCATCTCTTTTTACCATTACTTCCTCTGTTTTTACTTTTACTTTTTACTTTGACTACTCTGTAACTTTGTTTTAACTTTCACTCTGACTTTTACCTAATACACTTTAACTCTGATGTTCTTTGATTATTTTGTTTTCATTGTCATTGTGAATTCTGATTTCTCTTACCATTCACTGTGCACATTTCATCATTCTAATCTCTCCCTGTCTTGATTTTATTCTTTCTTTGTATACAAATTGTTTGTTGAATGAAGCTTTTTGAATTAAAATCTGAGAATTTAAAGCAAACAATTTTGTCAACTAGTATTGAAACTATTGGCCCAAATCCTTATTCTGATAATAACCTGCAAAAATCAAACAATTTGTTAATGAAATCCAGGTCTGCAGGGAGGTGATTGAAGGATTTTGAAAGACCTGTGGAACAAGATCTGTCTGTGGAGGTTTAACTCTGTTTTTTAGGCATTTTGGGTAACTACTGCAAGATTTGACTATTTGCAGGAGTTTTTTACTTCAACAGAGATGAAATTGAGCAATTTAGTCTAAGAATAATTTCAAGTGATATCTTTGCTCAATTTAGGCTTCTAAGAGATGAAAACTGGGCTAACACAGAAAACAAGGTTTCCTAAATGGTTTAGACTGTAAAAAAGGATTTTTTAAGAAATGTAGGCTTTAAACCCATTTTTGTTTTGGAATTGATCTTTCAGGGATCTTTAGCTGAGGAATTGGGCTTTAAAAGAGGCTTTTATGAATACAGTGAATTATGGAGAAAAATTGCGAGGGTTTGCCTTAGTTTTGATAATTTTTGGGCAAATTATACAGATAATTTTCTCTTTTTGAAGCTTAATTCGTTCACAGAAGGCTTAAACTTTTGAAATTGCAAGCTAGATTGGGAAAAATACCTTATTTGCAAATATTTTGATAGTCGGAAGGGTTTTTGCAACTCGTTGTAGTTGAATTCAAGCTTTGGTTAAAATAGTTGAATCCGAAAAAGTCTTTGCTAGCCTTCAAAATAGAAATCTATGGTAAAAATAGGCTTTTTCGGGATTGAACAGGTAATTTGGCCGAAAATCTTAGCACAGTGATGCGGAGTTTGCTCAACAGTCGGGAATATGCAAATAAGTATGTAAATGACATATCCAAAGGTTTTAATCTTAAGATATAATTTATTGCAATACATATTTATGAAGGTCTAATCTTCGGCGGAAAGTGGTTTTGTGTTTTCGAATGCGAAAACAGGGAATGGTTTTCGCGTTGGTTATAGGCTGTAAGCATATTTTCTCCAAATGAATGCGACGCAATGAAATTGCGACACATCATAAGAGGCGGATTGACAAAAACTGCCCATTTCGCATAGATTTGGCATTTGGGCGAACGATTGGTTTGTGAGCGCAAAAATCTTCCTTTACCGTTGGATCTGGGAAATCAGAGCGAACGGCTTAGATTAAAAGGGAAGGTGCAGTTGGAAAGCATGGTGGGGCCCGAGTGACTTAAATGTTGGAGGAATGGATATAGAAAACCTTTGGGTGATTTTCTTTATAACCAAAGTTTATTTTATAGATTCGATGGATTTATACATACAAGCGGGCTTTGGCCTGATATACGTTTAAAACAAAGGCTTATATGTAAGGTTGGGGAGGTGCATGAGGCGAGATTTATAGTCATAATATGGGTTATATACTAAGTCACAAGACACGTCCTCCAGGGTCACGTGTCCCGTATTTCACGTGTCGGACACCAAATACGACCTAAAACGTGTCCAATACGTTTTTGGTCGTGTCCTCCAAAATTGAATACGTACCCTCCGTTTTGGCATTCGTGTCCTTGGATAGAATACTCGTGTCCTAGGTTTGGAATACTTGCCCTAACGTATTCCCCGCATTAGGACACGTTTTCCATGAGAAAATACAAAAATGACAAAAAATTCGTTAGTTTTTTGGCTATCAAAGGTATCAATTGGCTATCAACTGGCTCCGTCCTTGCTGCTGTAAAGGATGAGGAGACTATCCAACAAGCACATGGAGATTGGAAGATGGAAAATTTCAAATTTGTGTTCCAGCTGTAGGCAGACATCAAGCGAGAAGTTCTTCTTGGAGAACACTTCTTTTATTAATCTCAGGTTTTTAAATGTTATGTAAGGTAGTTTTTCTCTTATATCAGAATGTGAGGATCCAAACTAGTTTGTTTCATAGTTATATTTTCAAAACAATAATATCAGATTAGCTTTATTGGCACCATTTTTGAAATTTTAGGATTTCTTGGAACACTGACTTCTAAAAGTCCCATTTTGTATGTATTATCATACTATACGGTGCAGCCTTAAACTTTTTAATGCAAATTTTAACCATTTCAGTCGAATTAATTTGAAAAAAATTAAATAAATAAACTAAAACTAAACAGAACCAGATCCTGTAGCCTCTGATTGATGATGCTTATGGAGCCTACGACTAATCACCACCTACCTTGAATCGGATAAGCTAAATTTCATCTCATTCGTGTGGGGAAAAGGGATCAATTAAAAAGAGGAATAAATAAAATGGAAGCCATTATGAATAGAACAAACTGATAAATAGACAGACTCATTCTGCTCTCTAGAAGGAGTTCAAAATTCCTTCTTTTCCGTTTTAATGAGGCTGCAATCTCGACTCTCGATCTAGGGAAGTGTTGTTCCTTCTCCCTTGAAAGAGTGATGCCTTTCCTCGTTTTCTAGGTGCGTTGAATTATTTCATGTCTATAGCCTGTGATTAATGATTTTTCTCGAGCCTGCGACTAATGTCCACCTACCTTGTATCAGATAAGCTGAATTTCATCTCATTCATGTGTGGAAAAAGAAATCAACTCACAGAGAAATGATAAAAGTTGAAGCAGTGAAGCCATTGTGAAAAAAACGATTAGGCATGGGAATAGGGATGGGGTTATTTGAGTTAAATTTTAATGACTCATGAGTCATTGACTCATTGACTAATGACTATTGTTATAGCTTATGGTTTTAATGTGCTTGTAGCCTTGTAAGTTGTATAATTGTAATTTACTAATTTGTTAATATTAATTTATAAATTATTAATTTATATATATATATATATATATAAAACGTGTCCCTCGTGTCCTGTTTTCGAGGTCACGGTGTCTCGTGTCGAATACTCGTATTTACGTGTCCTTGTGTCATGTGACTTAGGTTATATATGATATCGACTTATGAGAGGTTTTATTCATCGGGGAAGGTAAAAATGCTTAAGATAAATGATCTTAGGGTTTTAATCTTAGGTTTAAGAAGTGCAGGGAATGGTATTAAGTATATTATAAAGGCGCGGATGATCAACCTTTATAAAACTTAGGGTAGAATGATATAATTGAGGCAATATTTTTCGCTTAGACATATATAAAACATGCCTAAAGCCCTTTTGTATTTTTATTTTTATTATATAATTATAGACTATGGAAATGTCTATCACTATAGAGGACGGGATATTTACATATTGTTAGTTTTATGCCAAAGGGGTTATATTTTGGAATTTAATTTCAACATGTGAATAATTAACTTTGACAAAAAAGCTTATAATAGTGGATTTAGGGGGATATTTAAATAAATGGAGTTATACTAATATGATAAGGTATTTTCTAAGGAATTAATAGAATAAGTTAAAAATTAATATGATAGGGAAAATGGAATACTCAATAAATACATTTGTATGACTAAGTAAAGTGAAAAAACTTTAAAGCAAGTTTAACATTTTATGAATTCACCACTTTTACTTAGCATATAATGTTTTTTGAGGGTTTTTATGCTTTATGAAATGGAGGGAGTTAATCAAATGGGCTTTCATGTATCATTAAGTAAGAAGAGTTCTTTACTGAAGATTTTGAGCTGTGATGGATGAAATGTAAGGTAAATAATGAGAATTAGGGATTAATATAGAAATTCAACAATTTCAACTAACAGTCATTGAACCTTGGGTCCAGTCCCAACAGAAGTCAAAGAAATGCTCTGAACCCCTTTGACTGAAAGCCTAGAATGCAGAATAACTATAAGGAATGTGAAATTAGTTATTTTTGTCGGGTGATGGATATTTACATGCTTCTTCCCACTTCTTTCTACCTACCCAACTTTAATCTAATATTTTTTTCTTTCCTTTTGCAAGTGCATTTGAGCTTGCTACCTTGAAACATTTCATTCTTTTGAAAGCATAAAAACCAATGTTTTGAAAATCGCGATCGGGATTAAATCGGCGAGGGGAAAAAATCGGAAAAAATCGTAAAAATCGGGAAAAAATCGGCACATACAAAAATATTGATTTTTTTTCAATTTTTTTAATATCTAAAGCATCTACAGCATAAAATAAATGCATTGACACATAAATATGAAAAAAAAACTAATATATAAGATGTGTAATATCATGTCTAGTGTTACATCACACATAAAACTGAATCCTGTCCTGAATACTAAGTCCTGAGTCTCAAGAGTCAACTTAGCCTCAAAATATCAACAAAAAATATAATAATGTATCTCATATCATGAGTCATAATGTCATATACAAAGGAATGTCAATGCACCATATAACCTATGGTCCTATACTACTGATTTCCTCTGCCCCTCTTGCGAGAAAATACAACAGCTTTGTCTTTCCCTCTAGATGAAGAAGCTGACAGGAATGGCAATGGACTCTGTCGTGCTCTAGAAGTAGCAGCAGAATGGGAACCTGAAGCACTAGGAGCTAAGGGAGGCAGACCACGTCCTCTACTGGTAGTAGTGGTAGGTGGTGTCACCTCCTCCTCCTGCTCCTCCTCCTCCTCCTCCTCCTCCTGCTCCTCCTCCTCGTCCTCCTCCCCCTCCACTACTTCCTGCTCTATCCAATCAGGGGCTGACTCCATGACAGGCCTCTCAGCCTCAACCCTCCATTCAGCAGTGGTGTCAATCGCATCTAAAGAGATGGCCTCCATATCAGGTGTCTTCTCAAGTTGTCTCACCCACAATCTAAGATTGTAGTAGACGTAAACCATGTCATTGAGCCGCTGGGCCTCCAACCTGTACAAGGGTCATAAATTAATAAATTAAATATTTAAAAAAAAATATTTAATGAATTCAAAAAATCAGTTGGAATATTTTAAGTTTTTTACCTATTGCGCCTTTTGGTGTGTATTTTTTCAAATACACTCCGGTTGCGCTCGCATCCTGAAGAGCTACATGTTTGGCTGAGTATTCTAATGGCAAGTTTTTGGAGTTTTGGTAATCTGCCACCGTAGCTCCTCCACCATGCATCTACAAGTTACAAGTTACAACAAATAAGATAAATTTATAAAGTTACAAACATAAGAAAAATTTTTAAATAAGGAAAATCTTACCTGGCGTTTTAGTAGTCCTATCCTGGACATCCATGTCGAAGCTCAAGGTACCACCTGCCATTCTGTATACCTCAATCTCTTTGAATATCTCTGCACGTTCTGATGGATTTGGCACCATCTTCTGAACACAAGTGAAAAAGCCATCCATGACCTCAGCATCAAATAGGAAGCCACATGAATAAGAAAATGCGGGGTTCAGGAAGACCCCTGCAGCATGAATGGGACGATGGAGTGTGTTGTTCCATCGATCATCAATCACTTCCCATAAAAGAAGTTGTCTTTGAAACCCCTCATCACCCTTATCATCATAATAGCTGCGAACAGCTTCTTTGGCCCTATCCATGGCCTCATACAAGTAGCCCATTGCGGGCTTGTCTCCATCCACCAATCTAAAAACCTTTACCAAAGGTTCAGTAATGCTGCACACCTCTTCCACTCCAGCCCAGAAACTTTTCTGATATGACACCAACCTGCAGATGGCCTCTCCCTCTGATTTGCGGCTGATAGTCAAAGCACGCCACTCATCTGAAACAAACATTCTCTTCAAATCCCACTTAGAATTCAAGAGGGATTGAAGAGATATGAAACTAGTGGCGAAACGTGTAATAGCAGGCCGCACCAACTCCTTCTTGTTGGTGAATGTCCTCATCAAACTAAGCACAGATGAATGATTATATATAAATTTTGTGATGCTCTTTGATGATTCTACAATATCTTTGACAAAATCAATCTTTTCGATGTCCTCCAACATCAAATCAAGACAATGTGCAGCGCAAGGTGTCCAAAATATGCTCGGATACCTCTCCATAAGCATCTTGCCAGCAGAAACATAGTTTTCAGCGTTGTCCGTTATGATTTGGACAACATTTTGGGGCCCAACCTCCAAAATGAACACATCTAATAAATCACATAATAATCTTGCATCTTTGACATGTGCAGATGCATCAACAGATTTCATAAACATTGTCCCCTTGGGACAACTGACCAAGAAGTTAATAAGGGTCCTACCCCTTTGATCAGTCCAACCATCTGACGTCACAGTGCATCCTGTGATTTCCCATGATGCCCTTAACTCCTCTAATCTCTTGGTGCAGTCAGCTTTCTCATTTTGCAGAATGCGCCCTCTAAAGTCATCATATGAGGGGGCTTTGTATCCTGGGCCAACAACAGCGATAGCATCAATCGTAGCGTGATAAAATGGATTGTGCCTGGCAACAGTGAAAGGAATATCACTCCAAAGAAACAATTTGCCCAACAACCTATCAGCTTCTTCCTTCTCCTTTTTTTTAATAAGGGAGGAGATAGATGGCTGTGCCCCGGGAGTGGTTCTAGGAGCAAAAAATGAGGAGGCAGCTACGGGGCTGCCTGTAGAAGATGTTGATGCTGAACCGCCACTACCACTCTCACGGTCAGCTCTAAACCCTGATATTTGACTCTTCAGGGTTGCCTTGTTGAGTTTAGTGGTTTCTATTCCTTCCAATGAGTTCATGGCTCTTTTGATTATTTCTAGAGTGGTATTTGTGCAAGGGCCTACTTCATGCCCAGGAATTTGTGCCAGGTGGTTTTTCAACCTGTCATGTGTTGACCACATAATTTGCAAGTCAAGTTTGCTTGGTCAAACCCCTGATCAGGTTCACCAAATTCCCATAAAGGATCTAATTTCCTTGGCATGTTGGAAACTTTGAACTTTGAAGTTTGAAAGTTGAAATTTGAACCTAGGGCACAAGAAAAATTGCCAGTGAAAAAATAAAATAAAAAAGTTACAATTTTACATACAATATTTTGATTTTTTTCACAAAAAAAAACTCTCAACTCAATGCAAAAATAATAGGAAAAAATACATGTTGAAACACAAGCAAAAATAATGGGAAGAAACTAAGAGCACAAGAAAAAATATAAAAAACAAAATTTAACAAAGATTTTTTTTCATTTTTGACCAAAATAAACCCTCTCCTCTCAATTAAAAAAAAAAAAAAAAAAAAACACAACCAAATGCAATCACAAATGATGAAAAATACATGGGTGATAGAAACCCATGGAAGAACAAGAAAAAAACAAAAAAAAATGGGTCAAATTTGATGCCCATACCTGGAAAAACGTTTTGCCGGAGACACTTGGTTCAAATTCGATTTTTGTTTGCTTGGTTTGCAAGAAATTCTTCACTTTTGTCCAATCTTGGGCTTGTAGATGATTAATCTCCCTCCTTGGCTCTCCTCCTTCACTCCTTAGCTCTCCAAGCAAACCTGTCAATGTAAAAATGACAAAAAAAAACTTCAAAATCGCACTTTAAAATCGTTGTTTTCGGGCCCCACGATTTTTACTGCTCGAATCGCGATTTTTTCATAAAAATCGCGATTTTTTGGCGATTACCGATTTTTTGAAAAAATCGGGAAAAAATCGCCAATTTAATCGTTGCAATGAAAAAATCGCGATTTAATCGCGATTTTCAAAACTTTGATAAAAACTATCTAAATCTACCTTATATCATCAGAGGGCTCATATTAAACTGATGAACTCCTCTTTATTCTCTATCTATCTACTAATTAGTCAGGATTAAACTGTCTGACTAATCTTTATTCACTATTCTACAACAATAAAATTGAAATCATGACAAGTCAAGTTTAAGCAGTTCAACTCATCATGGATTATGGGATTTATTGACACTACGCCATAAGCATCGGTAACAAAATAAAAAGTAGTAGCATTTGGACTTGTTCACTTTCATGTTTTATTTTCATCTTTTCTTTTTAGGGGTCTATATTTTTTAAGTCATTTGATCTTTCTTTTAAGACTTTTACCCTCTTTTTTGATTTTTGATTTTTTTGATTTTTTCAAAATATGGGTTTTATTCCTGCGAGAAAGCAAGGTATGTATATTTTTAGAAGACTATCAAAAGTCAATTCAAAATTATGAATCCTATATTTGTAGGACCTAGCAGAGATGAAGGTGGGGATGTGTACTTGGCTTCTTCTTCAAGTACATGTAGATCACGAGGCATGGTTGATTGACTCGGGTCGAGAAATATGATGGTGGCGATGTCTTCTGGGGGATGACAAAAGAAGGCCAATCATCTGACACGGAAAATTCAAGTCGAAGTTGCAAGGTTGAAGGATTAGAACACTTCCTGGTGTTCTGCACATTCTTGCATTGGCCAAAAATCTGAGTCCTGTAAGGAAGATGGATGATGCAAGTGTAAAAATAGTGTTTGAGAAAGATACCTGCAAGATGGTTCAGGGGGCACTGGTATTGATGCAAGGACTTCAGATTGGAACTCTGTACAAGCTTCTGGGTAGTACTGTTGTTGATGGGTGCAATAGTTCTATGGTTCCTGAAAGTGGAGCAGAAAAGCTAGTGGTCTCTGGAGAAAAGACCATGCTATGGCATCAAAGGCTTGGACATATGAGAGAGAAGGGTGTTCGAATACTGCATGGTAATGGTATGGTAGAAAGTATGTTTAATTGCTCTCTGGATTTTGATTTCTTTGAACATTGTGTATATGGGAAGCAAAATCGGGTGAGTTTCCCTGCTGGTGCTAAGAGGGAGAAAGGGATATTAGATCTTGTGCACAATGATGTGTTTGAACCTGTGTTGGTTCCATCACTGGGTAAGTTTGTGTATTATGTCTCATTTATAGATGACTTCTCAAGGAATACATGGATATATTTCCTTAGGAAGAAATCTAAAGTCTTTGATAGGTTTAAAAAATTTAAGGCTCTAGTGGAAAATCAAACAGAGAAGAAGATCAAGGTGTTGAGGACAGATAATGGTGGAGAGTTCTGCAAGAAGGAATTTTAAGAGTTCTGTAAGAAGTGTGGTACAACACGACAAAAGACTACTCCATACACAACTCAGCAAAATGGAGTTGGAGAAAGAATGAACAGGAGGTTGATGGAAAAGGCAAGAAACATGCTCAGTGGTGTCAGGTTAGGGCAGGAATTCTGGGCAGAGGCAGTAGATACTCAATGTTACCTGGTTAACATATCACCTTCATTAGTGTTGGAGGATAAGACTCCACATGACGTATGAATTGGTAAGAAACCCTCTCTTTCACATATGAGAGTATTTGGCTGTGATGCATATGTACACGTTTCAAAGGAGGAAAGAACCAAGTTGGATAGTAAATCTGAAAGGTGCATTTTTATTGGATATAAGGATGGTTTAAAAGGTTATAAGCTTTGGAACTCAAAAACAAGGAAGGTTGTGTACAACTGAGATGTGGTGTTTAGAGAGGTGAAGGATGTTATTAAACAAGAAGTCCTAACTCCTACCAAAGGAACCTGAAAAGATAGAGTTTGAATTGAAGGAGGAAGAATCCGACTCTACATCATAACAAGAATCAGAAGGAGAAGAGCCACAGACTCCAATTTTGAGAAGATCAGGTCATGAGAAAAGGCAACCAAAGAGGTATAGTCCATCTGCTTTTTGTTCAAAATTTGCTTTATCTATTACAGATGATGATCCCATAATTGTCAGGAAGGAAGTGGTTTCAGAGGATGGCAAACTCTAGAAAGAGGCCATGGTTAATGAAATGGCATCTTTGGACAAAAATGAGGCTTGGGATCTGGTGGAGTTGCCAGCTGGAAGGATACCCATTGGCAACAAATGGGGGTTTAAGAAGAAAATGGATACAGAAGGCAAGGTGAAGAAATACAAAGCTCGGTTGGTAGCAAAAGGTTATTCCCAGGTGCTGGGAATTGATTTCGGTGATATTTTTTCTCCTTTTCCAAGTTAGCTTCTATTAGATTACTTTTATTTGTTGCTGCTGCTTTTGATTTTGAGGTAGAACAGATGGATGTGAAGACAACATTTCTTCGCGGGGATCTAGAAGAAGAGATCTACATGAAACAACCATAAGGCTTTGCGGTGAAGGGTAAGAAAGAACTGGTATGTAGGTTAAAAAAGTCTTTGTATGGGTTAAAGCAGTTACCAAGGATGCGATATCAGAAATTTGATACATATATATGAGGACTTGGCTTCACAAGAAGCAAAGCAGATCACTATGTGTATTTTAAATTAATTGGTGACCATATTATTTATTTGGCCTTGAATGTGGATGATATGTTGTTGATTGGAAATGACAAATAAATTATCGAGGATTTGAAGACCCAATTGTTCTCCAAATTCGACATGAAGGATCTTGGTGTTGCAAACTATATTTTGGGCTGGAAATTAAACGAGATCGGGCAAAGAGGAAGCTCTGGTTAAACTAGAGGAAGTATGTCGAGACAATATTGGAGAGGTTTAATATGTAGGATAGTAAACGAATGAAGGTTCCTATTCCTGTAGGTGTAAAGTTATCTGCTGAACAGTGTCCCAAGACACAAGAAGAGGAAGAGGACATGTCCCGTGTTCCATATGCAACTGCAGTCGGTAGCCTGATGTATGCAATGGTCTGTACTAGACCAGATATTGCACATGCAGTGGGAGTATGGAGTAGGTTTATGTCAAAACCAGGGAAGGATTATTGGACAACAGTGAAGCAGGTTTTCATGTATTTGCATGGCACTAGTGATTATGGTCTGTGCTACCAAGGAAGACCAGGATTGGACAAAGTTTTGGACATCCGTGGCTTTGTTGATGCAGACTGGGCTGGAGATATAGATCAGAGAATATCTACAAGTGGGTATGTGTTTAACCTATTTGGAGGAGCAATCAGTTGGATGAGCGAAAGATAGTTTGTAATGGCTCTTTCAACTACAGAGACTAAATACATGCAACCACTCATGCAAGTTAGGAAGTAGTTTGATTGCAGAGATTGTGTTCAAGTATGGGGTTGGTACAACGAGCTATAAGGATAGACTGTGACAACCAAAGTGCAATTTTCTTGGCAAAGAACCCTGCTTATAATTGAAAGACAAAGCACATCGATGTTCAGTATCAATTTGTGAGGGATATGGTTGAGGAAAAAAAGGTGTTGTTGGTAAAGGTGGTCACTTTAAAAAATGTTGTAGATATTGACGAAGTCTGTGAGCCTTGAGAAGTTTTCTTGGCGTAGAGAAACAAAGGGCGTTGCAGTCCTGGACCAATGACTAAGCTCTCCTGTGACCCCTTGTGTGGAAAGAAAACAACAAGTGGGAGAATGTTGGGTGTGTGTTATATTCTTTCCACGAATGTTTATGCAGACCCAATAATAGTTGGGCAGACCCAAGGATGGGGGGCGAACCTAAGGACGGTGGGCGGATGATGTGCATGGGTTTTGCACATGGTTTTGGGCATGCTGGTTTTCTGCCCATGGTATTTTGTAGATCCGATCAAGGGAAGTGCAATTATGTTCTAATCTAGGGTTATTAGTGGATTGGGGTTTATAAATGCTTCGACATTTATATATATGTATTGTATCATTGAAAAGAATATAATGAAAAATTAATCTGGTAGTCCCGATTTTGGGATCCAGGGGAAAATCTCTGTGTATATTTGTTTTATGTTCTCGCCATAATTTATTTTTATGTTTAAAGAATTCTTTTGCAGGTAATTTTTGTATAGGGTTAAAACCTACAAGCCTCTTCTCCTGTTGCCAACTGAAATTCAACTCATTCAGATAAGTTGATTGACCTATGCTCATTTCACTTATGAATATTGAGTTATGCTTATTTGTGATGGAAAGTGTATATATATGTTTGTGTGTGTATGTGTGTGTGTGTGAGAGAGAGAGAGTTATGATTGAATGCTTAATTCTCTATATATTCATGATGGATAATTGCCTAAGACGTTTATGGCTATTTGAAAGTCTGATATTGGATAAGTTGATTGACCTATGCTCATTTCACTTATGAATATGTGTGTGTGTGAGTTATGATTGAATGCTTAATTCTCTATATATTCATGATGGATAATTGCCTAAGACGTTTATGGCTATTTGAAAGTCTGATATTGTATAAGTTGATTGACCTTGTTGGAAATACTGAGAGGGGGGGTGAATTAATATTTCTTTTCAATTGTTAATTTTACCAGTTAGATCACTTATATTTAGAACACAAAATGAACAATGATGGAATAGATACTTTTATAAATTTCTTCTTTACAATAGGTAAAGTACAATAATGATATAGGGCTCCAACTCTAGATGAAGACTCCAATCTTCTAGGCTCCAACCTATATTGTTCCAAGCACCGACTTGGTCTTTCCAAGGCTCCAACCTTGTCAATTTGAGACACCAACCTCTAGGGCTCCAACCTTATCTCTGGTATAGACTCCGACCTAGTTCCTTGAGGACTCCAATCCTCTAGGGCTCCAACCCTATCTTCCAAGGCACTGTGGGGTTCGTCATTTTGACGCCGGGATCGCCCATAATATTTGTCTCCCCGACAGAGGTACTTCCCCGCCAAGGAAATTTCTGTATTGCAGAGCTGTTTATGGCAACCTATTGTGTATTAAGCAATCTACATAATAATAAAAACCCTCGAGCTGCTGCACCAGTTTTCCCGTCTTGGGTTTTTCTGGGGACATTTGTCCAAAAAATCTTGTGTGTGCTTTGTCTGAATGTGCTTATTCTTCAGTTCCCGATTTGTATAATTGTGTAGATTGCAGTGTGTTTATTTCAATGTTTTCATGAATATTTCTGAAAATAACTTGTTAAGTTAAATACACAAGTAGGAGAAGTAAACCAGATTTCTGCAGTAGGATTTCTATATTTGATATTCTTAAATTTTCACATGGTATCAGAGCGTTTGTAGATCAAGAAGAGCTGAAGCCATCAACAGAAGACCGAAGAAATTTTTGCTGTAGGAAGGTAGCTGTCCCGAGTGACAGCGCAGATCCAGAGAGAGGCGAAGAAGGGTGACGCAGTCACGTGTGGAGCTCATGCAGAGGGATGTAGACCTAGGAAGAATGATGTTGTAGTTGCGCAGAGGTAGCGCATAAATTATGAGCTCTGGTTGCCGTGGCTAGAAGTGTAGATCGTGTTTCTTCAGTAGTTGTTGGTGAGGCATTGTTTCCGTTGGAGCATAACAGTGTCTAGCAGGGTGTGACAAAGTAAGGGGAAGCAGTTCCTCAGAAGTCTTCTCGCCAAGAAGTCTAGATCTAGTGTTGATCAATAGAAAAGAGTGATCGGAGAGGGCTGATTCGACATCAGTTGGCAGAAGATTCCTGGGATGGAAATTGTTGAGATTTTGTGTATTTGGGGTAGCATCAGTTGTGCTCTAGGTCCCAAATTTTGTGGAGGGACTAGAGTACACTTGATCTACAAGACCCAGAAAAGGATTTGGGAAATTTCATCTAGTTTAGGAGATATTAAATTAATTAATTATTTTAATGTATTTTCTAAGTTAAAACTTAGGGAACTTAAATAATTAAAGTGAATTTAATTAAACATGTGATGAAATTGTTTTAAGTCACACGGATCAAGCTTTCTTTTAATCTTAGCCATTGATTCAAGATCTGATCATGGTCATTGGTTTCCCAACGAGAAAAGTATAAAGGAAAGGCTTGGGGTTATTTGTAAAGATACACAGAGGCAGAGCATTGAAGCTAAGCTGAGATTCTAGGGCAGGGTTTGCTAAGAATACTTAGAAGTGTTTCAGCTGCAGAGAGGGGAATTTAGGCCAAGGGGATGATCTGATCTCGGGGTCTAGAATACACAAGAGGTAGAGATCAGCTCAAGGACAACGCAGAGGAGAAGGGAAGCTACAACAGCAAGGACATCGTAGTCCCTCCAAGGACAGTGTGATTTTCTGCAGGAAACCTTCAGAGGGTTACGCAGAGATCCTAAGTGGCAGCGTAGAGCCTGCGTCACCTAGTTTGGGGTAACACAGACCTTTCCGGGGCAGCACTGAGGGTCAGAGGGGCTTCAGAGGCTGACGCAAAGGCTTTCAGGGGCAGCGTTGGGGTTTCTAGGCCCTAATCTTGGCTGAGTTCTGTAAATCCCATTTGAGGGTGTGGATCAGTCATTATTTTGGCCCTAGATCAGCCAGTGAGCTGTAGATCTAGTATATCTCTGTTGGGTTTTCCAGATCTGGAACCCAGGCTTCTTGTATTAAGAAAATTCTTAATAATAAAACCGTCCAGCAGCCAGAGACCGGTTTTCTCGCATTGGGTTTTTCCGAGGACTATTTGTCCATATATAATTGTCACTTTGTCTATGTGTGCATGTACTTGTTCTAGATATAAATTGGTGTATCTGTTATGTGTTTTGCTTCGATTTTAACTTGAATTTATTCAGTTAATAACTTATCTAAGTAGGAGGAGCATAACTAGATTAACAGTAAAATTTTCTGCATGTGTAAGATTAAGAAATTTTCATAGAAATCGGTTTTCATAGGGAGTGTGATTCCTTAGAGGGTTTCTAGCGCCAAGAAACCCAGATCCGATTTTTGTTGGGGCAGCAACAAAAGAGGGAGAAGTGAATCAGTTCGACATATTTAGTTGAGCAGAGATGGTTGCATATGGACTGTGGGATCAAGAGAGGTTTGATGGTGCATCCAACTTTGTCATCTGGAAGGTTAGGATCCTGGAAGTTCTGGATGAATATGGCATCAAAGATCATGCCTCGAATACCATGGTTGTTCCTGTTGATGCTGACGCTCTCAAGAAGTACGAGGAAGCTCAAGCGAAGGCTAAGCGCTTGATCATGGATGGAGTCAGGGATCATGTGGTCCCACACATTGCTGAGAAGAACACAACACATGAGATGTGGACTTCTTTGACCACATTGTATTAGTGAACTTCTGTTTAGAGGAGGATGCTTCTTGAGAATCAACTTCGATTATTTCAGATGCTGAAGGGAGAAGGGATCGATCCCTTCCTCATTAGATTGAAGGTGATTCGTGATCAACTGGTTGTCATGGGGGCCACTCTTGATGAAGGTATTATGGTAAGGACTGCTCTGAATGCAGTTACCGATGAGTGGGAGAAATTTGTCCAAGGCATTTTGGGCAGAGCAGCACTTCCGAGTTGGGAAAACATGTGGGCAACTCTTCGACAAGAAGAGATCAGGAGGATGACCAAGGCGGGCATCAACGACGGAGGGATCAAGATCAAGAAGGAGGGGGAAGATGCGGCTCTCGCATCTAAGGGACAACATGGGCAACAACGGAAGAAGAAGAAAGACCTTTCGAAGGTCAGATGCTTGAAGTGTGGTGAGTTAGAACATTTCACCACAACTTACCCTATGAAAAAGAAGGGCAAGAAAGAATTCGATTCGAAGGCTGCTGCAACGAAGGATGATGATGGGACTAATGGCGATGTTGCCATGAGTGCTCATGTGCTTCGAGAGAAGAGGAGGGGCGACATTGGTCTGTAGTTCTTTCGAATTGCAGTATGAGGGCAGGATCCTTAAGGTGTCTCAAACTCTTGGATCACATACGAGCTACGTTAGCCCTTAATGACAATAGCAGGATGAATGGAGTCAGTTGGTGCGGAGGATAATGGAGCAACATTGGCAGAGCTAGGACGTTGAAGTCTTGAGTAGCACAAAGCAGAGGCAGCAATGCAGAGGTTGATGGGATTTCGACAGCGCAGAGGCAGTGCTCATGCAATGCAAAGCAGCAGCAACGCAAAGATCTAGAGGGTCAGTGCAGATCAGCAACAGAGGGTGCGTCAGTATCAAGGTGCACTTAGACTAACTTGTATGTCAAGTCTTTGGGATGTTTCAGTTGCTTACTTCTCAGCAACTAACTTGCAGTACAACAGTTAGCAGTGGCAGTGCTATGGGAAGCATGATGCAACATTTGAGAGGGAGCTGCAGTATAAATGAGGCAGTGTCAGTGGCAATGACATGGGCAACAGTACAAAAGGAAACAACGCAGTGGATGAAGGGCATCAACAAAGCATCAGCAGCGCAGAGGACCGATGCTGTGGATTAGGGTGATTCTTCAGGTTGAAGTGTTGCTAGACACGTTCCTCACTAAGAGGGAGTGTTGATTTTTGGGTAGCATCGGATGTGCTCTAGCTCCGAAAATTTGTGGAGGGGCTAGAACACATGAAATCTCCAAGACCCATAAATCTTTTGGAGAAATTCCACCCAAAGCTTAAGTTATTCAAATAATTAATTATTTTAATGGGGACCCTAAGTCTAACTTAGGGAAATTAAATAATTAAAGTGAATTAATTTAAACATGTGGGTGAGAATGTTCTAAGTGACGAGGATCAAGTCTTTTCTAATCTTAGCTGTCGATTAGAGATTAGATCACTACCGTTGATTCGTCAACTGGAAAAGTATTAAAGGAAGGCTTGGGGTCAGTTGGAGAACACACATAGAGTGGCAGCACTTGAGCTAAGTCGAAATTCAAGGGCGCGGTTTGCTGAGAATTTCAGAGTGAGCTTGCAGTGCAGCGAGGTGCAATTCGGCAGTGGGATATCAGATCGAAGGCCGAGAATACAGTTGCAGAGAGGCAAATCTACCCAGGAGAGACAACACAACCCTTGAGAGGGTGACGCAAGTCCATAGGGGTGACGCAGTCTAGGAGGAGGTGATGTAGAGCCAGAGGCTACAACGTTGGGGTTTCTGTGGGGCAGATCGGGCTCAATTTCAGCAGATCAAAGAAGGGTGCGCAACCACTAGGAATGGTGATGCAGTTCCAGTGCAAAGCTTGCTGGGGATTGTGTAGGCACCTGTGGGGTTCGTCATTCTGACACTGGATCAACCATAATATCTGTCTCCGAATAGAGGTACTTCTGCCAAGGAAATTCTCTGTTGGGTGAGCCGTTTATGACATCCTAGTTTGTATTCAGAAATCTTCATAATAATAAAAACCCTCAAGAGTTGCTGCACCGGTTTTCCCGTATTGGGTTTTTCTGGAGACATTTGTCCGAAAAATCGTGTGTCCTTTGTCTGAATGTGCTTATTCTTCAGTTCCTAATTTGTATAATTTTGTAGACTGCAGTGTGTTTACTTCAATGTTTTCATGAATATTTCTGAAAATTACTTGTTAAGTTAAATACACAAGTAGGAGAAGTAAACTGGATTTCTGCAGTAGGATGTATGTAATTGAGATTCAAAAATTTTCACATTAACAACCATATGGAAGGATGAAAGATCCTTGGAAGAAATATGGTTCAAAGGAAAGCAGTAGGATGTGAAGCTAGACCAGACGAGAAGACTGATGGATCACTTTCTAATAGAATGAAGACATGACTCATGGATGAAAGTGATGGATGATATGTGGCCTATGAAGAGATCCCAAAGATGAAGACTCCTCAACAAAGAAGAAACTCATGACATTGAAAGAAGTTCTTCAGAGCAGCTGGATGTCCCATTATTTTCCTATAGAGCTGCTGCAGGTACCCAATTAAAAGGGAGCCTGCTAATAAGTTTCTTACTTGGAAGAAATTTGGTAATTCCTAAGCCAAGAGGGAACTTAGGTACATTCCTTGTATAGGAATGAGTACATTCCTTAGTGGAATATGTCTTCCCTAGTTGTGAGGGAGAGATAGACACATCATTGTTGTCTTCACCTGGGAAGACAGAATGGAGGATTGGGTAATCATCTGGTATTCGATACTCTTTAAAGATGTATTAGGGTATCCAAGACAAGAGTAGTCGTGGAAGGACCGATATTTCTTAAGGACCGGGAATCCAAGATAAGAATAGTCCTCGACATACTCTGAGTGAACCCGGGCGGGGTATGTTGCAAGAGAGACAGTGATGAAGGTGTCTATTAATCATTGGTCTCGCCAGCATTGGGGTTCAAGATCTCGTGGAGAGTTGGAGTTGTTAGTCAAGGCCTTGCACTATGACAATTTTGGTAGATATGATCGTATATAGATGGGATTACCAATCCGATTCTTCTTATGAGATTCTTCAGATTGAGAATGACCAAGTATCATTATGAATACCTCCCTAGTTAAGAGGGAGTGTTGAAAAGTGTCACTAGGTTCGGTCTTCATAATGACATGTAATTATGATTTTATGTAATGAAGAGAAAGATAATAAAATGTATTTATTGTAATGCTTGCATCATGGGTGTCATGAGCAAGAAGATTTTATTATAGGTCAAAGACTTCTTCTTGATGTCTTTAGGATTTTGTTGTCTTGTCATAAAGATAATTAGAGTCATGTAAATGAAGTCATGTTACATTTGTAAAAGGACATATTGTTGATGTAAAAGTATACTCCAAGACCTTGTCATTGACCCCTTGAAGTCGGATCACACACCTTCTATCATGTCAACCTAGAGATGGGAGACAGTCCCTATATATAAAGGAGTTGCAACCTCATTATAAAAACAAGAATTCAGATCAAGTTTGAAGCAGAAGTGCGAGGATAGGTCTGCATTTGGTGTGTAGTGTTGATTTTTTGGGTAGCATTGGATGTGCTCTAGCTCCAAAACATTGTGGAGGGGCTAGGACACATGAGATCTCCAAGACCCTGAAATCGTTTGGAGAAATTCCACCCGGTGTGAAAGTTATTCAAATAATTAATTATTTTAATGGAGACCCTAAGTCTAACTTAGGGAAATTAAATAATTAAAGTGAATTAATTAAAACATGTGGGTGAGAATGTTCTAAGTGATGTGGATCAAGTCTTTTCTAATCTTAGTCGTTGATTAGAGATTAGTTCACGGTCGTTGAATGTTCAACGAGAAAAGTATTAAAGGAAGGCTTGGGGTTAGTTGGAGAACACACACAGAGCGGTAACACTTGAGCTAAGTCGAAATTCTTGGGCACGGTTTCCTGAGAATTTTCGAGTGAGCTTGCAGTGCAGCGAGGGGCAGATCGACAAAGGGATTTCAGATCCGAGGCCGAGAATACATTGGCAGAGAGGCGGATCCATACCAGGGTAGCGCAGAGACCTAGCAGGGGTGATGCAGCCCAGCCAGGTCCACGCAGAGGCAACACAGAGCCTCACGCATGCCCGAAGGGGTGATGTAGAGCAAGAGGGGTTGGCGCAGAGTTGGGAAAGGCAACGTTGGGGTTTCAGTGGGCCAGATAGGGCTCGTTTTCAGCAGATCCAGAAGGGGTGATGCAACCACACTGAAGGGCGACACAGTGACTGTGTAGGCACCTGTGGGGTTCTTCATCCTCAGCTGAATCAACCATATTATTTGTCTCCGAGAGATAGAGGTACATCTATCGAGATTTTTTCTATTGGGCAAACCACTACTGGTGCCCTTGTTTGTATTCAGAATTCTGCATAATAATAAAACCCTCAAGAGCTGCTGCATCGATTTTCCCGCATTGGGTTTTTCTGGGGACATTTGTTCGAAAAATGTTGTGTGTCCTTTGTCTTATGTGCTTAATTCTTCAATACTTGATTTGTATGTATGTGTAGATTCGTAGTGTGTTTACTTCGTTGTTTTCTGAATATATATAAAAGTAACTTGTAAATGTAAAAACACAAGTAGAATGAGTAAACCAACTTTCTGCAGTAGAAGTTTCTGTTGAGTAGATTTGGAATTTTTCACATGGTATCAGAGCTTTTGTAGATCAGGGGGAGTTGAAGCCATCAGTGAAGTGACGAATTTTTGCTGTAGGAAGGCGACTGAGACAACACAGATCCAGAAAGAGGCAACACAGCACTAGAGGGACAACGCAGACCCAACAAGGGTGACGTAGAGCCTGTCTAGCTCACGTAGAGCTGGCGCAGGCCCAGAAGGGTGACGCAGAGCCTGTCTAGCTCACGCAAAGCTGACGCAGGCCCAGGAGAGTGATGCAGTCCGAGAGGGGGTGACACTGTGCCAGTTGTCATGGTTGGAGGTGCAGTTTTGTTCTTCGAAGTTGCTGGTGGGGCATTGTTTCTGCTGGTGCAGAACAATGTCTAGCAGGGTTGACAAAGTAAGGGGAAACTGTTCCTCAATAGACCTTCTAGCCAAGAAGTCTGAAATCCGATCAACAAAGTGATTGAAGAGGGCTGATTTGATAGAATTGGTGGAGGGAGCGTATTCTCTAGAGAGTTTCTATTGCCAAGAAACCCAGATCCGATCTCTTGCTGAGAGTAGCAGCAGAAGAAGGGAGAAGAGCATCCGTTTCGACATTTTGAGTAGAGATGGTCTCGCATGGATTGAGGGATCAGGACAGGTTAGATGGTGCATCTAACTTCGTCATCTGGAAAGCAAAGATCCTGACAGTCCTTGATGAATATCGTATCAAAGATCATGTCGAGAGGGTTGTAGCCGTTCCTGTCGATGTTGATCCATTAAAGAAGTATGAGGAAAATCTAGCACGGGCGAAGTGCTTGATTATGGATGGGGTGAAGGATCATGTGGTCCCACATATTGCCGAAAAGAACACTGCAAATGAGATGTGGAAAACGCTGACCAAGCTGTATCAAGGCACCTCTGTCCAGTGGAAAATGCTTCTGGAGAATCAACTGCGACTATTTTAGATGCACAAGGGAGAGGAAATCGACCCCTTCCTCAGTAGATTGAAGGCAATTCGAGATCAACTGGTTGCTATGGGGGCAACTCGTGATGAGGGTCTCATGGTGAGGACTGACCTGAATGCAGTCACCGATGATTGGGAGACCTTTGTCCAAAGCATTTTGGGTAGAGCACAACTTCCAAATTGGGAGGACATGTGGGCAACTCTTCATGAAGAGGAGATCAGGAGAATGTCCAAGATGGGCAACAACAATGGTGGAGCCAAGACCAAGAAGGAGGAGGAAGATGCGGCTCTCGTATCTAAGGGACAACAACAACGGCAAGGGAAGAAGAATAAAGACCTCTCAAAGGTTCAGTGCTTCAAATGTGGTGAATTAGGACATTTCGCCGATACTTGTCCTAAGAAGAAGAAGGGCAAGGAAGATTCAGATTCTAACGCTGCAACAACAAAGGGCGATGATGGGAGTGATGCTGATGTGGCTATGAGTGCTCATGTACATCAAGAGAAGAGGTGGGGCGACATAGATCTGTAGATTGATCTACGGACAGGGGGCAGGATCCTTGAGGTGCCCAAACTTTTGGATCACATACGAGCTACGAGAGCCCTTAATGGCAGTAGTAGGATGAGTGGAGTCAGTTTGTGCAGAGGATTATGGAGGCACGGTGGTAGTGAGGAAGATGAAGACTAGAGTAGTGCAGTGCAAAGGCAATAGCCGCGCAGAGGTTGATGGGACTTCAACAGCGTAGAGGGGCAGTGCTTATGCAGTGTAGAGCAACAACAACGCAAAGCTTCAGTATCGAGATGTAACTAGACTGACTTGTTTGTTAGGATTTTGGGTAATGTCCTTCAGTTGCGTACTTCTCAGCAACTGAGTTGTAGTGCAGCAGTTAGCAGTGGCAGTGCTATGGGTAGCATGATGCAACGTTTGAGAGGGAGCTGCAATACAGAGGAGGCAGTGACTGTGGCAGAGTCATGGGCAGTAGTACAGAAGGCAGCAACGCAGTGGATGAGGGGCAACAGGCCGAGCATCAGCAATGCAGGGGACGGATGCCATGGATCAGAGTAATGTTTCTGGAGTGAAGTGTTGCTAGAGCAAATTCCTCGCTAAGAGGGAGTGCTGATTTTTTGGGTAGCATCGGATGTACTCTAGCTTCGAAAATTTGTGGAGGGGCTAGGACACATGAGATATCCAAGACCCTGAAATCATTTGGAGAAATTCCACCCGGTGTGAAAGTTATTCAAATAATTAATTATTTTAATGGAGACCCTAAGTCTAACTTAGGGAAATTAATTAATTAAAGTAAATTAATTAAAACAAGTGGGTGAGAATGTTCTAAGTGACGTGGATCAAGTCTTTTCTAATCTTAGCCGTTGATTAGAGATTAGATCAGGGCCGTTGAATGTTCAACGAGAAAATTATTAAAGGAAGGCTTAGGGTCAGTTGGAGAACACACACAGAGCGGTAGCACTTGAGCTAAGTCGAAATTCTGGGGCGCGGTTTGCTGAGAATTTTAGAGTGAGCTTGCAATGCAACGAGGGGAAAATCGACAAAGGGATTTAAGATTCGAGGCCGAGAATACATTGGCAGAGAGGCAGATCAGTACCAGAGTAGCGCAGAGACCCAGCAGGGGTGACACAACCCAGCCAGGACCACGCAGAGGCAACGCAGAGCGTCACGCAGGCCTGGAGGGGTGACACAAAGCAAGAGGGGCTGATGCAAAGTTGGGAAAGGCAGCGCTGGGTTCCAATGGGCCAGATAGGGCTCGTTTTCAGTAGAGCCAAAAGGGTTGACACAACCACACTGAAGGGTGACGCAGTGATTGCATAGGCACCTGTGGGGTTCTTCATCCTCAACTGAATCTACCATATTATCTATCTCCTAGAGATAGAGGTACATCTGCTGAGATTTTCTCTGTTGGGAAAACCACTACTGGTGCTCTTGTTTGTATTCAGAATTATGCATAATAATAAAACCCTCAAGCGCTGCTCCACCGGTTTTGACGCATTGGGTTTTTCCGGGGACATTTGTCCGAAAAATCTTGTGTGTGCTTTGTCATATGTGCTTAATTCTTCAGTACTTGATCTGTATGTATGTGCAGATTTGCAGTGTGTTTACTTTGTTGTTTTCTGAATATTTCTGAAAATAACTTGTAAATTTAAAAACACAAATAGGAGAAGTAAACCAGATTTTTGCAGTAGAAATTTCTGTTGAGTAGATTTAGAAATTTTCACACGTAGAAGAAGGTTGGTTAACGAAGAAGGAAAGGCATATATACGTTTCTGTTTAAGAGTCTGCTCCCTCCTTGCATAATTCAGGAAGTCCGAAAGTGTTCACAGCATGAAGGAGGTATACTACAAGTTCTGTTTTGGGCTACTATATCTCGGATACATTTTAGGAAGGCCGAAGCCTATCACAGCAAGAGATAAGGTGCGAAAGCAAGAGAAGGCAAGTCTACGTAACAATAGAGTCTCCTCTATTTGGTCTTGGGTTGCAGCTATAAGATGACCGAGATCTCAGTCTAAGATGACAAAAACAAGGTGACCGAGACTCCTCTTGTGTTTGATCAAGAAGGGTGGTGCAGAACGGTGCAGAAAGAAAAAGGGACAGAGTCTCTCAAAGAAAAGCAAAGAAGAGCAGTGCAAGGAGGACATCAAAGGCTAGTGACAAGGGTCTTTGTCATGGTCTTGGTACTCTTCAATTGAAGGTCTATAAGAAGAATTTCTGATCGGGTTTTCCTCTCAAAGAGTGAGAGGTTTTGGCCTTGGCTTGCAAGCCTAAATATTGTGTCCCTTGTGTATTTGATAATTGACTTGATGAAGAACATAATAATCTAATGAAGAGAAGATCTAAGAGAAAGAAGCATAAAATAAATCACAAGTAATTATCTAGAAGAGAAATTGTAATAAAAGCCCTAATTTCTCAACATGCTGACCTTGAAGGATGAGCTCTAGAGGGCATGTGCCATCCTTACATCAATTGTGTCCTCTATCTATGGTGTTTTCTAAAATTGTATTAGCTGCCACATGTTGCCATATCTAAGAATGCTGCTTTAAAATATGTTTGCTGACCATGTCAATAGGGTTTAGTTGCCACCTGTCCTTATCCATAGCTTGGGTACTCTCCAATGAAGACCACTTAAGAACCAACCTTCTCAACAGTAAGCAATAATACTCAATGTGTGGGGCGCTTCTCTTCTTTGATGTATGTACCTCCAAACATTGCCACAAAGATATGAAGACTCTTCACATGCTGGGTGCTCCTCAAGAATGGGCGTTTTTGACCCTTTGACCAAGTCCTCACCTTACACCAAGGAAATTCAGCACAGAAATATAAAGGAATTGTTCATTGTTCACTGCTTACTCCCATTTTATATGTTGGGAGCAACTGTTCAAAGGTGACAGGATCATTGATATGAGGATTGCACCTAAAATTTTGGCAAACATGGCTTGCCTTTCAGCATTCTTTTGAGCCATGGAGAAGATTGTTGGGATGCTGCTCCATATTCACAGCATTCTTCTAGCCTTGGATATGTGTTGCTGCTGGCTGAAGATTATGCATGCCATCTCTTGCTTCTATCCACTATGGGTTAGATAAAATCTGATCATAGTAACCACTCCAGCTCTGTTGAATCCAGTGGCATTTGGAATCTAAAAACATATGGTCAAGAGTCAAGCACTTAGGGGCACAAGAGTAATTTTTGTTGGTTAATGATAATCCTTCCTTGAAGGGAAAGATTGAAACATGCTGTTTCCCCCCTTGCTGGTCTTTATTTTAGTAAAATCAACAAATCCGTGATTCAAGATTGCCAAAATGGCAGCAGAATCATCTAAAAATACACTCTTTTAAAAAAAAAACTGAAGCTTACAACAATGCTTTCATAAAATATGCTGAAAATATACATCCATAAGCAAAGTGCTGTGATAGAGTTTGCTGCAGGGGGTCAAAATACCCTCCGGAAAAATCAAAAGTTAAAACTTTGGAGGATTTACGATGGTATTCAAATTTGAAACCTGTACAAATGCCAAGAAAGCGATCAGCAACACAATTCCAAGAGAACCTCAGCTAATAACTTTGTCCCCAGAAAGGCAACAGGAGATTATTGCAAAAGATTTCTGAGGGTAGGCCTGGTAGAAAGAGCAAGTCTAAATTTCACATGTAAACATGTGATATCTTATAACTTGGCCCAGCTGCATCAATTTGCAAGAAATTTTTCATAGGGAAATCAAGAACATAGTTTTAAAAATCAGCTGGTTTGAACCAGCAACTGGTCAAAATGGCCAGACAGCAACCTTCAACCAGTGACCTGGTAGGAAAATCTGTTTTGGGGACCGGTTGGTAATGGTTAGGTACCAACTGGTCTGAACCAGCTGGTTTGGTACCTAACCGGTACCAGTTGGTCTGAACCTGCTGGTTTTGCTCCAAACTGGGTCAGTCATATTTCAGATATGTGCGGGGAATCTAGGGCCCACAATGGCAGTATTTCAGGTGGTTTTGGAGGAAACCAGGGGTTGTTTCTATCTCAACAGTCTCCCTTGGCCATAAAACCAACCCTTGGCCTCCTAAACCATAAATCTAAATGAAAAAATAACTCAACCCTAGTAATGCTAAAATCAATGGTAATGTTAAATTCTTAAAGTGATATTTCCTTTATCTTAACATGTCCTCTATCTTTTCTTTTTATTCCCTTTTTCCTATATTTTGACATTTTCTTTATCTTTCCTTTTATTTAATTTTTTAACATTACCATTAATTGTTTCAGGATGTTTGAGAGTGGTTCCAACCTTATCGGACTTCATATGGAGAAAGTAGAATTTCATATTCTACTCAAAATTCAGTAGACTTAACAATTTTCAGGATTTTAGGATTGGTAGGATTGCGACATTTTCATTGAATACTATCATGTATGAGTGGGGTTAGTAGTTTATCAAAAGCATGAAGCCCTTTATGTACCTTGATGTTGGTGGTATTGATTGTTGAACTCTTTTGCCATGGCCTTAACAAAAATGTACCCTTCACTCAAGCTAAAATAATTGTTTAGCCATGTTAATATTTTTCTACCATATTATAAGGTTGAGGATATGAACCTGTCTCTCAAACCAAAATCATTGGTTAGACATGTTAATCTTTTTCAATTTCGACCATATTACAAGGTTGAAAAATCTAAGTCTAGAGACTTTGAGCCAGATGATGTTTATGTAGCTCTTGTTTCCATTTCTAGTAGTGGTGAATTAGTGATGAGTTTGATGAGTGATCATGTTGATTAGTGATTTGTAGTAAGCCAGTGGCTCAGTAGCTTGTAGCATTGTTTTTTTTATTCTACAGGCCATTTAGAGCATCACTGGTTATGTATTTATTGTTGATATGTATTGCACTTGGTTCCATTTTGATATATTCACCATTACATGATATATAGATGAACAAACTATGCAAATTTTGGAATCATGGTTTGAAATCTTAAAAACAAACTTTTTCATTAAAAATTAATTATTTATGTATTTTTTTCAAATCCGGTTTATTGAATCCAGTTCGATCTGGTTCCATTTCAAATCTCAGTTAGATAGGTGGGCCGATTCAAAACCCGGTACTAGTTTTTAAAAATATGATCAAGAATATGTTGGCTGGGGTGTCTGATTGTGTTATATAATGGGTAGTATGGTGCTATTTTCGCTTCCATGTTTTGGGGTTGTTCATGGACCTGGCCCTATAAATGGCATAGTACACTTAACAGTTATGCCAACGCTATTGGTATGGTTGGTTTGACTTTTACGAAAACCTGCATCGCGGCTTCCAATCAAATTCAGTACTCTGTATTATGGAGATGGCTAAGTGCACAACGTTGAAATATTTTAGAGTTTTCAAGGCGTTGATGTCTTGGGTAGTTGTACTCTTGTTTTAGCAATATGGTAATACTGTTGGATAAAATTTATAAAAATATCCAAGGTTATCGATATCTGCAAAGTTTGACTGTTTTATTCTTGTGATTTACTTAAATTAACACTTCGTATCTATGCTTGCTTCTTTCAGAAATTTGATGGCCAAGCAAAATATATCAGAGCTTGGGTTTAAGGATGCAGATGACAAAGTAAAGGCAGGAGTTACACACGTTGATAATGAAGTATACCAGGAGGGAAATGGTGGACCTGTTGCCGGTTTTAAAAATTAAGTTAAACTAGCCCTTTTTATGTTGTTACTATAGAGGGAAGTTCTTAACTTTGACGTGTTTTAACCTTTGTAAGGTCATAGTGCAGTCCCTTCTAAAATTGCTGTCCGCCTTAGTTCTATATGGTACACCAGGAATGCCATTGCTGGGTATTGATTCATTGAATGTATTATGCCTTGATATCCATGTGAACAATTATGGTGCAAGCTGTGGGGTAATGGTACAAAGTGCTATGAATAAGATTATGAAGAATGCCATTTTTTTGAGCTGTTCCACACCGTTTGTTTTTATTAGCTAATTGATGCTGCGGGAAATCTATACATACATGGTTATGGCAATATATCCACTCTCCAGACACAAGGTGGCGTTTGCTTTTATTAGCTAATTGATGCTGCAGGAAATCTCTATATTCATGGTTATGGCAATATATACACACTCTCTAGACACAAGAAGGTGGCTATTATTCAAATAACGTAGCAGGAAACCAATCTCTCATTCATATATATATATATATATATATATATATATATATATATATTTATTTTTGTTATTTCTGAAAAATGCCTTATCGTCAAATCATCCATTATTTATAAACGCAGAAGCCAATATGTCCTAAAAGGAAAATGGCACATCTTAACGATTTATCTTTTATTGGTGTTCTCTTTAATATAGAATATGATATAAAATATTGAATACCTCGAAATTTCAGGTATTAGTGGCAAATGTTTGTGTATTTCGCAATGCTGATTAATGTCAACAGTAGGGTAGAGATTATTAATGTGGAGAAAAATCACATTATAGAGATATGCCACTAGAGTAGAGTAGAGATTAATGTGGAGCAAAATCACATTATGGAAATATGCCACTATAGTAATAGCTTGTAATGTGTTGTCACTCTGGAGACAACCTCTGGCTGCAAGAGGTTAGTGCCCAGGACATGTACAAGAACTTACAAAGATTTTAAATATATGGTTGGAGAGTGATGCCATGAGAGCTGCAATGACTGCTCTAATTCAAAAGCTTATCTTTCAAAACCAGAATAGCCAAAAACAATGAGGATTGCAGAGTTTAAATTAGAGGAAAGATAAAGAGGAACAGGATTTTAGCTCAGGCATTTAAGAATCTGAACTTCAACTCTGTAGAAAGAATGGTGAGCAGAATGAGAAATTGTGAGTGAATTTATGGAAAGTGGAGCACCTATTAAGGGTTTTAAATAAAATACCTGAGTACAAGTCTGAAACTTAAACAACCCTGCTGCATCATACACTTTTCAGCAGAAGAACACCATGAATGAAATAAAACACATAGGAAAGAAAAACAAAGTCTGCAACTTGCCCCAAAAATGGAATCAAAACCGACTTTTATTCTTCAGTGCCAGAGAGAGATTTCTTCAATACATTTCTCTTTGGAATCCAAACTCCGAAACCTTACACTATCTTTTCCTTGGTCTTTTATTCCTCTCTCTAGTCTAACTCTCTTGATCAGTTTCAAAACAAATTCTTAAAACAGTTACAAAACAATAAGTTGCTTTAAAAAAACACTCATGTAATAAAGTTTTAATAAATCTTTTTTATAAAATGGACCCTGTCCCTTTAAAAACCTATATACTATTGAGGAAGTTCATGTTCTTGGTGCAGTTCTCGTGATTGGCAATGTCGTTAACTTGTACAGGCGGAGGCGCGGCAAAGAAAATGAAAATTTTAGGTCCCGATTTCAATTCTCAGGATGCCCCTTAAGTCGTGGAGGTAAGTTGCCTTTCTTCGTCTTTTAAAAGCTTTAACAGTAACAGGTTTTCACTGCATACCGAGAGAAACAAACTGCTTATTTAATGTCACATTACATGGGCTCGTCTTCGATAATCACTTCTTTGATCGCTGGTTGCTTACCATTGAGCATGCTGGTTGCTTTGATCGTGGGAGAGCTGTGTTCTGGTTCGTGTTGAGATTGCTGGCGGTCACAGCTTCGAATCCTTAACAGTGACAGCGACTACGGAGATTTTCTTTATTCTTTGGCAGATTTGAACACTGAAAGGTTCTCTGTTAATCATACCTATTTAGTATCTATGAGATGTTCGTCATGGTAATTTCTGCAAGTCGTTGAAGTAATTGGTCTTCTCATACATAGCACCATATATCGATCATCGCCATATGCACAAGCACTTACAGCGACGGCAATAGAAACATATGCTATTAGTTGGACTCCGTAACCCTTATCAAACAAAGTCGCACGAGAGGGATGCGACCTGGGCGCGCAGTCGCACAATCGCAACACCCTGAAAACAGTCGCATGAGAGGGATGCGACCTAGTCGCACAGTTGCAGCAAGCTGAAAAACGGTCGCACGAGGGGGATGCGACCTAGTTGCACAGTCGCAACAAGCTGAAAAACGGTCGCATGAGAGGGATGGTGGCACAGCTGCAGCACCTTGGAGAATAGTCGCATGAGAGGGATGCGACTTGTGACTTACACAAAAAAAAGGGCCGTATTCGTATTCTGCTTCTAGCAATTTCGTGGCTTTGGGTGACTGAACGTGGATACAGTGGGGAAGGAAGCTCAATTTTGTGGAACAAGTTGGCATAGGAATGGGCGAGAAGAACCTCTACGTGCCAAGTTTAAACCCCACAAACTTTCTTTGCTGGTATATAAATTTTTGGGTCTGATTAAAAGCTAAGCAGTGAACCAATGCTGTATTACAGTGGAGAATATTAACCGCGGGTAGGGCTGAGTCGCTGATAGAGGAGCTGACATGGTGCATGATCCCTTCGCCTTAATCTAAAGCGTGGATTACACTCTTCCGTTCAATTTTGACATTTCTTCTGCTTAGTCGTATCAATAAAGGGTGATGCGATGCATACATGGCCACGAAGTATGACAAAAAATTTCAACAAATCTAGACACCAGCGGTGCACCGTGCAACAAAAACTTAATGTCTGAAGAAGTTCCGCGTGGAGAAGAAAGTTTAGCGCAAGAGTTCAGTGTTGAAATCATTTCTGTAGGGTTAGTTTTGGGCATCATCATAATGGGACATGAAACTTTAGAACCCGTGGAAACAAATGATATAGGGCAAGTGAAAATTGCCTCATCAGCCAAAGCTAGGAGGCGGGCTTGGGTCAATGCCAAACAGTATCAGGGCATTTTAAAACGAAGACTAGCTCGTCTAAAATGGGAGCAGAAAAGGAAAAAAAGGTCTCAAAACGACAGTACTCGGGTCCTTCGCAAGGAACAACATTCAAACAGGTCATCTTTGCAAGCATGTGGCAACAAGTCTAAAGGAAAAGGAAAAGAAAAAGTCATTGATGATTCTGCCTTATATAGTCCCACATCCACACCACTCACTTGGTCATCTGATTTTTATGTGAAAGAACTGTTAAATGTAAAAAAGAGGTTGGAGGTAGTAGAAGCTAAAGAGCAGGAAAGAGATTGTACAATCCATATAATAAAAATTGAAAACCAGGCTTTAGTAGAAAGCAACAAAGTTCTGAAGGAGCAAGTGGCATTGGTACAAGAAGCTCTCTTGATAGGGAAGACAGAATGGCAACACATGAAGGCGGAGGTGAAAAACATGAAATTTGCAGTGGAGAATACAAAGGTGATGAATGTGAAACCATCCCAGGATAAGGGGAAAGTAGTTGCTCAAATAGACAACCATGAAGAGACATCAAGAGAAGAAGGGAAAAGAGGTTCCACAAAGCTCTCCAAAACCTGGGCTCAAGTTATTAGCAATTCTACTAAGAGGGAAGGAGAAACAAACATTCAGATTGACAACATGCAAGATAGAGAAAGCAAGGAAAGGCAAGATAGAGCAACAAACATAATTATTAAAGGGGTGAAAGATTATGGGAAAAATGAATGTACTCTTAACCTTGCAAGAGACTTCTTGAAAGATAAGCTGTAATGGAAAAGACAAATAGGCCAAGCATGGAGAGTAGGTAAGCTTAACGGTGAGAGAGTCAGGCCCATAAAAGTCATCATGCCTAGCTTGTGTGATAAAGAGATCATTCTAAGCAAGAAGCAACTCTTGAGGGGTTCTCGGTTTTTTCTAGAAGAAGATTTAAGTGTAAGACAACAAGAGGAAAGGAGGGACGAAATGACAAAAGTTAGGGCAACAAGAGATGAGAGAAAAAGAGCATGGATTTATAAAGGTAAAGCTGTGATAATGCAATTTGGACCCCCTTCCAAAACAAGGCAGCAAAACGATAACAAAGAAAAGACAACAAACTCTTCAACAAGAAATGAGGAAGCAAGGTCAGTATGGGCAAGCAGGGACAAAGACTCAACTGTGAGTCTTGCATGTCAACAAATAGCAATCAAGTCGTACCCAAGTTTCCTTAAGATTAGTTTGTTGGAACCGCAGGGGTTACCCATGGAGACGAGGACCTAGGTTAGGGCCTATTGCGGAAGGTAGAGACATAATTTGCCTCGTAGAAACACATAAGCATGAAGGGTGCAAGAGACCTTTGTTTGAAGGGTACTGGAAGATAACAGTGTGGAACAAGGCAGTAGGGAATGGCAAAGGGCTGGGGGTTATCATGGTATTAGTGAGAGAAAATGAAGGCCGTTTCATTCAGCTAGAAAAAGAAGACCCAAATAATCAATTTGTCTGGCTTAAAATATCAGAAAATGGAAATCACATCAGAATTGTAGCATGCTACTTTGCGCCGCAAGTTTCAAAAATCTACAAAAGTAGAGGGCTTGACCACTAAGATCCCTTTGCAGCCCAAAAGCCAAGATTGCAATATATACTCAGCTAGGTGAAGTCCTTATAGTGGGGGATTTCAATGCTAGAACTACAGGTGAACAAGCTAGCATTCTTTGTTGTAAAGAAGACTGTGACCCTATCTGGCTTACAAAAGAGAGTAATCATCAATGGGAAAGAATTTCAGAGGATAAAGGCTGCAATCTCTTTGGAAAACAATTGCTTATGCTATGTGGGGCTTTCGATTTAGTCATTTGTAATGGTTTGACTAGATGGGAAAAGTCCGGTAATCTCACTTGCAATACTTACAATGGAGCAAGTGTAGTAGATTATGTAATTTGCTCGCATAGTTTGTGTGAAAAAATGGAGGAATTGTTGATTGGAGATCAAATTTGGGACCTAAAATCATATCACAAGCCAATCTATTTAAGTTTCTCTTGGACCGGAAAGAAGCAATTAGGGTCAAAACCTCAATGTGTTCAACAAAATCCCCCAAAGGGCAGAATTATTTTGACTCCAGAGAATTGTAACACCTTCCAAATAACGCTAGAGAGGCTCTTCGAGAAGGAGGAAATCTCATTTCATGGCCTTCACAGTCACGAATTAACACATTTAATTCAAAGCGCACTTTCTGAGTGCAAAAGAGCAAAAATTAAGAAGTCTGAAACAAATTGTTTTCCGGTTAATGCTTGGTTTTGACGAGGAATGCAAAAAGGCAAGGAGAAGGTGGAAGGAATCGGACACGGATAACATAAAAAGCTCAAAGCTTACAAGCAATTAGTAGAAAAATGCTGATTTTACTGGTTTCAAGGAGAGAAGAACTAATCTTCCTCGGGAAAAATAACCCCAAATTATTTTGGAAGGAGCTCCAATCGAAAAAGGTGCAAACTGAAAACAACATTATAGCTTCTAAATGGTTTGACTATGGAAGACAACTTTATGAGCAGGATCCCAAGGTTGACCCTCCTCCCTTGGTCAACACAGACACAAAACTCTTCACGGTGCAAGAGGTAGAGATGGGTATCAAGAAGTTGGGCGCTAGAAAAGCAAAAGACTTAGATGAACTCCAAGCAGAGTATCTAAAGTGGGGCTTAAAATTTCTTTCACCTCACATCACAAAAATTTTCAACAGCATCTTACAACAGGGGTTCCCCACAGATTGGACAACTAGTATGGCAATACCTCTTTTCAAGAGTGGTGACGTCAATAATCCTTCCAATTATAGAACCATAATGATAAACCCTTTGTTTGCAAAGTTATTTGGAAGCATGTTGGAAAAGAAAATTAGCAAGTGGGCAGAAGAAAGAAATAAACGTGCTAAAGGGCAAGCAGGTTTTAGACCTAAACATTCCACAGTTGATCATTGTATAACTTTAAGGCACATCATTGAAAAAGGTTGGGAAAATAAGGAAGAAGTTTTTTGGTGCTTTGTTGATTTCAGAAAAGCCTTTGACACGGTTCCTAGGGATAAGCTTTGGGGCAGAATGGAGGAACTCGGGGTTCCCAAGCATTTGAGAGCAGCTGTGCATAGGTTGTATGAAGAGGTGAAAGTCAAAATCAGAACTTCAGCTGGCATTTCCGAAAGTTTTAGAAGCGATATCGGGGTCAAGCAAGGTTGCCCATTGTTTCCTACCCTTTTTGGGTTATATATTGACAAGCTTGAAGAGTGGCTAAATTCGCAAGGGGGTGACGGTATCCATTTGGGCAAGTTCGTTATCAGGGTTCTTTTGTACGCAGATGACCTTATATTGATTGCTAATTCGGCTCTTGGTTTGCAAGAGAATTTACATTCCCTTGAGCATTTTTGTAAAAGGGTTGGGATGCAAGTCAATATTAGCAAAACGAAAGTAGTGGTTTTCTCTAACAAAAGAAAGCATAACGAACATAAGTTCTATTTTGGAGGCAGCATTTTGGAAGAAGTTGCAGATTACAAATACCTCGGAATTGACTTCAACAAAAATTTAAGTTGGGATGGTTGTAGAAAGAAAAGAACTTTAGGGGGTTTGAAAGCATTTTATGCTCTTCAAAACAGGTGTAGAGAGGCAGAGCTGTGGGACTGGAAAACCACCCTAACTCTTTTTGGGCTTCTAGTGATTCCGGTGATTCTTTACGGTTGTGAACTATGGGCCAGCAGCACAACCAAGATGCAGTGGAAACAAATTGAGAAAATTCAGAAACGTTTGATTACAAACAAATTCAAAATTAAAAGTGCAATTCCTTATGCTATCCTGTTAAGTGAAACAGGGGCTGCTCCTATTGAAGCAATTGCTATGGTGCGAGTCATAAGGTATCTGAAAAAAATTGAGCAAATGGAAGAGGATAGATGGCTTAAGGTTGTGTTTAGTGACAGATTGTGTAAAAGACAGAAGATTTGGATGCGGCAAAATAACAAATGGTTTAGTAAATGGGGTATTTGTTTGAGCATGTGTCCTACAAACAGTAAAGAGATAAAAACTTTTGTTATGGATAAATTCCATAAACATACTTGGAAGAAAGAGCTAGAGAGAAAGAAGAAGTACTACATAGAAGAGTTTAACCTCACACATAACCATCAACAAAAGGCATACATAGGGGCTGATATTTCTTGGAGATCTAAAATTCTTATTGCTCAATTAAGGACTAATTCTCATCAACTTCGTTGTGAAACAGGGCGCTGGAAAAGGCCAAAAGAAATGTGGGAAGAAAGAGTATGTATTTTTTGCTCCTCTGGAAAAGTGGAAACAGAAAAACATTTCATTCTAGAATGTGAGGCTTTCAAGGACACCAGAGAAAACTATGCAGGCATTTTGGCAGCTAATTCTTGGGATAATCTATTCAGCGAAGAGTTTGTCGATAAGCTGGGAGTGCTCATTGTAAAACTTCACAGAAAAAAGGCCGAATACAAGAGTCAGATAGAGAAGCAATCTGTCCCATAGGCTATTTTTAGCCTCGTGGACATTAAAAATTCTTTCTTTCTTTCTTTCTTTCTTAAACTTTATGCATACATGCCTAACTACACCTTTATATGTCTGAATTCACTTTAGTGTTTATAGATTTTTTAATAATTTGTAAATTATATTGTATTTGTTTAGTTAAAAAATTAGATATACAACTATTAGAGATAAAAAGAAAAAAAAACAAATTATTAATAAATTATTTTAACGTTCACAAAACTAAAAATAACTTATAAAACCACAATCTCAAAATTAATTTCACAATAAATGCATAATACTTTTTATTACATGCATTGTGTCATGTGTAAGATCAATCGGCCTTCAAGATCATTAGCGTTGTCCTCACTCTTGAGGTTAAGAGTTGCTTATAGGGTTTTAAAAACTTCGACGAGCTATAATAAAATCAACTTGTAGAATATAATGACAACCGAAAACCTCATGGTAATAAAGCTTGCATGTTGCCAAGCATCTGGGTAGTTCAAAAGGTTTTGGAAACTCGTTTACACACATTTTTGCATCCATCAAAACTCCTATAGCCCCGGCTCCTCACGTAGTTGGTGTGATCTCGTTGAAACATGTGTCGAGCAATCGTAATCTTGGGTAGTTAAGAATTATGGTTAAATTGAATATTGGGTAAATGCTTGTGGACTTGCATACATGCATGAAATTTAACTAAATCCAAAAAAATTGCTTTGATCTTGAGGTTGAGAACTGAATTATAAATTACTTTGACATACATATAGAATTTAAAATTGGATGGTTATAAGTTTGATACATATAGAATTTAATGGGATTGATATAAGTTGAATTGGTTGAAAACTTTACTGTGATATATGAGATGTATTTTGATTATTGTTTTGTGAATTTTTTTTATTAATTTAATTTAATTTTGTTAATATAATCAAATTTTAGAAAAATAAAATATAATTTACAATTATAATATTAGTATAATTATATTATTAGTAAATGTGATTGACATAAGTCAATTTTATTTTTATTTTTTTTAAATAAATTGTTGAGTACAACTATTCATTTTATAAATCTATTTATTCACATTATGCTATTTGTTATTTGATAATTTGTTTATAATTTCATAATGATATTAGGTAAGTGTGAAAAGATAAACATTTATTCACGTAATTTCTTTTGTAATTTAATAATTTGCATAGTAATCTCATATTTGTATTAGGTAAATGTGTAAAAGTAAACATAAATTTAAAGATACAAACTAGTTAGTATTCGAATTCCATTTATTAATATAAAGGAGATGACTAGAATATGACAATATGTTTAATTTATGATCATAAAATAAAGATTTAAATTAAAAGAGAAATTAACGTTCAATAAAAAAACACCTATCAATATAATAAACACTTCAAAAAAAAGTCTAAAAGATTTTTTATTTAAAATAACAATCATCTTAATCACTTCCTATAACCAGAAGAAATGCAACTAACAACAAATTTGATAATCATTTCCTATAACAAGAGGTAATGCAACTAACAACAAATTTGATAATCATTTCCTATAACGAGAAGAAACGCAACTAACAACAAATTTGATAAGTAACAAAAAACAAAACCCTTAAACACTTTGCATGTCCAATCCCATCAACAATCAACCAAACATCTTAATCACTTATTAAAAAAAAAAATTACAGCTAACAATTAATTTAATAGATAAGAGAATATCTATATCTATATATATAACTCCATCAAGACACTTCTCAATTCAACTTGCATTTTACTCCATTTTGAATCTTTAATTTTTCATAAACAAAAATCACTTTAAATCATATTAGTTAACGAAAATCATGCTAATTGACCATCAACCTCGACTTGCATTTTACTCCATTTTGAATCTTTAATTTTTCATAAGCATAAATCAATTTAAATAAATCATCATATTAGTTAACGAAAATCATGCTAATTGACAATCAGCCTCATAATGTTCACAAACCAGAGCTTTGCTAACTAAATCATCATATTAGTTAACGAAAATCATGCTAATTGACCATCAACCTCATAATGTTCACACACCAAAGCTTTGCTAACTTTTTAGGGCTCTTTCAGCTTGGATCAACAAGTACCGATGTCAACATGCCATTGAAAACAAAATTTATAATGATGTACAGAATCACAAAGATTGCTATGATATCTAACTTAGCCTCAGACATTAAAAAATTACAAGCCCGATTCATGTGTGGTTTATGATCACAACTACTCCTTATTACACTTGTTTCACAAATAAGAACAACTTCAGAATGAGTTTCCTTAGCTCATGAGTTCTCTCAGACACGAAAAAAATATCTGATAATGCAACTAAAATAATGAACGCGCTCATGATTGGAAAATACATTGAAAGCTTCAAAGACGACGATGGTGCTATAATTGTAGGGTATACGCACAATCCCACTTATATATTCATATGACACCTTATCCATCCAAATTCTAAATCACATATATTATAAGGGGATTTTTTATCTTAATTAGAATTGCAACATGTTATTTTGCGCCTCAAGTATCAAAAACTTACAAAAATAAGGGATTGGACAGCAAAGATCTGTTTGTAGCTTTAAAGCAAGATATTGCCTCATATTCTCAACAGGGAGAAGTTATTTTAGTGGGAAATTTCAATGCTAGAACATCAAATGAACAAGCTAGTATTCTTTGTTGCAAAGAGGATCACAATCATATCTGGCTCATTGAAGAGGAGAATTCTCGATGGTTGAGATGTTTAGAAGATGACAAAGTTAGTAATCATTTTGGAGAGGAGTTGCTTACGTTGTGTGGTGCTTTCAACTTAATTATCTACAATGGTCTAGATAGATGGAAAAAGTCTGGGAACTTCACTTGCAACACACACAATGGGGCAAGTGTCATTGACTATGTTATTGGTTCACAAAGCCTAATAGAAAGAATAGATGAAGTTAATATTGGAGAGCATATTTGGAACTTAAATTTAGATCATAACCCAATTTATATAAAGTTATCCTGGTTAGAAGAAAGACAGAATAGGAGGAAAACCCAATGTTCTCAACAATCAGCATCAAGGGGCAAAATTCTTCTAACACAAGAAAATTGCACTATATTCAAAACAATGTTAAGGAGATCAATTCAAAAGGAGAAAATTGGTCCCCAAAGCCTCAACATCCATGAGTTAACAAATATAATCCAGGGTGCACTTGAGAAATGCAAAAGAGCAAAAAATAGGAAATCAGAATCAAATTGTTTTCCTGTGAATGCATGATTCGATGAGGAATGTAAAATGGCAAGGAGAACCTTGAAAAAGGAAGGAGAGGGGAAGATGAATGTAAAGTTATATAAGAATATTAAAAAAAAAAATGAGTTCATGCAAACAAGGCGGGAAGAGCTGATATATCTAGGCAAGAATAACCCAAAAAAAAATTGGCAGGAACTTCAACCAAGGAAGAAACAGCTTGAAAATAATATTACAGCCAATCAGTGGTTTGAATATGCAAGGCGACTCTATGAAAAAGAATTAGAGGTTGAGCCTCCTGCCAGGATCAACACATGTACAAAGTTTTTCACAGTACATGAGGTGGAGGCAGGAATTAAAAAGTTGAAAACAGGGAAGGCAAAGGGCTTGGTTGAACTTCAAGTAGAATATCTAAAGTGGGGAATGAACAATTTGGCACCCCACATCATGTAAATATTCAACAACGTCATTCAACAAGGATTCCCAAGGGATTGGACAACTAGTCTAGCAATTCCCCTTTTTAAAAGTGGAGACATTAATAATCCTTCCAAATATAGAACCATTATGATCAATCCTGTGTTTGCAAATATTCTTAGTGGCATGGTAGAAAATAGAATCAGTAAGTGGGAAGAAGTAAAAGAAAATAGGGCAAAAGGGCAAGTAGGTTTTAGGTCGAAGCATTCTACAGTAGATCATGGTATCACGCTAAGACACATTGTTGAAAAGGTTTGGGGGAGCAAAGAATAAGTATTTTGCTGCCTTGTTGACTTCAAAAAGGCATTTGACATGGTCCCTAGAGATAATTTGTGGCGTAGAATGGAAGAACTTGAAATTCCTTTACAATATAGAGTTGTTGTCCATAGGCTTTATGAAGAGGTGAAATTCAAAATTAGAACTTCAGCATGCATTTCAGAAAGTTTTAGAAGTGACATCAGAGTCAAGCAAGGTTGCCCTTCATCCCCTACCTTTTTTGGTTTATATATTGACAAACTGGAAGAGTGGCTAAATTTGCAAGGTGGGGATGGTGTTCGATTGGGGGAGTTTGTGATAAAGCTTCTTCTATATGTAGATGATCTTGTGTTGGTTGCTAAATCGGCCCATGGACCATCACCAACCTCGCTTACAGGCACTGCTGCCTTCCTAGCGTGAAATAAACCTTGTGTCCTTTTGATGATCCTCCCTAACTTTTATTTGGTTTGAGCGAGCATCAATCTAGTTTCGAGTTAGGTAGTGGGGCCCTACTCATCAATCTAGTTTTGCCTTTCCCTCCTGGGGACTAACCTTCACTGAACACCCCCTCTCTGAAACATCTAGTTCCGCCACCCGGAGAGCGAGGGCAGAGGTTGGAGCATCTCGATCTGCTCATTAATGTATATGATCATTAACTGGGACTCTCACCATCTCGTACATAACCCTCCTTTCATAGCTAAATGAATTGGGGGTAATAAATTTGGCCAGAGCCCTATGCGCATGTAAATATTTCCATTAGCCAGAACCTCTTCCACATTGGTTTGAACAAAGCTTCTTTCTGGCACTGAGAAGAAGAGTTCTAACAGGTAAAGAGTAAACGAAGGGGTTCAAAGCATGTCCCTGCCTACTTGAGTCTTCCTGGCTTCTAGGGATGTTACTCCATTTCCTAGGATGAAGAGATCAAGGTAAGGGATTGTAGATGCACCTATATGCCCTTGAGCATTTTTGTAAAGCAGTGGGGATGCAAGTCAATACCAGTAAGACCAAAATAATGATTTTTCTCTAATAAAAGGAAGCAAAGCCAGCATACGTTCTTCTTTGAAGGCAACATTCTTGAAGAAGTAAATGAATACAAGTACCTCAGGGATTTCAACAAGAAGCTTAATTGGGAGGATTGCAGAAAGAAAAGAATTTTAGGAGGGTGGAAAGCACTATATGCACTTCAAAATAGATGTAGAGAGGCAGAGTTATGGGATTGGAACACAATCAAAGTACTTTTTGGACTCCTAGTTTGTCTAGTGCTATTATATGGGTGTGAATAGGCTAGCGGCATCCCTGTTTCAAAATGGAAACAAATTCAAAAACGCTTGATCATGAGCAAGTTCAAAATAAAAAGTTCAGTTCCCTATGAGATAATGTTGAGTGAAACAGGGGCAGCTCCCATCAAAGAAATTTCCATGGTGCGTCTTGTAAGGTATCTAAAAAGAATTGAGCAAATGGGAGGAGGTACATGGCCGAAAGTTATCTTCAATGAAGGTATGAGTGAAAGAAAGAAATCATAGATGAGACAAAACAACAAATGGATACAAAAATGGAATATTTGCCTGAATGCATGTCCCACAAATAGCAAGGAGTTAAAGAATTTTGTGTTGGAGAAGTTTCGTAAGGGTATATGGGGAAAAGAGCTAGGTAGAAAGAAGAAGTATTATGTTCAGGAATTCAACCCCACTTGTGATCTCCAACAAAAAGAATATATTGGAGCTAACATTCTGTGGAGAGCAAAGGTTCTTATTGCTCAATTAAGAACTAACTCACATCAACCTCGGTGTGAAACGGGACGGTGGAAGAGACCTAAAGAAGCTTGGGAAGAAAGGGTATGTACTTTTTGCACTTCTGGGGTAGTGGAATCATAAAAACATTTCATTTTGGAATGTGACACTTTCAAAGACATCAGGGACAGTTACCACAGTATGTTAGCATCAATTCTATGGCATTGTGTTTTCAGTGAAGGAACTGTTAAAAGGTTGGGTCAGCTCATCATCAATTTGAGTAAGAAAATGATTGAATTACAAAAGGCAAAAAACAAGGAAGCTTGTGGTCCCATAGACTATTTTTAGTCTCGTGGATGTTAAAATATCATTCATTCATTCATATGGACCTTCAAGCTTGGTGTGAGGCAGAGGATTTGGAATTTCTTGAGGAATTTTCTGAGAAATGGGGAGAATATATTACTATCCTCCGGAATGCAGGGATCTCTATAAGTGATGTAGAGGATCACATGTCTTGGGGAGGCACACCTAAGAAAGGGAACACGCTGGTTGAAGACATTTATAAGAGTCTGCCGATGGTGGAAGGGGTTAAAACATTTTCAATTCAGCCACAGGTTATTTGGAAATGGATCCTTCCAAACAAAATCAAAGTTTTCAGTTGGTTGGCCATTCATAATCGAATTATGACTTGGCAAAATCTTCAGAAGAGAGGTTTTCAGGGTCCAGGTATCTGCATTATGTGTATGTGTATGCAGGGAGACAAAGATAACATCCATCTTTCCTTCATTGACCTTATAGTCTTGCTCTGC
Source organism: Pinus albicaulis (assembly GCA_034641835.2). NCBI lineage: Eukaryota > Viridiplantae > Streptophyta > Pinopsida > Pinales > Pinaceae > Pinus > Pinus albicaulis. Next base: position 1,184,873,054 of record CM076580.1, on the reverse strand, counting down.
AGGAAGGGGTGCTGGAACATTTTAACCTTGCATCTAGGACACATTTTCAAGTGATGTATAGTTGTATCAAAATTTGGAGCAAGATGCAGCATTTTCATGCGCTTCCTCTCTACATCTTTTGGACCATTTGGCGAAGAAGAAGTGATATAATTTTTTATCAGAAAAGTTTGGGGCTTCATGAAGACATCAACAAGACTGGCATATTTCAATGAGATTGGGCAGAATAAGAGAAGCAAAGTGTACAGGATCCCAAAAGTGAGGGAACTTTGGCAATCATATCCAGTAGGCTTTTTTGATGGAGCAAGTGCAGGGAGAAAATGTGGATGTGGAGCTGTTATATATAAAGCATCAGATGAGTTCTACCATTTCTGGTGGGAAGGAGGGAAGGACACAAACAGCAGAGCAGAAATAATAGCCCTGGGGGGAGTGTTGATCGCTGCAAAATGGCTCGGAATTGATGTAATACAGATCTTTGAGGATGCCAAAGGCATTATTGAGTGGGTTAAGGGATGCAATAGATTCAGTCCGCCCATCCTAATCAACTGGATGAAGCACATCAAAACCATGATTAGAACATTCCAGAAGGTAACCTTTGATCTATGTAACCTTTGATCACATTTATAGAGAACAAAACTGGTCTGCAGATTTACTTTCAAAAAGAGGCATTCATCTAGAAACAGGTAAGTTTTTCTTTTCAGTTTTTGAGCAAGGCATTATGACCAACACTGGCAGCATTAGCTACTCTTAAGGACAGACATGCCAGGTCTCTTTTTTATTTCCTCACAAAGAAGGATACACTACCAACACTGGCAGCATTAACTACTCTTAAGGACAGACATGCCAGGTCTCTTTTTGAATTCCTCACAAGGAAGGATACACTAATGTAATAGAATATTATTCCTTTTTTATTTCCTCACAAGGAAGGATACACTAATGTAATAGAATATTATTTCCAGCAGTAAGGCAACAACAGACCTTTGTTTTTATGTGCAAACAAAGGAATACAATCTCATAGGATATAGACTTTTGTAGATAGTTTTTTATCAAGTCCTCTTAGGATGAAACTGTATGTATTTCCAAAGAAGGAAGGCGAGAAAAATGTTTCAAGCTCGATGTACTAATTTTTAAATACAAAGTAGCATTTTTTCCTCTGAAAAAAAAAATATTCATACCATGGGATTCTCTAATATATATTAACATATTTCCTATCTTTTATACATGTTCGAAGCTGAAATCCTATCTTCTTCAATATAACCAACTCTATAGGGGCTACGTTGCTGGAAGATTGTCTTCTAAAAGACCTTCTTGATCGGTTTCTGCTAATTGATGCGTTCTATATTTACAAGATTGGCACTGGCACTGGTATTTCATTGGAGTAGGCAGAAATACAAAGGGCTCCGGTGTCATCTTGGTCCCAGAGTACTTCCACCATCAACCCTTGAGGATTTTCTTCTGATTCTGTTCCAGGAATCTGTACAAACCTTGCTCCAGTTGGAACCTGACAGAAACAAGTAATATAAAATTACTTTTAAGACTAATGCACAAACAGGCACAAAATTTCCACACCATCTTATAATGAGACAGGATACAACAAGACTGCCCCCCACCCAGTGATTATCAGAAGCCATAAGCTGCCTTGCAATACCAAAATACACATCTACTGCATCTATAGCATTCATGTGTGCAAGAAAATGGCGTTTTACAGGACTATTTAAGCCTAAGAACAGAAAAACAGCTAGGCAAGTTTGTTTACATTTTTTATGGGAAAAGCAACAACGAACAATTGTTCTGCATGGAAAACGTTAAGAGTAGTTATCTCAGATTTATGTCCTTCTGGTAATTATAAAATTGAAGATTTGAGGTTAGCTTAAAGCACTAACTCACTGGCAAATAACTCACATAAGTTCAATAAATTCACTGCTGTCGATGATTCATTGCTGTTTTGTACTGCATTCTGTCTGTTTCAAATGGAGATTTGCGCAGATTTCTATTGGAGGATTCAGTTAAGCATAGATTTGAGAAAATTTTAGTGATTCCTTTCCTTTATTATCCTTTCTCAGGTTATGTCGATGATAATTTTGGGCTACTGTCAGAAACTAGCAATTTGAATTTGTAAAATAGTAATTCTTCTCTTATATTTCAACATAATAGTCACTAGATACTATCCATTATCAGTACAGTGACAATAGCTTGCATGATTTCCGAGGTGGCTCTTAAAATCCAAACCTAAGCTACTACAAGAAGTTATAAAAGAAACAATGAAAATTTCAAAAGAAGAACTTCAAGGGCAACAAAATTTTGGATAGATGCAGCTCCCCAAAAGCCAACTCATTCAAGCATGTATTACTTTGTGGTAGCATCCATTATATATGTTTTAGGATTTTAGCAACTCATTGCATGCATGTTTCCAGACTTTTATTGCATGTAGCTTGCAAGTTATGTTCCTTTCGTATAAATTTGCAAATAAATCATATTGACGGCTGGCAAAGAGTCGGTTGAAAGAACACTGCATTCGGTCCCAAAATATTTAGTCTTGGTCTTCTCATGAGTGTGGTTTGTTGCCATCTAATCTTTTGTATTCATGTTTGTTTTGTGAAATTGTAGTTGAACTTGCACAAAATGGATTTAGTTAAAAAACAATGAACAAAACTTGGAAAGAAAGGAGAAATTTGTGAGAAAGAATTAATGAATTCTTTTCACTCACAGAAATAAATAATGGAATATAAATTATATACGATAAACTCCACATGGCTGAACTAATGCCCTATAGTAGTGAATCTAGAGAGATATGCATATGTATTGAAGAAAACTGGCACCTAGCCCTAGTTAATTGGCGATGCAATAATTAGTGAACTCTCTCATGCAAGTGAAGATAAGTAAAACTCATGAATGAAGTTGTGGAATGCCCTATTGGTGATAATAACAAGGTTTTCATGCATGAATCCACTCCACTAGTCTAACTGAAGAACAACTAAGTGCATGTAATATCTTCAATACTCCCTATAAACACTACTAGAGAGAAAACCATGAACGGGTCCCATCAAAAGGCCATGTAAGGTACCTATTTTACAATGCATCTGAGTAACATAGGATAATTAAGACAAGAGGAAACATAGAAAACCACATGGTAACTCCCCTCCCCTCCTCCCTCGCCTCTCGCACCTCAAAATACAATGTTGAAAATGAAATACAACTACTAGGCAATTCTTCCCTTCACTCCAAGGAGGTCTTGTAGAAAGTGAAACTACTGCTCAGTGAAAGTCTTCATGAAGATGTCGAAAGTCAGTTTAGAAGTGGGATAGTACTGCAAGTTGATGACCCCATCATGTCTCTTGATGTGTTTTGTTCGTTGCCACTGCACTGGATCTCTACAAAATTTTAGTGTGCTTTGATTGTCACACTAAATGATAGTGAAGTGATGAAATAGGATACCAAGCTTAGTGAAGAAGTTCTACAACCAAATGGCTTGAATGGAAATGTTGACTGCACCTTTGTATTCAACCTCTACTAATGACAAAGCTATCATGGATTTCTTTTTATGAACCAACAAATGGGGCCATATCCTAAACTGAGAACATATCCTGAAGTGGAATCGCAATCAATTTTATTGCTAGCCCAATCTGAGTCAGTGTGGCCAATAAGATCTTTAGTACATCCTACTGCATAATGAATCCCATAGTTGATGGTTCCCTCGATATATCTAAGTATGTACTTGGCATATTTCCAATGCAACTCACAGCTCTTGCATGTATATGTAAATTGAGTCTCCATCATATGAGAGATATATATGTGAGTGAGATAGAGGAGACTCCTCACAAATTGTCTATAAAGGGTGCAATCAAGCAAGTGAAGATAAGTAAAACTCATGAATGAAGTTGTGGAATGCCCTATTGGTGATAATAACAAGGTTTTCATGCATGAATCCACTCCACTAGTCTAACTGAAGTACAACTAAGTGCATGTAATATCTTCAATACTCCCTATAAACACTACTAGAGAGAAAACCATGAATGGGTCCCATCAAAAGGCCGTGTAAGGTACCCATTTTACAATGCATCTGAGTAACATAGGATAATTAAGACAAGAGGAAACATAGAAAACCACATGGTAACTCCCCTCCCCTCCTCCCTCGCCCCTCGCAGCTCAAATTACAATGTTGAAAATGAAATACAACTACTAGGCAATTCTGCCCTTCACTCCAAAGAGGTCTTGTAGAAAGTGAAACTACTGCTCAGTGAAAGTCTTCATGAAGATGTCGAAAGTCAGTTTAGAAGTGGGATAGTACTGCAAGTTGATGACCCCATCATGTCTCTTGATGTGTTTTGTTCGTTGCCACTGCACTGGATCTCTACAAAATTTTAGTGTGCTTTGATTGTCACACTAAATGATAGTGAAGTGATGAAATAGGATACCAAGCTTAGTGAAGAAGTTCTACAACCAAATGGCTTGAATGAAAATGTTGACTGCACCTTTGTATTCAACCTCTATTGATGACAAAGCTATCATGGATTTCTTTTTATGAACCAACAAATGGGGCCATATCCCAAACTGAGAACATATCCTGAAGTGGAATCGCAATCAATTTTATCGCTAGCCCAATCTGAGTCAGTGTGGCCAATAAGATCTTTAGTACATCCTACTGCATAATGAATCCCATAGTTGATGGTTCCCTCGATATATCTAAGTATGTACTTGGCATATTTCCAATGCAACTCACAGCTCCTGCATGTATATGTAAATTGAGTCTCCATCATATGAGAGATATATATGTGAGTGAGATAGAGGAGACTCCTCACAAACTGTCTATAAAGGGTGCAATCAAGCAAGTGAAGATAAGTAAAACTCATGAATGAAGTTGTGGAATGCCCTATTGGTGATAATAACAAGGTTTTCATGCATGAATCCACTCCATTAGTCTAACTGAAGTACAACTAAGTGCATGTAATATCTTCAATACTCCCTATAAGCACTATTAGAGAGAAAACAATGAACGGGTCCCATCAAAAGGCAATGTAAGGTACCCATTTTACAATGCATCTAAGTAACATAGGATAATTAAGACAAGAGGAAACATAGAAAACCACATGGTAACCCCCCACCCTCCCCCCCGCCCCTCGCACCTCAAAATACAATGTTGAAAATGAAATACAATTACTAGGCAATTCTGCCCTTCACTCCAAGGAGGTCTTGTAGAAAGTGAAACTACTGCTCAGTGAAAGTCTTCATGAAGATGTTGAAAGTCAGTTTAGAATTGGGATAGTACTGCAAGTTGATGACCCCATCATGTGTCTTGATGTGTTTTGTTCATTGTCACTGCACTGGATCTCTACAAAATTTTAGTGTGCTTTGATTGTCACACCAGATGGACCTCGATATATCTAAGTATGTACTTGGCATATTTCCAATGCAACTCACGGCTCCTGCATGTATATGGAAATTGAGTCTCCTTCATATGAGAGATATATATGTGAGTGAGATAGAGGAGACTCCTCACAAACTGTCTATAAAGGGTGCAATCAAGAAATGGTGTATCCTTGCCATCCTTAAGGTGTACCCCCAATAAGAAAGGTGTAGTTGTTGGCTTATAGTCGGTCATGTGAACGTGAACCAAGAGATCTCTTGCACAGTCGTACTAAGCAATTTTGATCCATGAATCATCCTAGTTGATTTCTATTCCAAGGAAGAATTGTAACAAACCCATATTTGTCATGCAAAGCAGTTTTGATTGTAGTAATGGTTGAGGTTGAACTACCTATGATTAGTAGATCATAGAGCACCATGATTAACATAAAGTCAAATGTTATCAGCATATAAACACTTGGATCATATTTACATAGAATGAAATGTTGAAAGAGTAAATAGGAATCCATTTTAGCATACCATTCTCTAGGTGCCTTCTTGAAGCCATAGAGAGACATTTTAAGTCAGAAAACTAAAAATGTCTTGTTTGTGTACCCTTGCAGCTACTCCATGCAAATTTACTCTTTGTGATCACCATGAAGAAACACATTCTTCACATCCATGTGGTGAACCTTTCACCTTCTTGTTGCTGCAATGGCAAGAGCTGCGATGGCAAGAGCTAACCAAATAAAGTCCATTTTGGCCACTAGGGAAATTTTTTTATCATAATCCATCCCATGAAGCTACTGAAATCCTTTGGCCACAAACCATGCTTTATATTTGCTCACAAGTCCATTTGATACTTTATTTGTCTTATAAACCCACTTGCATCTGACAAGCTTATGATCTAGAGAAATTGGAACCAAGTCCCAAGTTTAGTTCTTAATGAGGGAGTTATACTCCTTGTCCATAGCAGTGTCCCACAAAGAATTCCCTATAACTTCTGCACAAGTCTGAGGATCAAATGCTAGAACCATGTAGCAATACATGGGCACAACTAGTTTTGTAACTATGAGTGCATGAGGTGCTTCTTCAAATTGAGAAATTGTTACAGGATAACCCTATAACCCAAGAGATCACTCATGAGGCTCCACTTCTATGTCGAAAGTGTTCATAAATCTAAAGCTTCACATGCATATCCCTGATCTTCGAAATTAACTTTGAAACTCAGATCTGATCTGAATGACAAGATGCATCGTCTCTTAGATCTACTATAGGAGGAGGCTCAAAAGTTTTTTCATGTTTTTCCTTAGATTCATGCAGGGGACTTTCTCCAAAGAAGACACTCCTCTCAATGAAGAGATTTTCTATTGAATGATCTAGCAATCTATATCCCTTTACACTGTATGGATATCCAACAAATATGCACTCTTTGATTTAAGGCTCCAAATCCCTCCTCTTTTCTATAGGAATGCAGCCCCGTGTGCAAGATTTGAACATGTGAAAATGTGTGACTTTTGGTTGCATGCCACTCCATGCTTCAAAACATGTTTTTCCTATGACAGATTTGTGAGGAGATCTATTTTTTATGTAAGAATCAAATTTGATTGCTTTAGCCCACAATTTGGAAGGAAGGGATCTTGCATGCAACATGCAACTAACCATCTCTTTCAAGGATTTGTTGTTCCTCTTAGCAACCCTATTTTGTTGGGGAGTGTAAGGAAATATGTTATACAATTGTATTTCTGCTTCATCACAAGGATGTTGGACATCCTTGTGGACATACTCCCCCCAAATTATCTGTATAGAGGATCTTGATCATCTTTCTAGACTGTTTTGTTGAATTTCCACGATCTTGGGTCTAGGTTAGAATCTTAGAATCACTAACGCTACCAAACCAAGAATCTCAACAAGAACTACTTTGCATAGCGGAAAATATAAAGCAGTGAATCACACATGCACAAGTGTAGACAATTTTTAACAAATATTGTACACTAATGTACAATCCAATCTTCGTTATATTAAACCAAACTAAATAATACAACAGTCTACAAGATACAATGGCAATCACGTTGTGCAGACTCAATGTCGTATCTTGTCCTGTCGGTCCTTCGCTTCCGTACTGCTATCTAGTCGTTGTAGAAATTTCTGAATCTTAATTCTTATGCAGAAATTATTTCTGTTAATCCAGTTAAGCTTCTCCTACTTATACAAGTTATCAACTGAATAAATTCAAGTTAACATCAAAGAAAAACACATAACAGATTTCTACCAATTCAAATCTAGAATAAGCACATGCACACATAGACAAAGTGACACAATTATTTCTGGATAAATTGTCCCCGAAAAAACCCAATGTGGGAAAACCGGTCTCTGGCTGTTGGAGGGCTCTATTATTAAGAATATTTCTGAATACAAAAATCTGGGTTCCAGATCTGGAAAACCCTACAGAGAAAACTCTAGATCTGCAGCACCTGGCTGATCTAAGACCAACAATACTGATTGATCCACACCGTCAAACGAGATTTACAGAATTCAGCCAGATTTAGGCCTAGAAACCCCAGATCTGCCCCTGAAAGACATTGCGTCAGCCTCTGAAGGCCTCCAAATGCTCAGCGCTGTCACTAGAAGGGACTGCATTACCCCAGATTGGATGACGCAGTCACTATGCTGCCCCTAAGGGTCTCTGCATAACCCCTGAAGGGTTTCCTAAAAATCACGTTGTCCTTGCTGTTGCTGCTGCCGTCTGTTGCTGCTGCTACTGCTACTGTCATCTGTTGTTGCTGCTGTTGTCATCTGCTGTTGCACTGCTGCCTTCCTCTGCATTGTCCTTCCTGATCTCTTCTCTACTTCTTGTGTATTCTAGACCTCGGGATCAGATCATCCCCTTGGTCTAAATTCCCCTCTCTGCAACTGAAACACTTGAGAATTCTTAGCAACTCCGTCCTAGAATCTCAGCTTAGCTTCAATGCTCTGCCTCTGTGTATCTTACAAATGACCCCAAGCCTTTCCTTTATACTTTTCTCGTTGAAAAATCAAAATCAACGACCAAGATTAAATCTTTAATCAATGGCTAAGATTAAAAGAAAGCTTGATCCGTGTGACTTAAGACAATTTCATCACATGTTTAATTAAATTCACTTTAATTATTTTATTTTCCTAAGTTTTAACTTCGAAAATACATTAAAATAATCAATTAATTTTCCACAAGCTGTCCCAATCTGGGAGGTTCGCTCTGCCCAAGATACTTTGGACAAAGGTTTCCCACTCATCCGTGACTGCATTGAGGGCAATCTTGAATATCACTGCATCATCTATGGTTGCACCCGTTGCAGTTAGTTGACCCTTGATTGACTACAATCTGAAGAGGAAATGTTCGATGTCTTCTCCTTTGGTCATCATGAATGACCTCATTTGGGCCTCCAACAACATCTTTCTTTGGACTGATTTTCCCTCATATAGGGAAGTTAAGGCCTTCCACATCTCATTAGTTGTCTTCTTCTCAGCTATGTGTGGCACAATATGATCCTTGATACTGTCCATTATAAGCCGCTTGGCATGCCCAGCAGTTTCTCTATGCTTCCTTAGGAGATCCGCATCTGTCGGTGTGGCCAAGGTCTGCTCTTCATGATCTCTTAGACCATATGCCTCTAGGACAATCAGGATCCTAGCTTTCCATACCGAAAAGTTTGAGAGGCCCTCTAGCCTATCCTGATCACGCAGTGCATGAGGAGCCATTTGCTCAGAATGTGTCGGAGCTCCTCTTCTCTATGCCAGAGATCTTGGATCCAGGGTTCTTTTCGAACTGGGAACCCTCTGCTCCCTCTGACACTTGATTTCCCTCCTTGAAAATCTACCAAATAAACTATGATTCAGCTTCTTCTTTGATCCTCTACCCAAACTACAAGTTTCCATTGGCAAGAAACTCTCTGAGAAGCTGATCTCTTCCCAAACTTTGTTACTTGTGCTAAGGTTAAAAATCTGAAAACTTTAGAAGTTTAACCCCATGAGATCTTCTGAATTTCTGCAACTTTTCTGCAGAATTTTTCTAGATCTGACAGATTCAGATCTGAATCACACTGGCTGGCTTCATACCCAACCAGCGCTATTTCTGAGCTGCCTCTGTGCAGTAATTGCATGGGCTTGCTAGGACACAGCGTTGGACAGTGTCACCCTTCCCTTTGCGTGAATCTCCTCCTGGAAATTGCGTTGTCCCTTGTAATATTCCCAATTAGCCTTGCTAATTGGAATATTTCATTTTTGCTTTATTTTGCCGCTTTAGCTAGACATAATAAATAAAGTGAGAAATAAGAGGGGTCACCTCACTTTAGTCACCTCACTTTATAATAAAGTGTTCTTTTCCTAGTAGATTGACATTGTAACTTAAGAGAGGGGGCCTTGGGGGTCCACATGAGTATGATGGGGGAGGCATCAGGCTGACCCAAAGTAAACTGCGCAGGTCAAAGGAGAGTTAAGTTTTGGAGGGAGTTTGGCATTATAAAAGGAGAGGTTCTCACCTCATTTGGATGATGCATATTTTGATATTGATATTGAGAGCTAGACTTTTGTCTGCTTCAGCACGCCGGTTGTTTAGTCGGTCTGCAGCACTGTTTAGTGCACGAGTGTCTCCGGTCTGAGATCTCACCCTTAGCCTCGGGGGACTTCGAGTGCCTGCCCTGGTAAGGTTATTTCTGGTTTCACCCTTAGCTTCGGGGGACTTCGAGTGCCCGCCCTAGTAAGCACTTCTCGAGTTCTATCTTCGGGGCCACAGAGGCGTCTGTGAAGAGCCCGGGAGAGGAAGAAGCCCTTCATGGCAGAAGAACCAGGGCAGAAAACGCAGCTTCTGGGCAGCAGGAAGGAGCCAGACTCGCCTGGAGGAGGATTGCTTTCCAAGAGAGAGTAAGGATTTATCCAAGGTGCAAAAGATAGATCCACCTTGGATTGTAGATCCTCGAGCGCATATCTGCGCATCCGGGTTCGTAGGTTTTATCCTGGAGGGGTGCAGCACCAGATCCAACCTTGGGAGATTGCAAGATCCAGGAATTACTCGGGCGCATCCAGTACAGACCGCAGCTAGCAGATCTAGCCTTGTAGGACGCAGATCTGGAGAGATAGTAGCAGATCCAGCCTTGTATGATTCAGATCCAGCAGATCTGGGCAGAGAGGACGCAGATCCAGTCAGGGAGGACGCAGATCTGATGAGTAGGGTCTTTATGTGGGGTTCTGGCAGCATTTTTCAGTGTTTTCACCCTTGAGGAGTTGGTCATCTCATCTGGAGGATTTGTGGGTAGATCCAGCCCTTTTGCCAGCATATTTCTTGAGCTTCTGAGCTGTTCCTGAAGGCACGCTGTTTTTTGTAGGAGGAGGGCTCTCTCAACATTTTCTGAGGTGGTCCATTCAGATTTCTGCTTTCCGGTTTTCTGTCCTGAGCGCAAGCAGCAGAGGTGATCCGTAGATTTTTAGCTCATTCGGCAAGGGGACTGCCCCTAGCTTCAGCTTCCTTCCATGAAAGCCAGCAGCTGGCTTATTTTAGCTTTTCAAAGAATTGGGTAAAAGTCAGAGTGGGCCCATTTCTATTTTTCCGAGAGAGGACCTGCATTGTTCTTGAGTAAGGACAGTGCACTCATTCCCGATTATCTTGGGGCCTTCTCTCTAAGTAATTTCTGCATTAACAAAATGGCTCTTGCTTTTCTTGGCTTTTCTCGGTATTGAGGTATTCTATGCGTAATTGTTCCATGATCTGGTCCAGCATTGTATTTTCTATATTTGTCTGGTATATTTCTGTTTATTACTGGTTATTTCCCGTTGGGGATATTACATCCCTTTAGATCTTCTTTTTTGCTGCCTTTCCAGCTACTTTCTGCAACTAGATCCTTCAGATTCTTCAGTTGGTGACCCTTATAAATCTGCAATTGCTCTGATACCATGTAGAAATTTCTGAATCTTAATTCTTATGCAGAAATTATTTCTGTTAATCCGGTTAAGCTTCTCCTACTTATACAAGTTATCAACTGAATAAATTCAAGTTAACATCAAAGCAAAACACATAATATATCTCTTCCAATTCAGATCTAGAATAAGCACATGCACACATACACAAAGTGACATAGTTATTTCTGGACAAACTGTCCTCGAAAAAACCCAATGTGGGAAAACCGGTCTCTAGCTGCTGGGGGGCTCTATTATTAAGAATATTTCTGAATACATAAATCTGGGTTCCAGATCTGGAAAACCCTACAGAGAAAACTCTAGATCTACAGCACCTGGCTGATCTAAGACCAACAATACTGACTGATCCACACCCTCAAACGAGATTTACAGAACTCAGCCAGAACTAGGCCTAGAAACCCCAGATCTGCCCTTGAAAGACACTACGTCAGCCTTTGAAGGCCTCTAAATGCTCAGCGTTGTCACTGGAAGGGACTACGTTACCCCAGACTGGGTGACACAGTCACTACGCTGCCCCTAAGGGTCTCTGCGTAACCCCTGAAGGGTTTCCTGAAAATCACGCTGTCCTTGCTGCCGTCTGCTGCTGCCATTGTTGCCGTCTGCTGCGCCAGTCTGGTGCTGCTGCTGCCGTCTGGTGCTGCTGTCGTCTGGTGCTGCGTTGTTGCCTTCCTCTGTGATGTCTTTCCTGATCTCTTCTTTGTTTCTTGTTTATTCTAAACCCCGAGATCAAATCATCCCCTTGGTCTAAATTCCCCTCTCTGCAACTGAAACACTTGAGAATTCTTAGCAACCCCGCCATAGAATCTCAGTTTAGCTTCAGTGCTCTGCCTCTGTGTATCTTAAAAATGACCCCAAGCCTTTCCTTTATACTTTTCTCGTTGACAAATCAACAATCAAGATTAAATCTTTAATCAATGGCTAAGATTAAAAGAAAGCTTGATCCGTGTGACTTAAGACAATTTCATCACATGTTTAATTAAATTCACTCTAATTATTTTATTTTCCTAAGTTTTAACTTAGGAAATACATTAAAATAATCAATTAATTTAATATCTCCTAAAACAGATGAAATTTCCCAAATCCATTTATGGGTCTTGTAGATCAAGTGAACTCTAGTCCTTCCTAAAAATTTGGGACCTAGAGCACAATTGATGCTACCCCAAATACACAAAATCTCAACAGCCGCCCCTTGGTCCTTCAAAGGACAAAACATAAAGACTCCAGGAGGGCTTCCACCTAACACTGTTGCAAGTCACTTTTGTTGCATGTACATGGGCTGATCCAATCTTCTCTCTAGGTTGGCCAATTCTTGAGCTCCAATCGGCCAGGCTAGCAGTCACTTTTTTCCATCAAAGTGCTGCACTTTTGGCACCAATCTTCACCTAGCCTTTCGCCCTTCTTCGTCACTTCAAGATAGCTTGTCCAGGCCTAATTTGGGTAGCAAATCCACTGCCCTCCACCAAATCAATGGCACCCAATACAATCACTGCAAGATCCGCACCTAGTTGGAGTTTCTTCTCGCCAAAGACAACCCCAATAGTTGGCTCCCACATGCTACTCAACAAACTGATCCAAAATCGGTCAATCTTTGACCCAACACACGACACAATTTTTGCTCCAATTCTATTTTAATGTTGTCCCTGGTTAGGGCAGGCGCGTGCTGCAACAACCCTCAAATACCCACTCAAACAACCTCCCTTTTGTTGCGGCCTAGACAAGGAAGGTTCCTCCTTTCGTGTGTTGATGTTCTAGGCACTTTGTAGCCCCTAACACCTCTATGCTGGCCTATTTTGGAGTGGCTAGGTCTACTGCCTACCACAAACCTATGCTTCCACCTACAACCCACCCAAAACAGCCATACCTTGCCTCTTTTCTGCCTCAACGAGCCCTTGAAACAATTCCTCCCAGCCTCGGCCTTCTCTCCAGCATACAAATCCCTGAACTAGACCTGAAATAGCCCTCTCCTACTTCGTTGGTCTGCCTCTCCCTGTCGCAGCCCTAGAATAGAAAATCCTCTCCTCCATCGAGCTCTTTTCTTCTTGTGTGTGTTGCACAAATGAATGCCTAAATGCCTCCATCTCACCTCTTATTTACACACATAAAGAGGGCTCCTTAAAACGTTATCCATGGGCTTTGACAATTGTCACATGCCTTCTAAACACCAATCCGACCTAGACATACATGTGCAAAGCCCATTTATAAACTTCAAAAATTCATATCTCCGTTTCTACAACTTGGAATCGGATGATTCTCGTTGTGTTAGATTCGTCTCGTCGAGACATGTCATCCTCATCCATCACATGTCAAAATGTGCTCATGGTTTTGGCCCAAATCCCGATGGGTATAAAACCCCTACCATGGGTTCCAAGCCCACAAGTGACTCTTTTGGTGCTTTGTCCTCCAATTCCCGAACCCTAGGGCTTAGAGTACCTCCCAAGCTACTCAAAAAATCAACATATTTCTCTACATGCACTTTGAAAATGTTCAGATGCTCAAACAATTCAAATTTGAGTTTTGCGAAACTACAGCCGTTGTGTATATGGTGTAATCATCTATGAATGTTAGTATAGGGTTTTCTCATGGAAGGATTTGGGAATTGCCCCATAAGATCATTGTAAAAAAACTCCAAGGAGGCTCTCCATGCATGCCCCTTCTCAAAATTTTATTGTGGATCTTTCCAATAGCACATCTGTCACATACACCGTTGAAAATTCTATGGCAGGAATTCCTTTTCAGAAAAGTGTACAAAGGGCAAGTGTTTCCTAGGCATGGTGTCTTTCTTAGGTAAAAGTGTCCAACATGACCCCTTGACTTAATTTGATGAGAAATAAATTTTAAATGACTTTATGAGCATTAAAGTCATAAAGTGAATTTTTGGTCTAATTAATGAAAAAGGTGTTGAGATTTTGTGTATTTGGGGTAGCTTCAGTTGTGCTCTAGGTCCCAAATTTTGTGGGGGGGCTAGAGTACACTTGATCTACAAGACCCAGAAATGGATTTGAGAAATTTCAAGTTGTGTTGAAGTTATTCAAATAATTAATTATTTTTAATGGATTTCCTAGGTCTAACTTAGGAAAATAAAATAATTAAAGTGAATTAATTAACACATGTGTTGAAATTGTCTTAAGTCACATGGATCAAGCATTATTTTAATCTCAGCCGTTGATGGATGGTTTAATCTCGACCGTTGAAGGGTTCAACGAAAAAGTATAAGAGAAAGGCTTAAGGGTTAGTTGAAGACACACAATTTCTGTAGAACTGAGGAATAGATCTGGAATTCTAGGGCGGGTTTGCTAAGAATTTCCAATGGAATTTCCTGCAGTGAGGGGTAGTGTTGGTTGAGGGAATGATCTGATTCCAAGAGCCAAGAGACAACAAGAGGCAAGAGGAGAAGCTCAAGGACATCGCAGAGAAGTGAGGCAGCAGCTACGCAGGTGCTGCGCAGCGGCTACGCAGGACAACACAGAGGCACTGGAAGGCTTTAGAAATCATGCAAAGGGTCTTTTAGGGCCAGCGTGAGGCTGTGAAACCCTTCCAGGGGTGACACAGTCCCTTCTGGTGCAGTGTAGTGGCATTTGAGGGTAGCAGGGTTGACGTTGAGGTTTCAGAGGCAGCGCTGAGGTTTTCTAGGGTCAGATCCGGGCTAAGTCCTGTAAATCCCGTTTGAGGGTGTGGATCAATCAGATATTTGGCACTAGATCTTCAGGTAGCTGCAAATCTTACATCTTTTATTCTCTGTCGGATTTTCCAAGGTTGGAACCCAGATTTGCTGTACTCAGAACTATTTAATAATAAAACCCTCATATCTGTTGAACCGGTTTTCCTGCTTTGGGTTTTTCCAGGGACTTATGTCCAAAAATCCATGTGTCACTTTGTTGCATGAGTGAATTATTCAGTAAATGATTTGCATGTGTAGGTGGTAGTTGTGTTTATTTTCGGTATTTTCTGAATCTAATTTCTGAAAATAACTTGTATAAATTAAATCAAGTAGGAGAAAATAAACCAATACACTGCAGTAGATTTTTCACAAAAGGTAATGAGGGGATAAAGTGAATTTATGAGTATTAAAGAGTAAGTGACTTAACTAGGTCAATGAGAGATTATATCTCCACTCTTAATCTCAGTGGCCAAGATTAAATATTAGCCATTAGATCTTAGGGTTTTCTTATGACAAGACAAAAGGTTAAGGAAGGGGAAGAGACACTAGCTTTTCTTCATAAGTTTTGGAGAAAAGGAGAGAGAGCACACAAGTGGAGTTGAGTGTGAATATACAGTAGTAATAGGGCACAAATCCCAAGGAGGACACGATTTCTTAGGAAGAGTTAGCACAAAAATCAAGGCACATAACTCAACAATTGGACAACAAGAGAACAACACGAAATTTGAGGAGTTTTAACAAAAAAATCAAGGAGGGTGTTGTGCAATAATTGCTTAGGCCGTATAACAAGAGAAAAACACAAATTTTGAGGAGTTCGGAACATAATTCGAGGGAATTTCTACTACATTTATTGCAACTTATAGTTGGCACAATTTTTGAGGAGTTGGGAATGAGTTTCTAGGAGATATGAATACCATTAAATTCTTTCAATTGGTATAGCGAGCTGCATGTAGTTCTAGGTAGAAGACAAAGTGTGGCACGATTTTCAAGGAAAAAGAAGCACGGATTATGAGGAGAAAGTCAACACAATTTTCTCGGAAATATGGGCACGATTTTCAAGGGAGATAAGTTGTATTTATTTCTGATTTATATTGTAGAAACATTTTTCTAAGAAATAAAAATTCCTCCTCTCTCTCACTAGTTTTCCCTTAGGGGTTTTTCCAGGGCCATTTGACCAAAAACAACCGCGTGAAATTTGCATGTGTATGCTTGTGGTTTATCTTAGTAAAAGTGAGAAAGTAGAAGTAGATTCTACATTGCGTTTCAAGTTGTGAAAAATATTCCTATTTATGACAACAACATTTTTCAATGTGGGTTGGGCATTAAACTTGATGATAAATCACTGAATTTGAAACCGGGGTTTGTATTGGTGCTTTAGGAGTTTGAATTGTGGGACATTTTTGAGAGGGAAATTACAATACCCATTGATCCAATACAGCGAGTTGATTTTAGCAAGAGGAATGTTAAGGCCAAGAGGCTCCTTCTTGATGCTATCAAAGACCACTTCATTCCTCATGTTTCGAGGAAGACTTATGCCTTTGAGATGTGATAAACCTTAATTAAACTTTTCCAAAGCACTAATAAGAATAGAAAAATGGTGTTGATAGAAGAACTAAAGAAAACCAAGATTACCAAAATTGACACAGTTTCCTCATACCTCACCAAGATTACTCAAGTGAGATATGAGTTGGCAGTTGTGGGAGAAACCATAATTGATGAGTAGCTGGTTGGATTAGCCATGAGTGGTTTTACCAAGATTTGAGTGCCTTCATTTATGGAATAGTAGCCCATGAGCATCTTGCAGATTAGGGAAGAATGTGGGATGATTTCCATCAAGAGGAGATAAGGTGGAATGCCAAGAGTGGAGGGAAACTTGGTGGGGGAGATTAGGAGAATGTTTCTCTTGTAGAAAAGGGAAAGAAGAATCCCAAGAAGGGTTCCATGAGTGGGACCAAGAAGAAAGGTTAATAGAAGAAGAAGGAGAAGGATATGAGCAATGTGAGATGCTTTTCTTGCTAGAATATGGGACACTATGATGTCATGTGTCCTGATAAAAAGAGGAAGGATGATGCAGCTTCAACAAAGGGGGATGAGTTTTCGACCAAGTTTGAGAGTGACTCCTTATTGATGAGTCTTGCCACTAGTGACATACCTTCTAGCATAAGGTACATTGATAGTGGAGCCTCACGCCATATGACAGGTGTCAGGGAGCACTTTACCAATCTTATTGAGAGAGAGATAGATCCAGAGGTAGTACTCGGTGATGATTCTACTACAAGGGATTTTGATATTGGGACTATATCCTTTCAGAGGGAGTCACAACATCCCTTGAGAGTGAAGGAGACTATGAAATTTTCAATCTAAAAATACTACTGCAGTGATTGATTTATTTCGCCTACTTAATTATAATAAGTTATTTACAGATACTTCAGTAAATTTTGAAATAAATACAGTTGCAGTATTCCCTTTAATCTTAAAGCAGAAGAACAAATAGAACAAGTATAACACAATAGAAACAACCACATGAACACAATTATTTTTGGACAATTGTCCTTGGAAAAAACCCAATGTGGGAAAAGTCGTGCAGCAGATGAGGGTTTATATTAATCTTTAGCAGTAAAAAGATTGTTCACAGAATATATGACAAGCATATATTTAGCATACACATGAGATGAATTTTCCGAACACCTTGGAAGAATTCCCGACACCCGGTAGGCACTTCCCTTCCCTTTGCGTCACTTTGTGTGGCCCCTCTGCACAATCACTGTGCTGGACTTCGTCACTCTGCATGGAGGGCTATTGTTGTTGCCCAACACTTCCTCCTCTACATCTTTTGTCTTCCTCCTCTTCGTTTCTGCTGACCTCTCCCTCCTCCTTCTGTCTCTGCAACCCAATCTCTACAATCTCTCCCTCTGAAATCGAATTCTCTTACTTTAGAATCGATTTCCTTCGGGTACTGAGAATGTGTCCGGCTTTCTTTCCAAATGACCCTCAAGCCTTCTCTTATAGTCTTATCGTTGATGAATCAACGGCCAAGATTATATCCATAATCAATGGCTCAAATTAAAAGATGACTTGATCTTCATTTTCTAGAAGATTCACACTCTGCTTTATTAATACCCTTTAATTATTTAATTTCCCTAAGTTTAGACTTAGGGATCACTTTAAAATAATTAATTATTTAAATAAAGCATGATCCGAGTGGAATTTCCACGAACGATTTATGGGTTATCTGGAATACTGATGTCCAAGCCTCTTCCCAAAATATGAGATTTGGAACACTTTCCAATGCTACAAAATCAACACTCCCTCTTAGCGAGGAAAGTGTTTCAGCAAGCTACCAACTGTATCTGCTCTGACCTGAAGCATTTGTTGCGATGCTAATGTCTAGCTACTGCCCCTCAACTCTGTGTTGCTGCCCTCTGTACTGCTGCCTGTGACACCACCTCTGCCACTGCCTCATCCGTATTGCAGCTCCCTCTGAATCTGAAGACCACCCATTCCTCTACTGGAAAGGGTTCTCGACCATCCCCATATTTTCTCTAAAGTAAGTAAACTTAATCTTACTTAGAGCCTTTGTGACATGTTCTCCTATAGGAGTGTACCGTCTTTGATGAAGTGGCACCTAATGTCAATGTGCTTCGACCGGTCATGAAACACAGGATTCTTAGAGAGCTTGATGCAACTTTGATTATCACACAAAATTTCGGTCGGTTCCATCCTCTTCTTGAGTAAGTTCAAGAGCAATTTACAAAGCCATATGGCCTCGCACGAAGCTGTGCTTGCTGCCATATATTTAGCCTCGGCTGAGCTCAGTGCCACCGACTTATCTTTCCTACTGCACCAGGAGGTCATTCCTGATCTGAGACTAAAACAATACCCACTGGTACATTTCCGATCCACTGTGCTTCCAACCCAATCTGCGTCAGTGAACCCACTCAACTGAATTTCATTGACTTTAGTGTACTTCAACCCATACTCGACTCCCCTTCAAATATTTGAGAACATGTTTGGCTGCTGCCTAGTGAGCCCTCCTTGGTTCGACCATGAACTGACTGAGGGTATTCACTGAATAACAGATCTCTGGTCTAGTGTTGAGTAGGTACATCAATGATCCTATGACCTACCTATACAAGGTAGGGTCAGCCTCATCATCCTCGGACGTGTCTATCTTCTTCCAGTTTGTAATCATTGGCGTAGCCATGGGTCTACAGTCCTCCATCTGAAACCTCTTCAGGATCTCTGTAGTGTATCTTCCTTTCCCAAGGAAAATTTCTCCCTTCTGCTGCCAGACCTCCAAACTAAGAAAATAGTGCATTTGCTCCAGATCCTTCATGTTGAATTCGGTAGCCACATTCTCCTTGCAGTATTTGATGAGCTTATATGATCCACTCAGGAACATATCATCTACATATAATACCAAGATTAGCGGTTCATCCCCTACTTTTAGATAGTAGAGGTTGGGATTTGCGTCGCCCTTGACAAATCCCATTTTCTACAGGTAGTTGTCCATTCGCCCATACCACGCTCTAGGGGCTTGTTTTAGTCCGTACAAGGCTTTCTTAAGCCTGCATACATGGGTCTTCTGCTCATGTGTCTCAAAGCCCTCTGGTTGTTCTATGTACACTTCCTCTTCTATCACTCCATTTGATGAATCTCCCATCCCATCTGCGCTGTGAGAGAGACGACGGATCTAATTGAAGTGTACCAAGCTACAGGGGCGAAGGTTTCTTCATAGTCAATCCCTTCTTTCTGTGCATACCCCTTAGCCACAAACCTAGCTTTGAACTTCTCTATGCTACCACCTGTAGCATACTTGATCTTGTAGATCCACCTTGATCTTACAACCGATCTGTTCTGAGGTCTAGCGACTACTTCCCACACATTGTTTGTCATGATGGAGTTGTACTCCTCCACCATGGCATCTACCCACACTTGATGTTGAGCTGCCTCTTGAAAACTAGAGGGTTCTCCGACCTGCGCTACCAGTGCCTGGTACCTGTCAGGTTGCCTACGTACCCTCTTCCCATCTCTAGGGGCTCCAACAAATTCTTCTGCATCCCTCAGAGTCTGTTGGAGCTCTCTGCTCATTCTTCCACTAGTGGTGGGTGGATTTTCTTGCTCTCTTGCTTGCTCTTCTTCGGAAGAACTTTCCTCAGAATCCTTGTGTCGTGGAGAGGCACTCGAGCCATCCTCTGTAGGCCGTTGAGGCTGTACTAGTGGGGATCCTCCTCAACCTGCGTATCTGTAGCCATTTCCTGGGATCTTCTGAAGGCTCTCTCCTCCATGAATTTCACATCCCGCCTTACTACGATCTTCTTGTTTTCTGGAATATAGATGCGCATTTTCACTATATCCCACAAGATAACCCTTCTCCACAATCTGATCCAATTTCTTCCTCTTCTCATCAGGTACGTGGCAATACGCTATACTACCAAATATCCTGATATGGCTCACCTTAGGCTTGTTGCGGTGAACACACTCTCAGGGGTCACCTTCCCTAATGCTCTATGAAGCACCCTGTTCTGCACATACATTGTTGTATTGCAGGCTTCTGCCCACAGAAATTTGGGCATGTCTTGATCATATAGCATCGCCCTTGCAACTTCTACAAGGTCCTGTTCTTCCTTTTTGCAACTCCATTCTGCTCTGGATTGTATGGAGCTGTCTGTTCTCTCTTGATGCCTTTCTTTGCACAAAAACTTGTGAAGTCTTTATCAATATACTCTCCACCATTATCTAATCGCAGCTTCTTGATCTTCTTTCCGGTCAAACTTTCTACCAAGGCCTTGAATTCTTTGAATCGCTCAAAGACTTCATCATTGGTTTTAAGAAAGTAGATCCATGTTTTCCGGAAATGGTCATCAATAAAGGTAGCAAAATACTTTGCACCACTGCAAGCAGTCGTGGACATTGGCCCGCAGATGTCTGAGTGTATCAACTCCAGTACACTCTTGGCATACTACTGCTTCTTGGAAATGTTGCCTTGGCATACTTCCCTAGTACGCATCCCCTGCAGACCTCATCTTTCCTTGTGCTGAGTTCTGGATCTCCCATGACAGTCTTCTTGAGGATCTTCAAGGCTCCATGATGTAAATGTCCCATTTTTCGGTGTCATAATTCATTCATCTCATCTGTACTGCCGATTAGTGCCATTGGAGACTCGAGTTGAAGCTTATACAGCTTATGGCTCCTTACTCCAATTTGTGCCTTCCTTTTCTAGCTAGGATGTTTGACGTAAACTTTATTTCCAATAAAGTATACATCGTAACCCTTGTTTTGGAGCTGAGACACTGAGAGTAAGTTCATCCCCAATCCTGGTACATGCAATACATTAGTGGCCCGAAACTTGTTACCAGCTTTTGTCTGAATATTATGGTTCCTCTACCAATGGGGGTACACTTGGCCTTGTTTCCCATCGTGATCTGAAAGTTCATTTGCTCTTTTGGTAGCTCAAAAAACATTCTCGAACTCTCGTCATGCGAGCAGATGCTCCATTTTTCAATATACCAAACTCCTGGAGAGGTCGTGCTTGACACACACGCAAAATCCTCTTCTAGTCAGATTCTAGAACTGACATGTCATGATCCCTCTGTTTCTCCATGTGTTCTAGAGGACTATGTGAACCCTTCTGAGCTGCTGCTGCAACTATGTTGGATCTCAGTTCCATTGCAGAACCTCCTCTTCTCGCCAAGGACCCTAGATCCGAGTTTGTTAAGGGTAGCAACAGAAGCAGGGAGAGGAAGATCTGTTCCCACAGATTATTTCTGAGAAGATGGCACCATATGGACTGCGTGATTAGGATAGGTTGGACAGTCTGTCCAACTTTGCTATCTGGAAGGCTAGAATCCTGATGGTCCTGGAGGCATACGATCTACGAGAGCATGTAGAGAGCATCTTGGCTACACCGACCGATGTGGCTCTCCTAGTGAATCATAATGAAGCTGAAGCGCATGCTAAGCGTTTCATCATGGACGGGGTCAAGGATCATGTGGTCCCACACATAGTCGATAAGAAGACGGCTAATGGCATGTGGAAAGCATTAACCACATTGTATCAAGGGAAATTTGTCCAGAAGAAGATGCTTCTGGAGAACCAGATGAGATTATTTATGATGACCAAGGGAGAGGAAATCGAACCTTTCCTCTTCAAGCTGTAGGTGATTCAGGATCAGCTGATTGCCATGGGGGTCAAGGTGGAGGATAATGTCATGGTGAGGACTGCTTTAAATGCAGTCACAGACGATTGGGAAACATTTGTCCAAAGCATCTTGGGCATAAAGGACCTTCCAAACTGGGACGACATGTGGGCTATCCTTCGATAAGAGGAAATCTGTCGAATGACCAAGAAACAAGTTAGCATCAGATCCAGCAAGGTGTAGAAGGAGGAAGAGGAAGATGCAGCCTTGGAATCTAAGTAGTAGCAAGGGAAAAAGAAGCGTGATCTATCTAAGATCAAATGTTTCACCAGTAATTGTCCTCAAAGGAATAAGGACAAGGAAGCTTCTAGTTCCAAGGCTACAGCAGCAAAAGAAGACGATGGCTCAGATGATGATGTGGCCATGAGTGCTCATGTACCTTGAGAGAAGAGGTGGGGCGATATTGATTTGTAGAGCAGCTATAGAGTGGTGGTAGGATCCTTGAGTAGCCCAACTCTTGGATCACATCTGTGCTACGGGAACCTTAAGAGAGTAGAGAGAATGACTAGAGCAGTGGGTGCAGAGGATCACAGTGAAGAAGAGTCAGAGGCTAGGATGTTGTAGAGGGAACAGCGCAGTGCAGAGGCGGCAGCAACGTAGAAGCAACAACTCAGAGGGGCTGATGGGACCTTAACAACGCAGAGGATGCAGTGTTTACGTAGCGCAGTGCTACAACATCGCAGTGGATTTAGGAGGACAGCATAGAGCAGCACCCAAGGAGCTATAGTGATGAGATGCAACCCGACTGACTTGTTTGTCATTGGGCAGGGGTCCTTCAATTGCTTACTCTTAGCAACTAAGTTGCAGTGCAGTAGTTGGAAGCACGATGCAGCGATTTGAGAGGGATCCGCAGTACGTATGTAGCAGTGACTGTGCAGAGTCATGGGCAGCAGTACAGAGAGCAGCAGCAGTGCAATGATGAAGGCAAGCAGGCCAAGCATCAACACGAAGACCGATGCCAAAGATCAGAGCAGTACTTCGAGGTGAAGTGTATTGCTAGAGCACACTCCTCGCTAAGAGGGAGTGTTGAGATATCAGGGTAGCATCCGATGTGCTCTAGCTCCCAAATTTTGTGGAGGAGCTAGAGTACATGAGATCTCCAAAACCCATAAACCGTTTGAAGAAATTCCACCAAGTTTAAGAGATATTCAAATAATTAATCTTTTTAATTAAGGACCCTAAGTCTAACTTATGAAAATTAAAAGATTAAGGTGAATTAAATTAAACATGTGATGCGAATGACTTAAGTAATGTGGATCAAGCAGCTTCTTATATTAGCCGTCGATTATAGATTAGATCACGGCCATTGGTTTTCCAACGAGAAAAGTATAAGAGAAGGGCTTAGGGTCAGTTGGAGAACACACACACATTGGCAAAGCACTGAAGCTAAGCTGAAATTCTAGGGCGCGGTTTGCTAAGAATTTCAATAGTTTGCAGTGCAAGGAGGGGCAGTATTAGCGAGAGGGATGATCTAATCCCAGGCCAAGAATACAACAGCTACATAGAGGCAGCATATCCAGTAGCGAAGAGGAAGCCAAGTGCTACGCATTCTAGCAGAGGCCACGCAGAGGCAGCACAGAGACAGTAGGAGTCGCGCAGGGATGATGCAGGCCCAGTCAAGGCACCAGAGGGGCGCCGTAATCCTTTCAGGGGTGACACAGGCCCTTCCAGAGTAGCACAGAGGCTGACACAGGCCAGGAAGGCTAACGCAGAGGGCTAAGGAGCAGTGTTGGGGTTTTCGGTGGGCTAGAAAGGGCTTGAATTCATAATTCCCTGTAGAGGGTTGAATCACCCATATTTTCTATCTCCAAGGAATAGAGGTATTGTTGCCGTTATTTTCTCTGTAAGGCAAACCATGTCTGATGCCCAGAAAGTGTTGTATTCCGAATCTGCTTAATAACAAAACCCTCCAGAGCTAGCTACACCGATTTTCCCGCATTGGGTTTTTCCGGGGACATTGGTTCGAAAAATCTGTGTCACTTTGTCATGTGTGCATTTGATCCAGTAGATGATCTGTAATTGTGTACGCTGCAATTGTGTTTACTTCGCTGATTTACTGAATGATTCAGAAAATTAACTTGTAACTTAATTCAAGTAAGAGAAGTAAATTAATGGTTGGTAAGGTGGGACCTTACATATTATTATGCAAAAAATTAAAGAGTACAATAATCGAGATGCCCAACTAGAAACCCTATGGAAATAAACATTGGAAAAATATTTGGAGAAGAATTTTTTGCTCTGCAATCAAATCAACCTCTACTGGCCTTCTCAAACCCCACATCGGCATACTCACTCTACCTGGAATTTGCACTGTTGGCTCTGGGAGATACACACAACCCCAGATCTACCTCCAACTAGACCTTCTAGACTCCCTCTACCTCTGGAAATTTTTTTCTCTACCTTCCAAACTCAGATATGACCTCTCACAACTGAAATGAACCCTTTCTGGTAACTTGCTCTGTTGGACTAGCTAACTCGCACTGCCTGGACGACTCTCTTTGCAAAATAATTCAGCCATCCTTTTTCCACCTCTATGACACTGGAAAACTACTGGGAAATCATTCGAAATCCTGCTCTCTAATTTATGTTGCTCCCTCTCTCTAATGCTCTCCCTCTAGCTCGAATTGTGCCCTCACTAAAGTTGTGAACTGGTTAGCTCAATCTGCCAAGATGACTAATGCTCTCACAAATGTCTCTCTCTCCATTCCTTCGAGTTGCTCTTACAATATCTCGTTGATATCTTGTTTCCCATTTGAATCTGGAATTCCATTTACTCCTCCTTATAGTTGGAGAAGTATTCTCTAATTCCTTTCATATGAGTTGATGTCCCATTGTCTATGGATCAGACTCCCTCTGAAGTTGACCTAGAGAGGCAAGCTATCTGAGCGAATTCATCCTCCAATTTGTAAGAAAAACCCATAGCCTCCTGAATTTGAATCTCTTTGTGGCCATACTGGAGAAAATTGAGATTTTTATTGGAGAATTCCTAGGTATAATTATTGTGTGCTTTTCTCTTACTGCCCAATGCAAATTTGCAACTACAACATTTGTTATGAATCTTTTGCACCCAGATCTACTCTGCGAATCAACTATTCTTCTCACTGAAATTGTTCCCCGAAATCAACACTACCTGCAAAATTTGTTCTGAGGTTATTCAAACTTTTCCTCCAAACTGGATCTAGAAATTGAGACTACTGCCTCTACAATTTGCACCCCTAGCTTGGTCTGTGCAGATTTGAACTCTGTACTTCAGGTCTCCTTCGGAAAATGCTCGATCTGCCGATATTTCACCTCTATGACTTAGATATGATCAACAATGCTCTAATACCATGTGAAATTTCCTTGAAATTGGAGCAACTGTAGTTTGTTCTTCTAACTGATTAGTTGTTTATTTGTTTTACGACAAATAACGAATAAATTACACTACAATTCTTCACAATAAAAAATATGTTGCAGAAGTAAAAACAAGAATTGAGAAATAGATGCACACACATAAAAATTGACAAATTTATTTTGACTAAAAGCCCCCGGAAAAAATCCCGAAGGGAAAACCGATGCAGAATATGAGGGTTTATTTTTATTATTATGCAATAAATTGAAGAGTACAATAATCGAGATGCCCAACTGGCAACCCTCTGGTAATTACACTGGAAAAATATTTGAAGATTTTCTCCCTCTACAATCAAATCAACCTCTACTGGCCTGCTCGAACCCCACTTTGGCATACTCTCTCTGCCTGGAATTCGCACTTTTGGCTCTGGGCGACACACACAGCCTTGAATCTGCCTCCAACAAGATGGTCTAGCCTCCCTCTACCTCTGGAAAATTTTCGCTCTGCCTTCTAGACTCGAATATGACCTCTGACAACTCAAATCAACCCTTTCTGGTGACTCGCTCTGCTAGACTAGCTAACTCTCACTTCCTAGACGACTCTCTCTTCAAAATAATTTGGCCTCCCTTTTCCCATCTCTTCGGCATTGGAAAAATGCAGGGAATTCTTCAGAATCCTTCTCTCTAATTTATGTTGCTCGCTCTTTGATCCTCTCCCTCTAGCTAAAATTGTGCCATCACTAAAGTTGTGAACTGGTTAGCTCAATATTCCAAGATGATCGATGCTCTCACAAAAGTCTCTCTCTCCATTTCTTTGAGCTACTCTTACAATCTCTCGTTGAGACTTTAACGTCTAAGATTAAATCTCCATCAATGGCTAAGATCAATTAGACTTCATCAATAGAAGTCTCTAGAAAAATCTTGAACATCCTTAATTAATTAACTTTAATTAACCAACTTTCCTAAATTAGTCTTGAGAAATAATTTAATTATTGGCTAATTAAATATCTTGCAAAACTATTTCTAGGTTATTAAGATCGTGTGTTCAATGATACCTACTCCAACTGGAGTACATTTACTCTTGTTTCCCATTTGAATCTGGAATTCCATTTACTCCTCCTTATAGTTGGAGAAGTATTCTCTAATTCCTGTCATATGAGCTCACGTTCCACTGTCTATTTAGAAGACTCCTTGTGAAGTTGACCTAGAGAGGCAAGTTATCTGAGTGAATTCATCCTCCAATCTGGAAGACAAATCCATAGCCTCTTGAATGTTGAATCTCTCTAATTGATATTTTTAGTGGAGAATTCCTAGGTATAATTTTTGTGTGCTTTTGTCTTCCTACCCAAAGCAAATTTTCAACTACAACACTTGTTGCGAATATTTTGCGCCAAGATCTACTTTGCGAATCAATTGATCTGCTCACCAGAACTGCTCCCTGGAAACCACACTGCATGCAAACTCTACTCTAAGGCTATTCAAAGTTTTCCTCCTATCTGGATATGGAAATTGAATCTTTTGCCTCTACGATTCGTACCCCTAGCTTGTTCTGCTCAGATTTGAACTCTATGCTTCAAATTTCCCTCTGAAACTGCTCGATCTGTCGATCTTTCACCTCTGTGCCTCAGATCTGATTTATAATGCTCTGATACCATGTGAAATATCTTTGAAATTGCGGCAACTGGAGTTTGTTCTTCTAACTAATTAGAAGTTAATTTTTTTACAACAAATAATGAATAAATTGTGAAAATTCCAAGTCCTAGATCTGGAATCCTACTGCAGCTAACTGAATTAACTTCTCTTACTTGAAAATTACATTAACAAGCTATTTGCAGATTTCTTCTGTAAACATTGAAGTAACTACTGCTACAACCTTCACTTAATTAATTTAGATGCAGAAACAAGAAACTGAGCAAAAGAAATACATCACATGTGACACCATTATTTTTGGAAAAATGTCCCTGGAAAACCGATGCAGTAGATCTAAGGGTTTTATTATTAAGCAGGAGTAAATTCTGAATACGTCTCTGAATGTCACTCCAGAAAATTCAGTTACAGAGAATATCACTGACAAAAAGATTAGTGAGGTTACCTCACACTATCATTGGAAATCTCCGCTGGTCCGGCCACTGAATGAGATGGCTCTGGCTGGATTTGTGCTGCCTCTGCACAGTCCCAGCGTCAACCCTTCTGGGCATTGCGTCACTCTACTTGTGAATTGATCTTCTCTTCAGAAATTTCAATCTTTGCTTCCCGGTCTCACACCTTGGCTCCTGACTTCAAAAATCAATTCTTCAGCAAACCCTTTGGATTTCCTCTTGCCCTCTGCGCAGCCTCTGCGTAGCCCTCTGTGGCTCCGCGTCACCTTCTCTAGCTCTGGGCTGGAGCTACTAGATCTCTCTCTGCCATTCTCTGCTGATGATTCTCTAGCTGAGAAAGATTTCTCTCTAGATACTATCTCTGCCCCTCTTTGAGAAAGATCTCTAGATCGAATTTTCTCCCTGAGCATTGCTCACTAAAGAAATAGGTCACTTGATCCTCTTGGTGTATTTTCCAATTGACCCTCAAGCCTTCCTTTATAGTCTTCTCGTGGAGACTTCAATGACCGAGATTAGATCTACAATCAACGACTCAGATTACATTTTGACTTGATCTGATTTTTCTAGAACTACACCCACAGTTTAGATTAATACCCATTAACTAAATTAATTTCCTAAGTTTAGACTTAGGGTCCCATTAAAAATAATTAATTTATCAAATAAAACTGTCTCCGGGTGGAATTTCCCAAAACAATTTCTGGGTTATTTGGAATGCATGTGTCTAAGCCTCTGCACAAATTTTGAGACTTAAAGCACATCCGATGCTACCACAAATCAACACTCCATCTTAGCGAGGAATGTGCTCTAGAAAATATGCCCTGTTGCACACTACTCTGACTCTAAAGCATCTCCTTCTGCGCTTCTGCTGCTGACCCTGCCACGATCACCACTACATCCGTACTTCAACTCCCTCTCAAATGTTGCATCTATGTTGCTGCTAGCACTGCCACTGCTAACTCTACACTGCAACTCAGTTGCTAAGAGAAGCAATTGAAAAACATCCAAAAAAAAAATCTTAACAAGTGTTAAGGATGCATCTCAATGCTGAAAATTTGATTACTGCTAGTCCCACGCTGTCCCTCTGAAGCATTGCGCTGTTGCTGCTCTGCACTGCGTCCCTCTGCACTGCTGCAACTGTACGCTGCGTTGCTCAGATTTTGGTGCTGCTAAACACTGCATCTGTCGCTCCAACACTCCTCTGCATCAACTGAAACTCCTCTAGCTTGCTACTGCTGATCTTGGGCACCCGTAGCAATGTCATGATCCAAGAGGTGGACTCCTCAAGGATCTTTCCCAGCTAAAGTTATTGCGAACTTACAACTCAATGTCGCCCCATCTCCCTATTGGAGATGCGTGGGCACTCATGGCATACTCATCCTCCTCGATATTCGTGGACACAGCCTTAGGATCGTGCTTCTCGTCCTTGTCCTTTTTCTTCAAAGGAAACTAGGTAGCGTAGTGACCGAGTTCACCACACCTGAAGCACTTTATCTTCGAGATGTCCTTCTTTCGTCTTCATTGTTCCTGCTGCCCCTTGGATGCAAGGGCTTCATTTTCCTCCTCCTCCTTCGTTTTCGACCCACTGCAACATGGCGAAGGCTAAAAGGCTACTTCTTGATGGAGTCAAAGATCATATTGTGTCCCATATAGCCGGCAAGGACACAACTAGGCAGATGTGGGAAGCCTTCGCAGCGATGTATGAGGGGTCTTCCGAGCAGCGGAAGATGGTACTTAGAGAAAAAACTGAGGATGGTGCAGATGCAGAGAGGGGAGCGCATTATTCCGTTCATGACTAGGCTTTAGGAAACTCATGATCAACTTGCAGTCGTGGGGTCCACCCCTTCTCCTACAACAATGGTGAGATTGGCTCTTAACACAGTCTCTGAAGAGTGGCAGGTTTTTGTCCAGAGCATCCTGGGCAGAGCAACCTTGCTGGGCTGGGAAGAGATGTGGGCTTCTCTTCAGCAAGAAGAGCTAAGGAGGGACCTAGTCAAGTGTAAACTTGATGACTGCAGTTGCAGTGGGTCGAAAATGAAGGAGGAGGAGGAAAATGAAGCCCTTGCATCCAAGGGGCAGCAGGAACAACGAAGACGGAAGAAGGACATCTCGAAGATAAAGTGCTTCAGGTAGTGGTGGACGATCACCACTACATCCGTACTGCAACTCCCTCTCAAATGTTGCATCTATGTTGCTGCTAGCACTGCCACTGCTAACTCTACACTGCAACTCAGTTGCTAAGAGAAGCAATTGAAAAACATCCAAAAAAAAAAATCTTAACAAGTGTTGAGGATGCATATCAATGCTGAAAATTTTATTACTGCTAGTCCCACGTTGTCCCTCTGAAGCATTGCGCTGTTGCTGCTCTGCACTGTGTCCCTCTGCACTGCTGCAACTATACACTGCGTTGCTCAGATTTTGGCGCTGCTAAACACTGCATCTGTCGCTCCAACACTCCTCTGCATCAACTGAAACTCCTCTAGCTTGCTACTGCTGATATTGGGCACCCGTAGCAATGTCATGATCCAAGAGGTGGACTCCTCAAGGATCTTTCCCAGCTAAAGTTATTGCAAACTTACAACTCAATGTCGCCCCATCTCCCTGTTGGAGATGCGTGGGCACTCATGGCATACTCATCCTCCTCGATATTCGCGGACACAACCTTAGGATCGTGCTTCTCGTCCTTGTCCTTTTTCTTCAAAGGAAACTAGGTAGCGTAGTGACCGAGTTCACCACACCTGAAGCACTTTATCTTCGAGATGTCCTTCTTCCGTCTTCGTTGTTCCTGCTGCCCCTTGGATGCAAGGGCTTCATTTTCCTCCTCCTCCTTCGTTTTCGACCCACTGCAACTGTTGTCGTCAAGTTTACACTTGACTAGGTCCCTCCTTAGCTCTTCTTGCTGAAGAGAAGCCCACATCTCTTCCCAGCCCGGCAAGGTTGCTCTGCCCAGGATGCTCTGGACAAAAACCTGCCACTCTTCAGAGACTGTGTTAAGAGCTAGTCTCACCATTGTTGTAGGAGAAGGGGTGGACCCCACGACTGCAAGTTGATCATGAGTTTCCTGAAGCCTAGTCATGAACGGAATAATGCGCTCCCCTCTCTGCATCTGCACCATCCTCAGTTTTTGCTCTAAGTACCATCTTCCACTGCTCGAAAGATCCCTCGTACATCGCTGCGAAGGCTTCCCACATCTGCCTAGTTGTGTCCTTGCCGGCTATATGGGACACAATATGATCTTTGACTCCATCAAGAAGTAGCCTTTTAGCCTTTGCCATGTCAAAATTGTGAGAAATCCTAGATTTGGATTCCTACTGCAACAAATCTGAATTACTTCTCCTATTATTTTGATAATTATTTCATTACATTGAAATACCGAAGTAATCACTGAAGCAGTCTACACAAATAATGTTGCGGAATAAATCTAAGTGCTGAAACAATCTGAACAAAATACAATGAAAAACAACCACATTTGACACGGTTATTTTTGGACTAAGTCCCCGAAAAAACCCAACTTGGGAAAACTGGTGCAACAGATCTGAGAGTTTGTATTATTAAGCAACAAAATCTTGAATACAACTAGGGTGCCAACATCCGGAAAACCCTTTAGAGAAATCTAGACAACAAAAATAAGTGTGAGATATACCTCACTCAGCAAGTCTCTGGCTAATAAAAAATAGCGCTGATGAAGCCCTCACTGCCTCTGCGTGAATGCTTACGCTGGATCTGTGTAAGCCTATGTAGGCAAGCTAGAGGGACTGCATCACCCCTTCCTGCAGCTGATCTGGCTGATCTGAAGCTGGATCTTGGCCCTCTTGGCTCAAAACCCCAACCTTTATATTTCTTCGGATTGACTCCAACACACACTGCATTGGCTCTTTGTGATTATCTGTAGTAACTGCGTCACCCTAGCCAAAAACTGCGCTGTCTCTCTCCTGCATTGATGTGGCCTCTCTCTGAAATGTGTTCTTGGCCCTACTGACCAATCTCTACTTCTACCCCTCTCCGGATCTGATCACTGAATCAAATCACTTAGCAAACCCAACCCTAGTGATTTGTTCTTGATCAAAAGCTGTGTCTCCTCACCCAAATTCGAAAATGCTCAATATCTCAAGTGTGAAGTGTCTTTCCCATAGGCCCCTCACCCTCCTTCTTATAATATTCCATTGACTCTTCAACGGTCCAGATTAAAACATAATCAAGGGCTAAGATTAACTTGGAGATGATCCATGACTTTATCTAGAAGATTCACACTTGATTTAATTAATACACTTTAATTAATCAAATTCCCTAAGTTTAGACTTAGGAAAACATTAAAAATGATTAATTAATTAAATTAAATCATCTCTAAGTGGAATTTTCCAAAACCATTTCTGTGTTGAATACATGTGTCTTAGCCTATATACAAAATTACAAGGCTAGAGCAGATCCGATGCTACCATAAATCAACAGGAATTGTACTTCATCAGCAGATTTGGATCTGCAGGGACAGCTACCGTACTCATCACGAAAAGCTTGAGATCGTATTCATCTAGAAGGCATGTAATTCTCTCCTTCCAGATTACATAGTTGGAGGCGCCCTCCAACCGGTCCTAGTCTCTAAGCCTGTGAGCTACCAAGGCCATGAAGAAAATGTCGAATCTGCTCCCTCTCTTCCCCCTCTGTGCAGCACTGGACTGGATTACGCACTCCTTGCTGGAGCTTTTAGGTCTGCCACCCAGATCTGCTGATCAGATCTCGAAAAAATGAAATTCCCCGGCTAGGAACTCCCCGAGGAAAAAAATTCCGTCACTGTCCTTCTTCTTTCTCTCTTCTGACAACCGTCTGCCAAGCAAGAACAAATTCTGCCTGCAGAAAACTACGTCCCACCAACTCTGAACTGCTCCCTCTGGCTCGACAAAATCTCGATCAAGAAGCCCTACCTCTCTATTCACTCACTCAGAGAGAGACTTTCCACGAAACTTCAACCCTTCTAGCCTGGATTACGCAATCCCTCTGGGGATCCAAATTGCTGCTTTCTAAGCTATTCGACCTCCTTCTTAGCGTTGGATCTGCTCTTCCTGTTTCACCTACAATGCTCCACAAGCTATGATACCATGTGAAAATTCCAAGTCATAGATCTGGAATCCTACTGCAACTAACTGAATTAACTTCTCCTACTTGAAAATTACATTAACAAGTTATTTGCAAATTTTTTCTGTAAACATTGAAGTAATTACTACTACAGCCTTCACTTAATTAATTTAGACGCGGAAACAGGAAACTAAGAAAAAGAGAGACATCACACAGGACACCATTCTTTTTGGACAATTGTCCCCGGAAAAACCCAATCCAGTAAAACTGATGTAGCAGATTTGAGGGTTTTATTATCAAGCAATAGTAAATTATGAATACATCTCTGAATGTCGCTCCAGACAATTCAGTTATAGAGAATATCACTAACAGAAATATTAGTGAGGTTACCTCACAATATCATGGAAATCCCAGCTAATCCGACCATTGAATGAGATGCCTCTGACAGGCTCTGCGCAGTGACTGCAGAGTCCCAGCGTCAACCATTCTGGGCATTGCGTAACTCAACTTGTGAATTGATCTGCTCTTTAGAAATTTCGATCTCTGCCTCCCAGTCTCACACCCTGGCTTTCGGCTTTTGAAATCGATTCTTTAGCAAACCCTTTGGATTTCATCTTGCCCTCTACATAGCCCTTCGTTGCTCTGCGTCAACTTCTCTGGCTTTGCGCTGGAGCTGCTGGATCTCTCTTTGCCCTTCATTGCGGATGAATCTCGAACATCCTTAATTAATTAAGTTTAATTAACCAACTTTCCTAAGTTAGAATTAGGAAATAATTTAATTGTTTTCTAATTAATTTAATTAAGGTGTTTCAGAGCTATATCTCGTAAAATCATTACTAGGTCATGAAGATCCTGTGTTCGATGGTACCTGTTACCACTCAAACCAACAAGGGACCAAAAGGGTTCTTAAGAGGGCAACTACTAGGTTAAGGGCAACAGTGGAGGATTAGCCCACTATCAACACAGTTAAGGCTCTCTGCTCTTTACGGACTTTCACCGATGGGAGGAATCACGGTAGTGCAGGAATCACTTGTAAAGTATGTGTCAATGGATCGGTGAGAAGGGACCCAAAAAACCCTTTCCCTATGATGGATTAAAGGATGGGGCTTCCTTGCCTGTCAAGCAAAGGGCTTGGTCCACTAGGGATAAGGGATGAGGATTGGAGGGTTGAGGTAGGAAGAATAGGCTTATAGACGAGGTTCTCAATCCCTAAAATCATTGGAGAACTTGGAGTCCCAGATATCCTTGATAAATAGTCTTCAATGAGAAGTGGGACCACACGGAGCCAAGTGGACCCAGCCTAGGTTCGAGAATGGAATATAGCAACCAACAGTGTTTCCATCCTGGACAAGGTGAGGGGAAAGGACCAAAAAAGAATATTCAATTCAAAAGGTTAAATTGATCCTATTTAGGTCTACGCTTGGGGATGCCTAGGAAGATTTCGATCCTTGAGCTAGGGATCAGGATTCCCGGAGATCCCACCATCAAAATAGCTTGAAAATTTGTGGAGAGGGAGGGGACCTAGCAGTGCAGTGCCTCCTAGGAGATCGAAATTTTTCCCTGGCTCAATTCTCGGGAAATTGATGCCTTAGGTGATCCTTGAGGGCTATACCTTGGAAAAAGTGAAAAGAAGGGAAAAAGTATGGATAAAATGATCACCCTTTAAGGATCAATGTCTTAATTCACTTGGGGAGATGGATTCAAGGATGATTATTGAGTAAGAACTTGGTTTCTTGGTCAAGGAGGCTTGGAAAGTCAACTTCATCCAATATTGGTGTAGGGAAAGAATAAGAGACTTTCAAGAATTTACACTTCAAGAAAATAGTGCAAGCTTATCAAGAAATTTTTTCTCTAGGACATTTCATTCATATGACATTGGCCCATACATTAAAATTTGCCTACCCATGCTCAATTCCACATTATAGTCATGCAACTACTAGCCCTAGTTATAGCGAAAATCATTAATATGCAACAACAAGAATAACAACATCAAAAATCACTTACAATGCCATAGAGTATATCCAACCAGCAACTCGTTTGCAATAATAAAGCTCCAAGACAAGAGAAATAACCCAAATCCATACATCAAAATTCATCCATCTACAAAAAAACTCCTCCAAGGAAAAAAGTGCGAAATTATTTATGAGAGAGATATCCAATCTAAGTGTGATGATCAAAATGAAGGGAGCTAACATCAATATATAGGCTCCTAAGCAGCTTGAATTAGCCTAAAGGCCCCTAATATCTCTAATAATAAAATAATGTGAAAATGACACCCCTATTGGTGACAAGCCCACCAATTTAGCTCATAGGTGTAAAAATTAGCTACACAAGGGCCAAATAATGATGTATACATGTCTCCAAGAGGCCTAGTAACATCCTGAAGTGCCATAATGAGGAATAAATCCCACGGAATATGATGGACAAGGGGGTAGCCCCTTCTTCTCCAAGTAGTAGACCTGTGGTGCTCCTAGTGGGTGTGGGGGCACATAAATGATCCCATGGGTCTCCAAATGGATTGGAGATGCCTGTAAATGCTTTTTCAAGGCTCATATGCTTGAATAAATATCATCGGGTCCTCGTACAAGCCCTGGGGTACTCCCCAAGTGTGTGGTGCACATGTGGGGTTATTTGGGCATGATGCATCTTCCTCGTCCAAGAGTGGATCACTAGTAATCCCTGAATATCTGAAGGGGTCCATGAAGCGCTATCTGCTGCTGTGGAGGTACATACTTCTCGATACACACCTTATGTGTGCCAATGTAGTCCTTGGGGGTCAGGATCCCATATAGGGAGACCAGAACCAAATGGAAACAACCTGTAATCCTGCATAAGATCCAATGTTTCCCCTAGGATTCTCATACAACCAATCATTAGAATAATCATGTAATAGAGTTTACAAACCATGGATGAAAAAGTAGGCACTTAATAATGGTATGCCCTTCCGTAGTGGGCTTTGGCATGTGCTAGTGTCTCCAGGCTCCAAAGGGGGTTAACCAAGCACCTTATTAAGTGGTTTCAACCTTTAAAGGGGATAGTATCTCCAAGGTACATCTCTCTAATGGGGGTGGCAAGTGATAAATAAGTGGAATGGAGCAGGGAGTGAGAGGGGCAATCTTGGGCCACATTTTGAGGCATAGGGGTAGCCAGATAAAGGGAAGCCCACACTTGGGTATATAATGTATAGGAGGGAGAAATCGTGGTACGTGAGGTGCCTCGGCCTTGTTTTTTCAACCCTTATTTATATGCCTTTTTCCTTCTATGAATTTTCTTTAATTAACTGCTCGAGGCTCAAAGGGATAGGAGCATGATGTGTAAGATATAGCAGTGACTACCCCCTTTTTGGTGGGGTTGTTCATTTCCCTCCAGGGGTTGGGACGATCATGGGTTCTTGAATGATAAAGGAGGCTCATCTAGGGCCTATGGAACCAGGGTGGTGGCCATGGATTGGGGTAGAGCTCATGTATTGGCCTTTTCCCACGTGCTCATTATTTTTGTCTTGGCCATCTTTTGCATTTTGTGGTACAATTTCATGTTAAATGTGGCCAATTATGCTTTTTCTTTTTCTTTTAGCTGCATCAACCTTCGAGGCATTATTCCAGCCCTAACCCAAGGTGGGGGCAAGGGGATAGGGAGGTTGACCCTACGTGCACCTAGAATGGAAATGTGGACCCAGGTGGTAGAAATGATCAATGAGGGTATAGTGAGTGGAAAGGGAGTAATATATGCAGATAGGGGAGCGGGACCACACACCCAAAGTAGGGGTTTCCCAAGTAGTACTACCATAGAACCAAATGGTCAATAAAGGAGATCCCACAGGACTAAGATCCAAGGATAACATCCAAAAGATATCAAGGGAACAAGAGCACAAACTAAGCCCACTCTTTCCGCCAAATCTCCCCATCAATCCATACCCAAGGGCCAGAAGTATCCATGATAAGTAAACCCAATACTCAATTACCAAATGACAAGACATACCTTAAGATTCGGGAGGCCCACCTTCAAACATACGATCAATACAGGTGGGTGAGGGACCACATAGTTGGCTCAGGATGTAGAGAAATGGAAAAATGAGATAGTAGGGGGCTGCAAGGGGCTGCTGGCTGCCAGTTGAGGCCCATCATGGAGAAAAATTTCTCTTGGGGTTATCACCCATGAAGTGGTGGGTAACATCTGGCTCCAACTGGGATGTGATCTCTCAAAGAAGTGGACGAGGCTACCCGAATGGGACGTCACAAGAACTCTAACAATCTCTTAGTCACCGTAGCCCTGTTATCTGCACATGTTAAAGATCATAGCAACAAGGAAGCATTCTTTTCATGATGTCTTTGTTGATTTCTGGTAGCATCAGATGTGCTCTAGCCTCAAGATTTTGCAAGAAGGCTAGGACACATGCATTCCAAAATATACAAAAATCATTTTGGAAAATTCCACCTCGAGGAGGTTTAATTAGAAGTATCAATTATTTTGAATGGATCCCCAAGTATAAATTTGGGGAATTAAAATAATTAAACTGAATTAATTAGACACGATGTGAATCTTTTATAAAAAAACGAAGATCAAGTCAAGTTAATATTAGCCCTTGATTATGTTTTAATCTTGGTCGTTGATTGATCAACGAGAAGATTATAAGAAGAGGCTTGATGGGAATTTGGAAGTGACATCAAGTGGAGAACAAGAGATCGATTTCTCAAGAGAGCAACGCAACAGTTGTCAAAGAGATCATTGAGGAGATTTCTTGCAGTGAGGGACAGGGTTAGTTTTCCGGTTGGAGTTTCCTAATCTGGGGATACATTTCAGAGAAGGTAGAGATCAATTCAGAGAGGTTGCGCAGTGCCACGTTGGGTAGTGCAGAGCTATGTTGAGGCAACATAGAGCCTCTGAGGAGATTCGCATATTTGTTGAGGCGTAGTTTAGATCTAGAGCAGGGAGCCAGGGTGTAAGACCAGAAGTCTGATGATCTGAGATCCCAGTTGGCAGAACGATCAGATGAGGGAGTGACGCAGTCCCTAGGAGTATGACGCATGGCCTACGAAGTGACTACGTAGAGGTTGCGCAGATGCGGCATGGGGCTAGATATTCAGTGACTCGATCAGTGTTGATCGCCCGTAACAGTGTGAGGATTTTCTCACTATTTTTGTAATATCCCGAAAGGGAAATAGACAGCAATACAAGCATACGACAATATAGAAAATGCCGGAAATAGAACATAAAGCAAATACTCATAAAAATGCCGGAAATGCTAAGCCATTTTATTAATCTGAGAATATAAAGAAATACAATAGATGATTAGAATGATAGCACCTATTCTTGCTCAAGGCAAGTGGAGAACTCTCTCAGAAAGACAGAAAAATGGCTGAAGCAAGAGACTGCGTCCCGGCTGCTGGAAAACTGCCGTAAACTGCTGCTGCTGGAATGGACTGAAACTAGGGGCTGATACCCTTACCGGAATGAGCTGAAAATCTACAAACCACCTGTACTCACCACCCCGGACAAAACCCAGAAACCATATCGAAAATGGTCAGCCTCCGAAAATCACCAAAGAAACCCTCCTCAAGGAATTACGCTGCCTCTGCAAGGCTCAACGCAGATGCCAAAAGAAAATAGATGAGACTGTGCCACAAACTCCTCAAGAAACCTCCTGCTGGCAATAGTGACCCTCCACACTGGATATCAACTGAAACTCCTGTAGAAAATCCCACCACAGAACACCTCCAACTAGAATTGCGTCCTCTCTCCCAAAGACTGCGCAGTCACAAGAGAAGCTCAGCTCCTCAGCCAAACAACCAACCAAATCTCCCACTAAAGACTGAAGGAAAAGCCTTGCCCGAGTAGGCACTCGAAGTCCCCCGGGGCTAAGGGCGAGATCTCCGACCGGAGACACTCAACGCACTAAACAATGCTGCAGACAGGCTAAACAGCCAGCGTGCTCAAGAAGACAAAAGTCTAGCTCAAATATCATCAACAACAAGAATCCCAAATGAGAAGGCTCTCCCTCCTTTTATAATGCTGGCCTCTCTCCAAAACCCTAACGTGGTCCCCTTCTCCTCCACGTGCTCTTCCCCAATCTGCGCAGAAGCTCCTAGAGGCTACGTGGGCCTCCTCCTCCACGTGGTGTTGGACCCCATGGCTCCCCCATAAGTTATAACGTTGGACTACTATGGAAACACTTTATTTTTCTTAAGTGAGTTAGACCCCTCTTCTCACTTTTTATTTATTAATACTATAGTCGGCAAAACTATACAAAAATCGAATATTCCAATTAGCTGCTGCTAATTAGGAATATTACAATTTTTCTGCCAGTTATATTCTCTGTTGGATAGCCAATTTTAGGCATCCTAGATTGTATTCAGAACTACTGCTTAATGAGGTAAAACTCACAGAATGAGGTAAAACTCATGATTTATCTTTTCTTACCGAGGTTTTCTCTGTTGGGTGAGCCGATTGATGGCAGCCTAGATGTATTTAGAATACTGTTGCTTAATAATATAAACCCTCAAAA
Source organism: Pinus albicaulis (assembly GCA_034641835.2). NCBI lineage: Eukaryota > Viridiplantae > Streptophyta > Pinopsida > Pinales > Pinaceae > Pinus > Pinus albicaulis. The sequence goes on along the minus strand of CM076580.1, from coordinate 1,184,833,911 downwards.
CTGCTGCACCGGTTTTATCGCATTGGGTTTTTCCAGGCACATTTGTACGAAAAATCTGTCATTTGTGTGTGTGCTTTACTTATTTTTTGGCACTTGATCTGTATAGTTGTGTAGACTGCAGTGTATTTACTTTGATGTTTTCCTAAATTATTCAGAAAACAGCTTGTTAATTAAAGAAAAACAAGTAGGAGAAGTAAATCAGATTTACTGTAGTAGGGTTTCTGGTTTAGATTCAGAAATTGTCACAGAATGCAGGTGAAGCAATAGAGCAGAGCCAGAAGAGCCCAACGCTGAGGAGAAGAGGGAGTTCGAAGAGCTACGTAAACAACAGATCGAAACCCTAGAGGGGCTAAAAATCTTTGTCTGAGTGAATCGACAAAGAGGAATATTTTCCAGTTCGAGATCTTTTAGCGGCAGAGGGAGCAGCGCAGCAGCAGCTTCAGCGCAAAGCAGTCTTCAGGTGGGAAGCAGTTTTCTGCAGCAGTTGTTGGGACAGAAAAGCGTCAGAAGAAGGAAGAAGGCACATTTTGTTGATTTTGTATCATTGGAAAGTGTTCCAAGTCTCATATTTTGGGAAGAGGCTTGGACATCAGTATTCCAGAGAACCCAAAAATCGTTTGTGGAAATTCCTCTCAGATCACGCTTTATTAAAATAATTAATTATTTTAAAGTGATCCCTAAGTCTAAACTTAGGGAAATTAAATAATTGAAGGGTATTAATAAAGCAGAGTGTGAATCTTCCAGAAAATGAAGATCAAGTCATCATTTAATCTGAGCCATTAATTAGGGATATAATCTGGATTGTTGATTCATCAACAAGAAGACTATAAGGGAAGGCTTGAGAATCATTTGGAAAGCAAGCCGGGCACATTCTCAGTACCCGAAGGAAATCGATTATGAAGTAAGAATTCGATTTCAGAGGGTGAGGTTGTAGAGGCTGGGTTGCAGAGACAAAAGGAGGAGGGAGAAGTCATTAAAGACGAAGAGAAGGCAGGAATAAGATGAAGAGGAGGCAACGCTGAGCAGTAGCACTGGCCCTCCACGCAGAGTGATGCAGTCCAACACAATGACTGTAGAGAGGGGCCATGCAGAGTGATGCAGAGGGAGGAGATGTGCATATCGTGTGTCATAAATTCTTCCGAGGTGTTCGGAAAATTCAAAATACATCTCGGGTGTATGTTAAAGATCTGCTTGTCATATATTCTGTAAACGATCTTTTCACTGTTGAAGATTAATATAAACCCTCATTTGCTGCACTGGTTTTCCCACATTGGGTTTTTACGGGCACAATTGTCCAAAAATAACTGTGTTCATGTGGTTGTTTCTATTGTGTTATACATGTTCTATTTGTTCTTATTCTTTAGATTAAAGTGAATGTTGCAGCTGTATTTATTTCAAAATTTATTGAAGCATCTATAAATAACTTATTATAAATAAGTAGGCGAAATAAATCAATCACTGTAGTAGCATTTTCAGAATGAAAATTTCACATGGTATCAGAGCTAAAGGCAAAAAATAGAAGAGGAGGTTCTGCAATGCAACTAAGATCTGACATAGATGCAACAACAGCGGCTCAAAAGGGTTCACGCAGTCCTCCAGAACACATGGAGAAAGAGAGGGATCATGACATATCAGTTCTAGCATCCAGACTAGAATAGGATTTCGCTTGTGTGTCAAGCATGGCCTCTCCAAGAGTTTGGTATATTGACAATGGAGCATATGCTCACATGACGGGAGTTCGAGAATGTTTTTCAAGCTACCAGGAAGAGCATATGAACTTTCAGATCACGATGGGAAACAAGGCCAAGTGTACCCTCGTTGGTAGAGGAACCATAATATTTCAGACATAAGCTGGTAACAAGCTTCAGGCCATAAACGTATTGCATGTATTGGGATTGGGGATGAACTTACTCTTGATGTATCAGCTCCAGAACAAGGGTTACAATGTATACTTTATTAGAAATAAAGTTTATGTCAAACATCCTAGCTGGAAAAGGAAGACACAAATTGGAGTAAGGAGCCATAAACTGTCTAAGCCATAACTCGAGTCTCCAATGGAACTAATCGACAGTATAGATGAAAGAGACCTAAATGAATTATGGCACAGAAGAATGGGGCATTTACATCATGGAGCCTTGAAGATCCTCGAGAAGACTGTCATGGGAGTTCCAGAACTTAGCACAAGTAAGGATAGTGTTTGCAAGGGTTGCATACTATGTTAATCCAAGTTGTCATTGATGGCAATATGATGAATGAATGAACACACTTGATGAAGGTTGAAAGACTAGATGATGGGGCAACAAAATTGAAAAATGCACTTAGAACCCTCGACCCTTTCTGAGTGAAAGGTGGCCTCTGCAATTTTATTATTTGCGTGGCCCCATGATTATAACCTCCTTGCAATGGCTCTCAACTTCGAATATATTTACGGCTTTTAAAAATTTGTGTTTCTTCTTTTAGAATAATTTGGCCAACATTTCCGTCTCATTCTTGGGTAAAATCTTTCATACCTTTCTATAATAATTTTGGCCCTAGACGTTGGGCTTCATAAAATAATTTTGATCATGCAATTCGGCCTTTGATGTTTAATATCGCTCTTTCTTAAGAGTTCACGGTCTTCACAAACATTGTCGTCACAAATTTCAAATTTCAATTGATCTCGAAACCCTTGAACCATAATAGTTGAAGCTGAAAACCTGCAGGTTGAGCCAAGATCGAAGCTCTGATACCACTATAATATCACAGAAGGGATATTTTAACTAAAAATGCAGAAAAATAATTGAACTCCACAATAAGTCGTAAAATCACTATTTACTCAACAGAAAATTGCCATGAAAAATAAAAACACATAAAACACTGCAATCTATTAACACATAGAACAAGAAGAATCTCAGCATTTTATTATAAGCAATAACTGGGGTTACATATAAATCTGACCCAAAATAGCTGAGATGGAAAATTGGCCACCAAGATGAACTGTTGCACTGCGCTGGCCTCCAAAACTAACTGTTGCACTCTCCCTCTGGCAACAGCTACCACTAAATCCACCGAAGCACCTGTTGAAGATCTGAATGATCCTCACTCCAATATCCCTGAAGCTCTACGAAACTTTTGAATGAAGTCTCCTCAAAGAGAGTTGGGTTTCCGTCCAACACTCACAAATCACCCAAGGGTTTCCGTCCTGGGAATACGGTTGAAGTAGAGAACCACGTCTCAAACCTCTCATACAAGAAAATGATATGATCCAAAGATATCCCTCAATGGCCTCCTCCCTTTATTTTATAGATCTCTTGGAGCCTTCTAGAGCATTATTTTATTATTATTTTATTCATGGTGCACTTTTCCCTCTTATTAAAATATTCTTTTTTAATGCAGAAAAAAGTAAATCAGCTACCATGTCTCCTCTGATCACTGAAACTCATGCCCAACCATCCCATCATGTACGTATCCTGGTCCCGGTTCCAATGAGCTATTACACTAAGGTGTTCGATCATGCATTCCTCCTGGAATGCCACCTTGAACATAATCAGCTGAGTTAAGCCCACAAATAATTCAAATTTCCAAAAGTTGTCGGAATGCACTGGAACGAAAGCCAAACTGCTCGGATGATGGAATATATCAAGCAAATGCCACCGGACACCATGGAAACTCCTCAAAACTCCTCCAAAAAGCCCTTGAGCCCTTTGATAGCACCAATCTACACCTGTGACCTATCTGCTCCTAACTCTGGAAGTCCAACCTAACCCTGTCGTAGTGACACCAAAAAAGGGAATATTACACAAACCTCTCACAAAAACAATGATCCAATCTAAGATATCTCCATATGACCTCCTCTTCTAAGTTCTCCTTTTATAGATCTGATGGATAGGTCCCCAAGCCTCTAGAAGCATCTTATTTTCTTATTTTATTATTATTCTATAAGTTCCTCCATTGACTTATCAAAGTGACTCTTACTTTAATTCTATTTCACTTAAGTCACTTTTGGGCCTTTTCCTCCAATTAATTGTTTTCCTTTAATTAAATGACTAATTAAAGTCATTTTTAATTAAGGAAAATGGTAAACCGCCCACAATACTCTCTCTGGACACTATAAGTCACTTCTCAGCAACCCACCCTGAAGATCTCCTCATTCTGGTTCCAACGAGCTATTACACTTGGGTGTTTCATCAAATAATCTTCTTGGAATACCAACTCGAGCATAATTAATTAATTTAGGCTCCATAATAATGCTAATTTTTAAATTTATCGGAATGCGACGGAACAAAAGACAAATTTTGCTGATGATGAAAGATGCCAAGAAAACGCCATCAAATCCTGTAAAAATTCCTCAAATCTCCCTCAGAACTCCTAATAACACAAACTTGATCTAATGGCCTGGCCATCCCCTGTCCTGGAAATCCAGCCTAGCTGTACTATGGAGGAAAATAAAATTTGGAACATTACAACTTCTGTGTGGATCACTTCTGTCACTTGTTGCTGCCTCTCCAGATCTGGAAAACTTCCTCCGGATCATTGCCCCTGTCCTAAATCTACAGTGTACACAACTGCTTGTGGAACACATGGTTCATACAATATTGGAAAGTAGTCGATGCATTGGTTAGCCCAAACGGCATCACCATTAACTCAAAATGCCTGTAATGAAATCAAAATGCAGTCTTTGGGATGTCCTGCTCCCTCACTCGAATTTTATGATATCCCGAGTGAGAATTTATCTTAGAGAAGTATTTAGCTCCTCTAAGCTCATCCATCAACTCATCAATGCGCGAAATCAAGTATCAGTTCTTCAGTCTCTTCTTATTCAGGGCCCTATAATCGATACACATGCGAATGTGAAAATTTGTCTATCACAACAACTGGAAATTATTTTCCTAAATGTTAATTTTATTTAACAATTTATTTACAGTTTGCTACGGCAAATACCAAATAATTCACACTGTGATTTTCAAAAACAAACTGTGGAAGAAAAATAGTGTTGGAAACTAAGAAAATACTAGCGCACAACACATGAAATGATACCATTATTTTTGGACAAATTCCCTGGAAAAACCCAACTTGGGAAAACTAGTGCAGTAGTGAAGGTTTTTATTGTTATGTAAAAGTGAAATATGAATACAATCTATGGATGCCCAACTGGAAATCCAAACAACAAGAAAATCTGGGAAAAAATTATCTAAGGTAATTACCCTTCTTACACAAGCAACCCTGACACGATTTCTCTTTAGAAACTTATCTTCCTAGACCCTCTGCATCGGCCTTTGCGCTGCTCTACGCAGACCCTATGATGTTTAGCCTCTGAACTGCCTCTCATGAATTCATGTTGCCTATCTCTGCTGCAGAAATCACTTCTCCGGCAATCTGCACCCTTTGGCCAGCCTTTGAAACTGAAAACAAATTTTCCTTCAGCTAAATCAAATTGCTTATCTGAAGCAACTGCACAATCCTCTGTGTTGCCTCACTGGGAATAACTCAGTCCCTTGTTGCTGCCTCTCGGACTTGGAAAAATTCCTTTGGATCACTGTCCCTACCCCTCACTGTCTTTGCTTCCTCACTAAAGCTTGAACTCTCCAGTAACTGACTGTTGTTACTCTGGAAAATCGAATTCTCCAAGTGACTGGTATATTCTCCAAGTGGCCATTGACTTCTTATAATCCTCTGTTGGAGCACCAACGACCAAGATTAAAACTTAATCAAGTGCTAAGATCATATCGGAGTCGATCCGTGTGAGTTTCTAGAGAATTCTCACCTTGAATTAATTAATTATGATTGATTAACCAATTTTCCTAAGTTTAGACTTAGGAAACATTAAGAAAATAGGTTAATAATCTAATCAAGTCATCTGTAGGTGGAATTTAGAGAAACGATTTCTCGGTTTTGGAGATATCATGTATTCTAGTCTATCCACCAAATTTCGTGGCTAGAACACATCTGATTCTACAAAAAAGAACACTCCCTTTTAGCGAGGATTTTGTTCTAGTGATGCACACCCTTCCACAACACTTTGTCTCTGTATCATCCTCTGTTACACTGCTGATGTCTAGCCATACTTCCCACCAACCACTTCACAACTCTGATGTTGCATCTGTGTTGTTGTTGACCCTATTGTACTGTTGCCAGAACTGCATCTGCACTACAACTCCCTCTCATTTGTTGTTGTTGCAACTGAGAAGCATATGAAATACGGAATCAACTGTGTTCAGTATGATGCATTTGCCACCTGAATCTCTGATTGCTACTAGATTCTTCACCCTCTCTCAAAAATCCGCATTGTTATTGACTCTGCACTGCTGCCAACTGCGCTCTCCAGCATCTTATTGCAACTAGTATGCAATTGTCACTCCATAATCTGACTGCATCTCCTGACACTGGTCCATCTTGCTACTGAATAATGTGGCCCCCTCGTAGCTCCTGCTACTGAACACTCCCCTTGCTACAAATCATCCCACATCAATACATTGTTCCATCCTGCTACCGAATACTCCTATTGCTGCAAATCATCCCATGTCGTGTCCCATTGTGGCAAAGTATCTCTGCCCAATATACTTTGGACGAATATTTTCCAATCCTCTGAGACACTATTTAGAGCCAATCGCACTGGCTCTGATGGTTGAGGTGTTGCCCCAACAACTGCAAGCTAGTCTCGGACCTCCTGAATCCTAGTGAGGAAGGGATCTATGCCTTCCCCTTTTTGCATCCTCATGCATCTCAAATTCTCTTCCAGGAACATCTTCCACTGCTCGAAAGTACCTTGATATAGTGTGGAGAGATCATCTAACATTTCTTTGCCCGTTCCCTTAGCCGCTATATGTGAGAAAATATGGTCCCGAACTCCATCCAGGATCAACCACTTCTCCTTCGCCATCTCCTTCTCGTATTCTTTCTGCTGATCCGCATCTTGAGGAACTGCCACCGCATTATCTATGTATGCTTTCAGGCCATATTCATCTAGAAAGAAGGACATTCTAGCCTTCCAGATGACATAGTTGGATGATCCATCCAACCTGTTCTGATCTCTAAGCCTAGTTGTGGCCATCTAAAACAAAAAATAACTGTCGAAAACTCCCTCTTTCCCTTTGCTTGGCTTCTACTCACACTCCCTCCTGGAATGCGCAAATTTGCTAGCTTCTACTAGCAATTTTCCTGGAAAAATCAAACTTCTAAGACTCGAAGTTCTCTAAGAGAAATTTTCCCTCTGTTGTGTGTGCTTTTCTCTTCCACCCGACTCTGCTTCTGTAGCTGGAAAACTCTTTGCATCCAATGGAGGAATCTGCTCGGCAAAAATCTGAGCTGCAGCTGCTCCCTTTGACTGCTGGAATCACTATCCTAGGCAAATCGATTTTTCTGCAACCCTGCAACTGAAAATCGACTTCCTGGCCTAGCAACTCAGCCTGCCTGTCAAAGAACTACATTGCCTCAAGAATTTTAGCCTGTTGCTTCCTCTGAGTAGTGAAATTATTTCCTTCACTTTTGAACTTCCCAGTTGATCTTTATGCTCTGATACCATGTGAAAATTCATCTATCACAACAACTGGAAATTATTTTCCTAATTGTTAATTTTACTTAACAATGTATCTGCAGTTTGCTACGGAAAATACCAAATAATTCACACTGTGATTTTCACAAACAAACTACAGAAGAAAAATAGCATTGGAAACTAAGAAAATACCAGCACACACACACATAAAATGACACTGTTATTTTTGGACAAATGTCCCTGGAAAAACCCAACTTGTGAAAACGGGTGCAGCAGTGAGGGTTTTTATTATTATGCAGCAGTGAAATCTGAGTACAATCGATGGATTCCCAACTGGCAATCCAATCAACAAGAAAATTTGGGAAAAAATTATCTAAGGGAATTACTCTTCATCCACTAGCAACTCTAGTACAATCGATGGATTCCCAACTGGCAATCCAATCAACAAGAAAATTTGGGAAAAAATTATCTAAGGGAATTACTCTTCATCCACTAGCAACCCCAACATGATTTCTCTTCAGAAATTCATCCTCCTAGACCCTCTGTGTCAGCGTATGTGCTTCTCTACACAGACCCTATGACATATAGCCTCTAAACTGCCTCTGATGAAGTCATTCTTCCTGTCTCTACTGAGGAAATCGCTTCTCCGACACTCTGGGCCCTCTACCCGGCCTCTGGAACTGAAAAAAAAAATTTCTTCAGCTAAATCGAATTGCTTCTTTGAAGCAACTGCGCAGTCCTTTGGGTTGCCTCATTGGGAATAACTCGACCCCTCATTGCTTCCCATCCGGATCTGCAAAACTTCCTCCAGATCACTGTCCCTGCCCCTCACTACCTCTGCTTCCTCACTGAAGCTCGAACCCTCCGACAATTGACTGTTGCTACTCTGGAAAATTAAATTCTCCAAGTGCCCATTGACTTCTTCTTATAATCCTCTGTCGAAGCACCAATGACCAAGATTAAAACTTAATCAAGGGCTAGGTCTTGAGATTTTGTGTAGTCAGGGTAGCATCGAATGTGCTCTAGCCCTAAAACTTTGTGGCGGGACTAAGAAACACATCACCTCGAAAACCCAGAAAGCGTTTGGAGAAATTTCATCTGGTGCTGAAGTTATTCAAATAATTAATTATTTTAATGTAATCCGTAAGTCTAAACTTAGGGAAATTAAATAATTAAAGTGAATTAATTAACACATGTGTTGAAATGTTCTAAGTGACACGGATCAAGAATTATTTTAATCTCAGCCATTGGTAAGTGATTTAATGACAGCCGTTGATGTGTTCAACGAAAAAGTATAAGAGAAATGCTTGAGGATCAGTTGGAGACACACACACAGAGGCAGAGCTGAGAAACTAAGCTGGAATTCTAGGGCAAGGTTTGCTAAGAATTTCTAGAGGAGTTTTCTGCAGCAAGGGGTAGTATTGGCTAAGGGGATGATCTGATCCTGGAGCCAAGAGTCAGGAAGAGGCAGAGGAGCAACTTTCAGGGACAACGCAGAGGAGCAAGGGCAGCAACAACAGTAGTTACGCAGCAGCTGCGCAGCACAGCTTCAGCCGCTACGGAGGCCTAGGAGGGGCAGCGCTGTAGCTTCAAAGGGCTTCTAGAGTTACGCATGGGGCCTCCAGATGCAGCATAAGGACTGCGTCACCCACTCTGGGGTTACGTAGTCCCCTTCCGAGCAGCGTGGAGACACACTGAGCTTAGCAGGGATGACGTTGGGGCTTCAGGGGCAGTGTTGGGGTTTCTAGGCCCAGAATCAAGCTGACTCTTGTAAATCCCATTTGAGGGTGTGGATCAGTCAAAATCTTGGTCACAAAACAACATGTTAGTTGTAGATCTAATTTTTATCTGTCGGGTTAACCAGATTTGGTGCTCAGATTTGTTGTACTCAGATTCTACTTAATGATAATAGACCCTCATATCTGCTGCATCGGTTTTCCCGCTTTGGGTTTTTCTAGGGACTTATGTCCAAAAATAAGTGTGTCACTTTGTTAAATGAGCATAATATTCAGTAAATGATCTGCATGTGTAGAATGTTAGCTGTGTTTACTTCGGTATTTTCTAAATATTTTTTCTAAAAATAACTTGGTAACTTAATCAAGTAGGAGAAGTAAACCATGATACTACAGTAGGATTTCTTCATAACTGTATTCAGGAATTTTCACATGGTATCAGAGAGATAGCAGATCAAGCTGAATCTCCAACAAATCAGCTGAAGAATATTTTTTCTGCAGGCCAAGCAGCAGAAGCAGCAGAGATCCGAAAATGGCAGCTTGGCAGTAGGAGGATGCAGACCCAAAAAGGGGTAGCGCTGCAACTACAAAAGGCCATCAAGCTTACGCAGAGCCTCTCCAAGCCAGCGCAAGGAGTGCATCACCTAGTCTGGGGTTACGCAGTCCACTTATGAGTAGTGCTGAGGCTGCGCTAGGCCAGTCAGTGGGACGCACTCCAGTCATTCTTCCTATTGTAGAGAATTTTTTGCCAAGATCTAGAAGCAGTGCTTCAGATCTTCAGCACTTCTGGTGTGGTGGAGATTCTGCAGGTGTAGAATTGTGCCTAGCTAAGTCAACAAAGAGTGGGAGGAAGACAGTGATTCAGCAGATCTGAGCCAAACGGATCTGAGGCTTGATCAGGAGGGTGATTAGAGAGAACTGCCCAATTGGTTTGGCTGAAGACTTTCAAGAGGGAAATCGGTTATCGGAGGGAGCAACTACCTTAGAGGGTTTCTATTCGCCAAGAAACCCAGATCCAACATTTATGTTGAGTATTGCAACAGAAAGAGGGAGAAGAGTATCTGTTTTGACAGATATGAGCAGATTGCGCCATATGGACTGAGAGATCAGGATAGGTTGGACGGCATGTCCAACATCGTTATCTAGAGGGACAGGATCATGCCAGTCTTGGATGAGTATGGCTTCAAGTAGCATGCAGAGAGAGTCCTAACTGTGCCAACCGATGCAGATCCTCTAAAGAAGCACAATGAAAATCAAGCACGGGCTAAGCATTTGATCATGGACGGAGTCAAAGACCACGTCGTGCCTCATATTGTTGGAAAGAATACGGCAAATGAGATGTGGGTAGCATTGGACAGGATGTATTAGGGAGGCTCAATCCAAAGAAGGATGCTTCTGGAGAATCAAATGCAGTTGTTCCAGATGCAGAAGGGTGAGGAGATAGATCCCTTCCTCTTCAGACTTCCGACTATCCAGGATCAACTGATTGCCATGGGTACAAATCCGGATGAAGGGCTCCTAGTGAGGACTGCCCTGAATGCAGTCACTGAATAACGGGAAATGTTTGTCTAAAGCATTCTGGGCAGGGTAGCATTACCATCATGGGCAGACATGTGGGCAATCCTCCGTAAGGAGGAAATCAGAAGATTCACCAAGAGGTAAAGTAGCGGAAGCGGATCGGCCAAAGTGAAGAAAGAAGAGGAAGATGATGCAACCCTTGCATCAAAGGAACATAGGTAGCGAGGGAAGAAGAAGAGGGACCTATCCAAGGTCCGATGCTTTAACTGTGGTGAACTTGGACACTTCGCTAGCACTTGTCCTAAGAAGAAGGACAAAGGATCTTCTGAATCCAAGGCTGCAACAACAAAGGATGATGGCTCTGATGCTAATGCAACCATAAGTGATCATGTACCTCGAGAGAAGAGGTAGGGCGATATGGATCTGTAGAGCAGCTACAGACAGGGAGTGGCAGGATCCTTGAGTCAGCCCTACTCTTGGATCACATACAAGTTATGGGAGCCTGAAGATGGTAGCGGGAAAAGTAGATGGATGCAAGAGGTCACAGTGAAGTAGAGGGCAGTGCTGAAGAGCTGAAGAGGGAGCAACACAGTGCAGAGGCAGCAGCAGCGCAGAGGCTGATGGGACTTCAACACCGCAAAGAGGCAATGCTCACACAGTGCAGAGTTGTAGCAGCGTAATGGCTTCAGGAGGATAGTGTAAAGCAACAACCAAGGGAGTTTTAGTGATGGGATGCAGCCTGACTTGTCTGTCAATGATTGGGCAGGAGTCTTTCAGTTGCTTACCTCTCAGCAACTGAGTTGCAGTGCAGCAGTTAGCAGTGTCAGTGCTATGGGTAGCATGATGTAGCAAGTTGAGAGGGAGATGCAATACAGATGTGGCAGTGACATGGGCAGCAGTAACGAGAGCAACATTGTAGTGGATGGAGGGCAGCAGGCCAAGCATCAGCAACACAAAAACCAATACCAAGTTCTTGCAGTACATGGTGTGGATGTATGGCTAGAGCACACTCCGTGCTCGGAGGGAGTTTTGAGATTTTGTGTAGTTTGGGTAGCATCAGATGTGCTCTAGCCCTAAAACTTTGTGGAGGGGCTAAAAAACACATCACCTCCAAAACCCAGAAAGCATTTGGAGAGATTTCATCTGGTGTTGAAGTTATTCAAATAATTAATTATTTGAATGTAATCTCTAAGTCTAAACTTAGGGAAATTAAATAATTAAGAGAATTAATTAACACATGTGCTAAAATATTTTAAGTGATGTGGATCAAGCAGTCTTTTAATATTAGCCGTTGATAATTGATTTAATCACGACTGTTGATGTGTTCAACAGAAAAGTATAAGAGAAAGCCTTGAGGATCAATTAGAGACACACACACAAAGGCAGAGCTGAGAAACTAAGCTAGAATTCTAGGGCAGGGTTTGCTAAGAATTTCCGAAGGAATTTTCGGCAATGAGGATTAGTATTGGCTAAGAGGATGATCTGATCCCGGACCCAAGAGTCAGCAAGAAGCAAAGGAGAAGCTTTTAGGAACAACGCAGAGGAGCAAGGGCGGCATCAGCAGCAGTTACTAGCAGCTGCACAGCACAGCTTCAGCTGCTACACAGGCCCAGGAGGGCCAGCGCTGTAGCTTCAGAGGGCTTCAGAGTTATGCAGGGGTCTCCAGAGGCAGCATAAGGACTGCGTCACCCACTCTAGGGTTACATAGTCCCCTTCTGAGCAGCGCAGAGACACGCAGAGCTTAGCAGGGCTGACGCTGGGGCTTCCGGGGCAGCGTTGGGGTTTCTAGGGCTAGAATCGGGCTAATTCTTGTAAATCCTGTTTGAGGGTGTGGATCAGTCAGAATCTTGGTCACAGAACAACAAGTTAGCTACAGATCTACTTTTTCTTTGTCAGGTTAACCAAATTTGGTGTTCTCAGATTCTACTTAATAATAATAAACCCTCATATCTACTGCACGGGTTTTCTCACTTTGGGATTTTCCAAGGACTTATGTCCAAAAATCAGTGTGTCACTTTGTTGAATGAGTGTAATATTTAGTAAATGATATGCATGTGTAGGCTGTTAGTTGTGTTTACTTTGATATTTTCTAAATATATTTTCTGAAAATAACTTTTATAACTTAATCAAGTAGGAGAAGTAAACCATGATACTACAGTAGGAGTTCTACATAACTATATTCAGGAATTTTCCCACTAGGATCATATCAAAGTTGATCCGTGTGAGCTTCTAGATAATTCTCACCTTGAATTAATTAATTTTGATTAATTAACTAGTTTTCCTAAGTTTAGACGCAGGAAACATTAAAAAATAGGTTAATAATCTAATTAAATCATTTCAAGGTGGAATTTTCAGAAACGATTTATGCGTTTTGAATATCTCATGTATTCTAGCCTCTTTCCCAAATTTCGTGGCTGGAACACATCCGATGCTACACAAACTAACAATGAAGTGTCTCATCCTTCTTCTTCACCAGCACAACTAAAGAAGCAAAGGGACTGGCACTGGCTATGATGTGTCCCAAAGTCAACAACTCCTGTATGGCTATTTCTATCTCATCCTGATAGGCTTTGGGATGTCTGTAGGGTGTAGTGATAACTGCGTGCACACCCTCCTCTAGCCCTATAGTATGCTCGAACACTCTATCTGGTGAACGTCTTGGGGGAATGTCACCAAACATTGTCTAATGATTCTCTAGTAGTGCCAAAATGTCCGGATGTGGTTGTTGTCGCTTCCCTGTCTCAGAAATGCGCAACTCTACTGCCCTGCAATGTCATCGTACTTGAAGTCGACCTCCATCCCGTGTGCCGATACTGTCTGTGGTGGATATGAGTGCATGCCCCTCAATAATAATGGTCTCCAATCTGTTCCCATGAACTTCATCTCTAACTTCTTCCAATCAGTGGTGACACTTCCCAGAGAATACAACCAATGAACACCCAACACCACATTGGTGTCTGGCACATCAACCATAAACAACTGATTTGTCATCGAATAATTTCCCATGGTTAGGGTCAAGTTGGGAACATATATCGTGCACTGCATAGTCTGGTCCCCAAGAACTAGCACTGAAAATCCCTCAAAAGTCTCAATTTGTTTGCCTCTCTACGCTCTACCATCTAAGCATCAATAAAGTTGTGGGTAGCCCCACTATCTACTAATACCGAAGCACGTTGTCCCTACACTGTGCCCCTGATCCATAGGGTCAAATACTTCGGGACACACCAAAGTGAAGCAATAACTCCTCCAGTAGGAAAGAGAGGTCCTCCTCCCTGCTGTGATGGTGGTGGTGGTGGTGGTTTATGCAGCCAAAATGCCGCTTTTATCCACATGTGCAAACTAATTCCATAGTCTGCCTAAAACCCGAGGATAGGTTCATACATTCTCTAAGAACCTTTATAACCCAACTTTAACTTTAATAAAATTCTTTTATGCGGAAGCTCCTTTTTAAGTGGTTCTCGGGTTTTATATCTCATATAATAAAGTTTTTACCTTATGTCGTGGCCGCCTTCTTTACCTTTCCCAAACTATATGTGGCATCGCACTTCGACAAACTCAAGACTTCGGTGCTTCGCACCTTTTACAACTTACCTCCCCGCAGATTCACTGCTTAACAATTTTCGCGATATTGCGATTTCGCAATTCGTAGCTTTCTCCACATCGCTCGTCGCAAACTTTAACGTTTAACAATAAACGTATCCCTTATTCTGTGCGATATGCGATATGTGTCACATCGCATTGAAAATTCCATATCTCACCGCAACTTAACACTTTATCCCATCGCAACTTAAATAGTTTACCGTGCGAACTCTTAACAACAAACACGGAAAATTTTCAATGCGCGAAATCGCACTGATCTCGCCCAGATCTAATGGTTTCGTTGTGCCCTTACTGATCAGCTTCACATCGCACTAACATAACTTACTATGCGATATATTAACTATAAACATTAGAATCGTCGATGTGCGATATGCGCTTGAATCCTCCGTCTGACACGTGGATTTCGTACTTTCCCAACTTACCGCATCGCAACTTAAGCCTTTTACCTTGCGATCGCACATTCCCAATTAACCTTGCGATGAGATCTCCGCCGTTAATATTCAAATGGATTTAATCCTCGCCATTCGTTTCCCTTCCTTTGGAAATCTTCAAAGGTTCACTCCCTTTGAACATTTCTCAGTTTTCTTCGACTTCTCCACTCGTTACTCTTCCTGAGCTTTTAACTTCTATTCATTCGCTCAGATCCTTAACCGCCTTTAAAAGACTTATACAATCGAAAATGGACTAAGTCTCTCCTCCTTTTACCACTTACCGTAACTGTGTGTTCTACCCTACGACTGGAACCTTCAATAAGATTCTGCCCAGCCTTCACTTCATCTATCAACTGCTCCAGAACTGGAATCACTCGTGATTCTACTCAGTTCTTCCACTGTAAGTCCTTTTTTCACTCAGAAAGACTTGTTCAATTATTAAAATTCATTCACAGAGAATTTTTTCACAAAGAAACAAGATTTATTCTATTACAGATCACTCAGTGTGTAACAAAAAATAATCACACAATCTTTTTATGATTCATCAACACAACACCTATTCATGAACTCAGAATTGAGTTTAATATTCACCAATAAATATTTACATAAGGATAAATTTCTTGCTTCTTTACCTCTTTGCCCATAGGCTTTTCATCCTCCTCTAATGAAAGTCTATCCTTTCAATCTTTATCAACAAATTCCTAAACTATAGGAACTAACTCCTATGTTTCTTTAACTAATTCCTAAATTTAGACTTAATCCTATCTTTCTTGAACCGAATGGACCAATCCTATCCCATCTGCTAGTTTATCCAACAAATTCTGCCAACACGCAGATTCAATTAAATGAATCAGCTCTTTGACTAATGAGTCAACACCTATCTAGAACCTTCTAGACTAATACTTGTGAACTATGAAGTTTTTACAAGATTTTACAATGATTATACAAAAGAAATGTCCCTCTTGGACCATTGTCAAGACCTTAGGCCTTGAGTTACATTACAAACTTAACTTGAGGCCAGATTCTCCTGCATCAGACTCCCAAAGTAGAAAGATGACATGATCACTTGGTCATGTACCTTCAGTCCTTGTCTTTCCTGGATCCCAAACTCTGTTTTGCTACTGTGCATAAGCTGCATTGTCTTCATCATTCTTCAACTGCAATCTTCCAAGCTTCCATGCTTTGTACTGTAGTGCTCCACTATCTCTACCTTCACTGTTCTTCACTTTCCAAACAATTCCATAGTGGACTTCTTTCTTCATTCTGCTACAGCTCATCTTATGTATTTGCATTAGGTTCCATAGTTCATCTATGGCTTCTTGTAATTCAGTTTACTGCTGCAACTTAATTTTGTTTTCCTTACTTTGCCATTGCACTTTGCTGCACTTTTCCATGAGACCTCTTTGTCTCCTTTCGTTTCTGAGATCTTGCTATCTCAGTCTTAATCTGAATAGATTTCAGACTCTGCTCCTTAATAAAATCTAAAGTTTGTTCATCATCCTCTGATGTACCTGCAGACATACACAAAATATCAGTTTTAATACTCTGAGACCTCTTGGCCTCACTTGAAGTTTCAGTCTTCAAGTCTTCTCCTAGATACTCCTTTACCTTGAGTATCTCGGTTTTCTCTTGAGCATTCATCAGTTGCTCTTTTCTCCTCTTCTATAGCTTATGCCACCTCATCTTTCTTCTCATGAGGAAATCACATCTTTGGTCTTCCTCTTCCTTTTGTAACAGCCCCATCATGACTTCCAGATGGACTTCTCTCTCAGCTTTCTCTCTCTCATATTATTCATCACTCATCTGTCTCCATATGCCATTTGCTTTGGCATCTTCTTTCTTCACTTTATGACTGCTTCCTGAACCTCTGCTATGACTATCAGTAGTTATCTTCTTCTTATCTTCATGAGCTCCTCATTCACTATGAGTTGTACTTAAGCCTCTGCAATAGCGAGTCCTCTCTACTATAACTTATCTCACCAAGCTTTCTCTATACTTGGCCACTTGTCCCCTCTCTGGAACTTTCTTTGGAGCACTCCTCTACTCCTAAGCTTCAACTCATCTAATTTTGAGAACACAGTTGTTCTCCTGTATTTCAATCACAATGAAATACTAGGTTCTGGCCACTCTTCTTCTTCCTCTCTCAGAAACCCTTACCAATTTCCTTCATCACTGCTTCTAAGGCTTGATCTTCTTTTGCTGAGATGTCTTCACTTCAGTTGCTACCACTTGCATGTAGTCATTCCTCCCAAAGTAGTTATCACTGTCTAACTTAATATTTAGGCTACAAGCCTCTTCTTCACTTGCATGCAAACTCCTCTTTCTTACAGACTACTACTGCCTGTCTCCATCCTTTTACCGAACACTATCTTGTTCTCTGGTGTTCTCTTTCCTTTACTAGAGTAAACTTACTCTAAACCCAAAAGAGCTTTAAGTTTCAAAATTCAAATCAAATTTAGATGAATCAAAACCTGCATGATTTCACAAGCAGACTCCATCCACTCTTCACATTCGAGTGAATCTCCATTCTACACAAGAAAACAACCATCACTGTGCTTTATTTATCCTTTTGCAATCTCTTCTTAAGTTCACGCTGAATCTTATTATGTTCTGCTACCAAATGTCTTTTGCATAGGTTAGCTCTGCAATCTTCATTTATAATAACTTTTTTTCATTAACTTGCTATGATACCAAATGATGCAGCCAAAAGGCCGCTTTTACCCACATGTGCAAACTAGTTCCATAGTCTGCCTAAAACCCGAGGATAGGTTCATACATTCTCTAAGAACCTTTATAACCCAACTTTAACTTTAATAAAATTATTTTATGCGGAAGCTCCTTTTTAAGTGGTTCTCAGGTTTTATATCCAATATAATCAATGTTGCGAACATCGGCATTGGGATAAAATCGGCAAGGGTCCAGAAAACCAAAAAATCGTAAAAATCGGGAAAATATCGGTAAAAAATTGGTAAAAATCGGCAAAATTAAGATATTACAAAAATATCTTTAAAAATCGGCGAACATCGGCTAGGCCAAAAAAACGTGATTTCGAGATAAAATCGAGATGTTATCGAGATGTTCGCAACAATGAATAAAGTTTTTACCTTATGCCGTGGCCGCCTTCTTTACCTTTCCCAAACTATACGTGGCATCGCACTTCGAAAAACTTAAGACTTCGGCGCTTCGCACCTTTTACAACTTACCTCCCCACAGATTCACTGCTTAACAATTTTCGTGATATTTCGATTTCGCAATTCGCAGCTTTCTCCACATCGCTCGTCGCAAACTTTAATGTTTAACAATAAACATATCCCTTATTCTGTGCAATATGCGATATGCGTCGCATCGCATCACAAGTTCCTTATCTAACCGCAACTTAACACTTTATCCCATCGCAGCTTAAATAGTTTACCGTGCGAACTCTTAACAACAAACACAGAAAATTGCCGATGTGCGAAATCACACTGGATTGCCATTTAGTCTACATCGTTGATCTCACCCGGATCTAACAGTTCCGCTGTGCCCTTACTGATCGGCTTCTCATCGCACTAACACAACTTACTGTGCGATATCTTAACTATAAACATTAGAATCGTCGATGTGCAATATGCACTTGAATCCTCTGTCCGACACGTGGATTTCATACTTTCCCCAACTTACCGCATCGCAACTTAAACCTTTTACCTTGCGATCACACATTCCCAATTAACCTTGCGATGATATCTCCGCCATTAATCTTCAAATTGATTTAATCCTCACTATCTGTTTCCCTTCCTTTGGAAATCTTCTAAAGGTTCGCTTCCTTTGAACTTTTCTCAGTTTTCTTCGACTTCTCCACTCACTACTCTTCCTGAGCTTTTAACTTCTATTCATTTGCTCAGATCCTTAACTGCCTTTAAAAGACTTCTACAGTCGAAAATCGACTAAGTATTTCCTCCTTTTACTGCTTATCGTAACTGTATGTTCTACCCTACAACTGGAACCTTCAATAAGATTCTACCCAGCCTTCACTTCATCTATCAACTGT
Organism: Pinus albicaulis; assembly: GCA_034641835.2. Taxonomy (NCBI): domain Eukaryota; kingdom Viridiplantae; phylum Streptophyta; class Pinopsida; order Pinales; family Pinaceae; genus Pinus; species Pinus albicaulis. Next base: position 1,184,815,131 of record CM076580.1, on the reverse strand, counting down.
TCCAGAACTGGAATCACTCGTGATTCTACCTAGTTCTTCCATTGTAAGTCCTTTTTTCACTCAGAAAGACTTGTTCAATAATTAAAATTCATTCACAAATAATTTTTTCACACAGAAACAAGATTTATTCTATTACGGATCACTCAGCCGTAAAAAAAAATAATCACACAATTTTTTTATGATTCATCATCACAACACCTATTCATGAACTCAGAATTGAGTTTTATATTCACCAGTAAATATTTACATAAGGATAAATCTCCTCTCGGCCTGATTTTCTCTTTCAGTGACCTTTCAACACTGCTTCTCTATCTCTTTGCCTGTAGGATTTTTCTCCTCCTCTAATGGAAGTCTATCCTTGTTAAATTCTGAAGATGTTCTATGCTTAGATGAAAATACACTGTAACCTTCTAGGGCATAAGTAAAGTAAGATGCGAATAGCACATACCAATAGATCAATGGAAGACAAGCCAAAAACAGAGATAAATAATGGTGGCGTTACGGCGATCAGCAGGATGCTTCAACCACAAAATTCTTCATAAGGTCAGCCATCCACATATGTCACACAACCTTAAGACATTTCATCAAGAATACTCCATCAAGATGCTGCACCAAGAATCCCTAAACGCAGAACCAAGAACGTTGCTCCATCACCATCCAGGAGAGAAGAAAATGCCTCCACAAATTGTGTGTGTGGAATGGACTCCAAGTCTCTCCAATATATAGGCATTTGTGGGGGTGTGTGACACATCTCTTATGCATGTGGGATAAAACAGGTTGACCTTTCACATGTGGAATAAATTCAAAATACATGTTCTACTCATCCGATCAAGATGATCTTTCGATCGATCTTGCACCTCTCCGAAAGAGGAATCCAATAAAAATATTGGCATCATCATCTGAGCATCACATCATGGAGTTTGGACCTAGATGCCCAAGATTAACACTCCCTCTCAACTAGAGAGAAGTCCATCCACCAGTGCCATCCAAACATCGTGCGTCATCCTGCTGTAACTTGCTTCGCTGGCTTCTTTATTTCAAAACAAAAAGGTGAGTCACAAAGACATCACTCACGGCTAACCCGCAGTCAGCTCAGAGGTCTGAAACCTCTATAGGACTCAAAAGAATCACACACCAAACCGAAGTTGGTTATACTGACCCGAAGTCAGTTGGAGGTCTGAAACCTCTCTTGGACTTGAGAGTCATATACTAACCCGAAGTTAGTTTCATTGACCCAAAGTCAGTTGGAGGTCAGAAACCTCTTTTGGACTCGAGAGAGTCATATATTAACCCGAAGTTAGTTTCACTGACCCGAAGTCAGTTGGAGGTCTGAAACCTCGATAGACTTGATCCCAAATCAAGTGGTTGGACACGTGCCATCCTAGACATAGAAAGTACGGCAATCTCCGATGCGTCCATCGGTATTGCTATGGTCTCTATTCACATTTCCCACATCATTGGCCAAATGAGAGGTACTTCCCGTGAGTTTGAAACTCCATGGGTAGGATGCATACGGGGCATAGATCAAAGAGAGGTAAACCAACTCAATATCATCACGGTGGGGCAGAAGCACACTAATAAGTTTCGGCAAGCCTAGCTCTATGGTTGCTTATAGCTCCAAGAAGCTATCCCCAAAGCCCCCCTGGAGCTCCCAGATCTTGTCATCCAACAGGACCCTCCAAATAGGGTCGTCCCACGATTCCAAGATTCTCACAGAAGGTTTAGGAACATGACCTTCCCCAAGGGCTCTGTGAGAATATTCGCGACCTGCTCATCAGTTCCTATATGATAGAGCCTTACGGTGCCTCGCTGTACCATATCCCAGATAAGTGGTACCAGACATCAACCTGCTTGGATCGATCGTGAAACACGGGATTCTCTAACAAATGAATCCTCCTATAGTTATCATAAGGGATAACGGTGGCATCTAGCACATGCTCAAACAACTCACTGAAGAGCTTTCGCAACCAAGTGGCTTCACAACAGGCCATACACGCTGCAATGTATTTGGCACTAGTGGTGCTCAAAGCTACCCAAGTGTGAAGCAACATCCTGATGTGCTCTTGTGATCCACCACACTGTCAGCCCAATTAGCATCAGTATATCCACAGACTCTCAAACTCTCGACAGTGTATCTCAGCCCATGGTCTAGCGTGCCCCTAAGATATCTCAACAGATTCTTGGCACCAACTCAGTGAAAGTCATGAGGATCAACCATGTGCTAACTTAAAGTGTTCACTGTATAACATACGTCCTAACGGATGTTCCCTAATGTTAAAATTGGACAACTAGGTCCAAACTCCATGTTGTGATGCTCAGATGAAGATACCAATATTTTTATTGGGTTCCTCTTTCTGAGAGGTGTAAGATCGATCTAAAATTGATCTTAATCCGATGAGCAGAACATTTATTTTGAATTTATTTTTAATAATTTCAAATATGTGCAAGTCGGCCTTAAGATTTTACACCCCCAGCAAATGTGTCACACACCTTAGTGATTGATATAAATAGAGTCAACGTTGGAGGACTTTCTCACTCATCTCATCCTCACACATCATCTCCTCTTCTGATTTAGTACGAGCTCCTTAGAAGCAGTTTCGGTTCACGCGTGAGAAAGAAGTACGAATTTACTGCAGCTAGGGTTTGGACAAATTTACTACAGCTAGGGTTTCCACGCAAGTTTGACCAGCATTGACTTTGGTCAACGCATGGTCCAAAGAGGCTGAAAATTGTTGGAGACTTTAATTTCGGAAGGCCGTACACATTGGTACAAGAACTGAGGTGAAAAGGTTGACCGACGACCGAGCTGCGTTGACTTTCTTGCTATTGTCTTGCGTTGACTTTTTGGGGTTGACTTTGAGTTGACCGTGTGGCTGTTTTGAGGGCTGTTGTGACACATGCTGGGTTGGCTGACCAAGAAGACTTTGTTGGTTGAAGCATCTTGTTGACCGCCGTAACGCACCACCACATTTTTCTGTTTCTGGTTTGTCTTCTGTAGATCCTCTGGTATGTTCTATCAGCATTTTACTTGATTGTTTATGTGATTGCTGTAGTGAAAAGTAAAGTTGCATCAAGCATAGAACATCTACATAAATTTACATGGTATCAGAGCTGAGGTGAAGACAAGCCCTATTTGTAGCAATCACCAAAGAGGATAATGGGTTCCACAAACTATGGCTTCAAGGAGGATGACAAATTGACTAGGAAGGATGACTTCCATGCTTGGAAGATGATATTGGATCTCAAATTGGAAGACCAAGATGTCATGGACTATGTGCAGGGTAAAATCCAAGAACCTCCATCCACTGCTACTGCTGTTGCCAAAACAAAGTACAAGAAGGGGGAGATCAAAACAAAGCTGATGATCAGGGAATCCATTCATAAAAGCCTGGTGGCCTACATCTCTGAGTTGGGCACATCCAAAGAGATGTATGATAAATTGATCCTCATGTTCAAGGCCAACAATGCGAATCAAGTACTATTCTTCAAGAATCAATTGAAGAATCTGAAGAAAGGCAGGGATGAGTCTGTCCAATCATACTTTTTGAAGCTGACTGAAATCAGGAACAATCTGCTAGCTATTGGGGAGACAATAGCTAATCGAGAGATGGTACTCACCGCACTTGGAGGGCTCTCATCTGAATGGCATGTGTTCAACACTACCATTCTAAATAATAATGTGATACCTGACTTTGACGAAGTACTCTCAAGATGCGTTCAAGAAGAATCAAGAATGAAGGAGTATGGAAATGAAGGAAATGTTGCATACGCTGCTCATTCTAGAAGGAAGAACTCTGGTGGCCCAAAGAACAAGGGAAAAGCAGGGGCCCAAGGAAAGAAGGGCAAGTGTTTCACTTGTCATAGGCCTAGTCACTATGCTAGAGAATGTCCTTTCAAGAAGGCTTCTCTTGATGGTGATCATAACAACAACAACCGGAGGAATGGCAATCAAAGAAACACCAAGTCCAAGGAAAAGAGGAAGGCTCCCTCCGACGGAAGTGATCAACCTTTCAAAAGGTCAAGAAAATCCGAGTATGAGGAATCACATGTTGTTGATAAAAGAAATGAATACATTATTGTATCTGCCCTCTCTGTTGCATCCCCACCCAACACTATGGATGTCTGGTTGATAGATAGTGGTGCCTCAAGGCATATCACTGGGTTCAAGGAAACACTCTCTGATATGGTTGAGAAGGATACTAATCTAGAAATTATCCTTGGAGATAATGCCACATATCCCATGAAAGGGACACGGACTATGACCCTCCACTTGTCTGAAGGTCAAGTCCTCCACTTGCAGGATGTACTCTATGTACCGAATTTGAAGAAGAACCTTGTGTCTATATCGGCCATGGAAGACAAAGGTTTCAATGTGGCATTCACTGATGGAAAGGTGCTCATGTGGAAGAAGAGCTTCAAGGAAGCTATCTTGATTGGCTTTAGAGTTGATACACTCTACCAGGTTGGAGAAAGTCTGCTGGGAGCAATGACATGTGATACTATCTGACAGACTGAACTATGGCACTGAAGGTATGGACACCTTCACTACAAAGCCCTTCTCGAAGCAAGGAAGGTGGTGACAGGGATGCCCGAGTTTCCAAATAATCATGAAGGTGTATGTAAGGGTTGTGCCGAAGGAAAGCATACAAGGGGACCTTTCCCCTCAAGTGTCACAAAGACATCTGATGTCTTGCAATTGATCCATTTTGATATATCTGGTATGCTGCCCATGACATCCTTGGAAGGATGTTCATATTATATGACGTTCATAGATGACTTCTCTCGAAAAAACCTAGATATACTTCTTAAAGAAGAAGGATGAGGCTTTCATGTGGTTCCATACCTTCAAAGCCTTGGTGGAAAATATGACAGGGAAGAAGATCAAGATTTTGAGAACTAATAATGGCATTGAATATGAGAAAAACGAGTACAAGGACTTTTGCAGAGAAGCTAGCATTAAGAGGGAGACAACAACTGTCTATACTCTCGAGCAAAATGGTGTTGCTAAACAAAAGAACAGGACCATTGTGGAAGCTGCCCGTGCCATGCTATGTGACCAAGGTCTGCCAAAGTTTCTGTGGCGAGAAGCTGTGAACACTACTGTGTACATACAAAACCGATGCCCGCATTCCGCTCTAGAAACCAAAACTCCCGAAGAGGTTTTCTCTGGTAAGAAATCTGACGTCTCACATTTTAGAGTTTTTGGATGTATTGTTTACTTTCGTGTGCCGAAAGAAAAGAGGAGCAAGTTGGATGCTTCTGGGAAGAAAGGAATGTTTGTGGGCTATACTGAAACTTCGAAGGCCTATAGAGTCTATGTGCCTGGTCAAAGGGAAGTGGAGATATGCCACAATGTCACCTTTGACGAAGATACTTCCATGAGGAAAGTAGTCAATCTTCCGAGATCTGAGGAAGATAATGAAGCAAGGCCTGGAAATCAAGAGGAACCAAAGGATGAAACGATGCCTGATGTTGAAGGACCAATGGACCCGACTGATCCACCTCCTTCACTGGGAAAGAGACCATCATAGCTCAGGAACACTCTCGAGGATGCTGAGGGACACGCAGCCCCAAAGGGGACATTCCATGAAAGCAAGAAGCCGAGTAGATACCAAGGGTATCTAGCAGCCATGAGTACTATTGTACAATCCGAGCCTGGATCCTTTGAGGAAGCCATAAAGCATCAAGTCTGGAAGGATGCCATGCTCGAAGAGTATGAGTCCATTATGAAGAATGATGTCTGGGATGTGGTTCCAAGACCAAAGGACAAAGCAGTTGTCACCTCGAAATGGCTCTACAAGATCAAGCATGGATCTGATGGAATTGCTGAAAATTTCAACGCAAGATTCATTGCCCGTGGCTTCTCTCAAAAGGAAGGCATAGATTATGATGACATATTTGCACCTGTGGCCTGATATACCACCATTCGATCTATTATAGCCCTTGCTGCTACGCAAGGATGGAGTCTTCATCAGATGGATGTGAAGATTGCATTTCTGCATGGTATGATAAAGGAAGAGGTATATGTGGAGCAACCTCTAGGGTTCGAAGTCCAAGATCAGGACATCCATGACTGCAGGTTGAAGAAAACCCTCTATGGCTTGAAGCAAGCACCCAAAGCTTGGTACGAGAGGATAGATAGCTACTTGATGAAGCTAGGCTTCACTCGAAGTAATGTTGATCCGAACCTTTACTTCAAGGTCGTCAAGGGAAAGCCTCTCATTCTGGTGTTGTATGTGGATGACCTCTTCCTGACAAGTGCTGACCCTCTCATTCATCAGTGCAAGAGGGAGCTCGTTGTTGAGTTCGACATGAAGGACCTAGGACTGATGCACTACTTCCTAGGCCTGGAGGTCTGGCAGAGACCTAGCGAGATTTTCCTTTCTCAAGGAAAATACATTGTGAAGCTTCTGGAAAGATTTGGTATGGTGGATTGCAAGTCCGTGTCAACACCAATGGAGCTCAACTTCAAGAAGTTGAGTGGCAGTGTTGTTGGGCCCGTATTGTGTAATCCTACTGAGTATCGTCAACTCGTAGGGGCCCTGATGTTCTTAGTGAACACTTTTCCAGATATATGTTTTGCAGTGAACACTTTGAGTCAACGGATGGTTGAGCCTCATCACTTTCACTGGGTTGGTGCCAGGAATCTTCTGAGATATTGCAATATCCCGAAGGGGAAATAGACAGTATTACAAAGCATACAACAAGAGATAAAATGCTAGAAACAGATCATGAAGCAGATACACATGAAATAGAGAGAATGCTAAGCCATTTTATTATACTGAAAAATAGAAACGAGTACAAGAGGTGATCAGAGTGATGGCACCTCGACTTGCACTAGGAAAGTGTAAGAATAATCTCAGGATATCAATGGGAATGGTTGATCTCTGCTCTGCGTCCAAGCTGCTGGAATACTGCCCTGCTGCTGCTACCGCTGGAACAAAATGAGTATTTGGGGCTGCTCCCCTACTCAGAAAACGTTGAAACTTTGGAATCGGCCTCTACTCACAATACCCAGAAAAGCCCAGAGAGCATTTCTGAAATGGTCGACCCCTGAAAATGCCTCCCTTGAGGATCTACACTATCCTCCCAAGGGCCACACTGATGCTGAATGCAATCCTCCAAAATATGGCCTCCCACTCTGCCAAATGTCTCCAATAGGCAAGGGCTGGCCCCTTGCTCAATCCTCCGACCTGAATCCTCCAAAATGGTGCCACTCCGGAGCTCCCTCAAGATGGACTATGTCCTCCCTCTCAAGATTGCGCAGTCTCTAAATGCTCTGCTCCTCCCCGAATGCAATCACCGATCCTCCTGCAAAATGCTGATGGAAATACCTCACCCGAGCAAGCACTCCAAGTCTCCCGGGGTTGAGGGTGGGATCTCCGAACGGAGACACCCGATGTACTGAACAGTCATCCAGATAAGCTAAACAACCAGCGTGCTCCAAGTCGAAATGACTAGCTCAATATGCATAAACAAGAATGACCAAATGAGGGGGCTCTCCTCCCTTTTATAACGCTGGGCCTCTCTCTCTCTAGGCCCCACCACCTCCACGTGCTCCTTGGCCCACGCTGTCTCCCTCATCTGCGTGAAGTAGGCCCCACGCTGCCCACGTGGTCTGCGTCCCTCTCCTGCGCTGTCCACTTGGCCACTAGGCCCCACTCTCTTAATTTCAACGTGGACTTTAGGAAAGTGTTTTATCCAAAGTGAGTTAACTAATATTTTACTCACTTTATTCATGCTCCGACTATAATAAAACAAAATTGATCAAAATTAATATTTCCAATTAGCTATCGCTAATTGGGAATATTACAGTCTCCCTCGGCAAAATGTTGCTTGACCCCAAGCAACTGTAGTGATGGATGCTACAAGATCTTCTCACTCTCCCAAGTGGCATCCTCATCCGACAAATTCTTCCACCTCACTAAGAATTCTCGGACTGTCCTGTTCTGCAACTGCCTCTCCCTGATATCAATAATGGCCTCCGGTTGTAGCACCAAATGCCCCTCATCATCCGTAGGTGGAAACTCCTCTGTCACTGTCACCTACTATCCCAATGCCTTCTTCAGGCACGATACGTGAAAGATGTTATGAATTGCCTTGCGGCAGCTCCAACTCATAAGCAACCTGCCCAACCCAACGTATCACCCTGTAAGGCCCATAAAAATGGGGCTTGAGCTTCTCAGCTCCTTTCTGCTTCAAAGTCGACTGTCGGTATGGCTGAAAACGTAGGTAGACCAAGTCCCCTACTTCAAACTGTCTCTCCACCCGACCCCTGTCGGCATACAGCTTCTGTTGGTTCTGTGTTGTAGCCATGTTATCCTTGAGAGCTCGGAGGATATCCTGACTCTCTTGGATCCAATCCTTGGCTCTCGGAGCCTTTCTGGCACCAAACATTACATCAACAAAAGATAAAGCATGATAACCATATAATGCATAGAACGGAGACATACCGATGGACATGTGATGTGTGTTGTTATAACAATACTCTCCTAGGTGCATCCACTTCAGCCGTGCTCTCTGCTGCCCACTGACATAGTTACGCAAGTAGCCCTCCAGCCACTTGTTAACTATCTCTGTCTGCCCATCTGTATGTGGGTGGTAGCTGGTGCTCGGTGTCAACTCTGTCCCCACCAGCCGAAAAAGCTCCTACCAAAATCCGCCCATGAAGCAGTTGTCCCTGTCACTGACAATGGTCTTGGGAAGACCATGTAACCTGAAGATATCCCTGAAGAATAGCTCTGCCACCTGTGTTGCTGTATAATGTGCGGAAATGGCAAAAAAATGTGCATATTTCGTCAATCGATCAACGACGACAAATATACAGTCCTTACCCTGCACCATGGGCAACCCTGTGATGAAGTCCATCGAAATACTCTCCCACTTCCCCTCTGGAATGGGAAGAGGCTACAACAAACCTGCTGGATAGTTCAACTCCCCCTTGTTGCGCTAACAAACCTCGCACTCCCTGACATGCTGGAGTACGTCCTCCTTGAGGCCCTTCCATGAGAACCTCTCCCTGATGGCCCTATAGGTTTTGGTAAACCCTCGATGGCCAGACAATGGTGAATCGTGAGAAGCCTGCAATATCTTCTTCTTGAGCTGAGAGCCCTCAGTCAAGAAAATCATGTCCCTGTAATAGATAATCTCATCCATCACCCTGTATCTATCATCTGTCACCTAACCATCCAGAACCTCACAAGAAAACCCGTCCTTGGAGTACTCCACCAATAGTCGAGCCCTCCAATCTGCGTCCAAACTCATCAGAGACAACATGGCTGGTCTGCGTGAAAGTGCATCAGCCACCACGTTGTTCTTCCCTTTGACATACTCAATGTCAAAGTCGTAGGCCTGGATCTTGCTGACCCACTTCCGCTGCCTCTCCTATAGCTGCTTCTGCTCTAAGAAGAATCTGAGGCTATTGTGGTCAGTCCTCACCCTGAACCTGTTACCAACCAGGTACTGCCGGAATTTGGCCAATGCATGCATGATGGCCAGCATCTCCTTGTCATATATGGCATACAACCGCTCATGTGGAAGGAGCTTCCGGCTCTCAAAAGCTATAGGGTGGCCTCCTTGCATCAACACTGCGCCGATCCCCTCTCCTGATGCATCACACTCCAGAACGAATGGCTACATGAAATCTGGCAATGCAAGCACTGGACAGCTGCTCATCACCTCCTTGAGCCTGTCAAAGGCCCGCTGCGTTGTATCTATCCAACTGAATGCCCCCTTCTTCGTCATATCTGTAAGGGGTGCAGCAAGCTGAGAGAAACTCTTGACGAACTTCCTGTAGTAGGTGCAGATACCCACAAACCCCCGAAGTTCTGTCACATTTCTCGGCTCTGGCCAATCCCTGATGGCCCTGATCTTCTCCTCGTGGGCCCTCACTCCGTCCACCCCTATAATGTGTCCCAAGTATAGCATCTCCTTCAACCCAAACTCGCACTTGGAGAGCTTAGCATAAAACTGTTGCTCCTCCAAAATATGCAACACTGCCTCTATGTGCTGGAGATGCTCCTCCCATGTCCTGCTATATATCAATATATCATCAAAGAAGACCAAAACAAACTTCCTCAGGTGACTGCGGAAGATGTGGTTCATACAAGACTGGAAGGTGGCCAGTGCGTTGGTTAGCCCGAAGGGCATCACCAAGAACTCAAAATGGCCATAATGGCACCTGAAAGCGGTCTGGGGAATGTCCTGTTCCCTCACGCGAATCTGGTGGTACCCGGATCTCAAATCAATCTTTGAGAAGAACTGTGCCCCTCTCAACTCATCCATCAACTCGTCAATCCATGGTATAGGGTACCTGTTCTTCATGGTCTTTTTGTTCAGGGCCCCGTAATCAATGCACATCCTCAATGTGCTGTCCTTCTTCTTCACCAACACTACCGAAGAAGCGAAAGGACTGGTGCTAGGCCGAATGTGTCCAAGAGCTAGCAGCTCGCAGATAGCCCGCTCGATCTCATCCCGATAGGCCTTGGGGTGCCTATAGGGTGTGGTAATGACGGCCTGAATGCCCTGCTCTAGCTCAATCGTATGCTCAAATCCCCAATCCGACGGCTGTCCTGGTGGTATCTCCCAAAACACCGTGGCATACCTGTCAAGGATGGTCTGTATCTCTGGATGAACTGTCTGCCCTGTGGTCCCTGCCTCTGATGCACGCAGCTCTACGGCCCACTCTATATCTCCCTTCCGGAATTCTGCCTCCATCCGGTGAGCTGAAACGGTCTGGGGTGGGTAAGTGTGCATGCCCCGTATCTTCTCATGCTTCCCGGTCTTCTTATCATCCCACTCCATCTCCAAGGCCTCCCAATCTGTGGTGACCTTCCCTAGAGTGATCAGCCACTGTACGCCCAATACCACATTGGTATCTGGAATGTTAACGATGAAAAAGTGGTCAGGCACTGTGTAGGTGCCCATCGTCACTGCCAACTCTGGAACATATCTGGCACACTGCATAGTCTAATCTCCTGGGACCAACACTGAAAACCTATCGAAGCTCTCTGTCTGTATGCCTCTCCGCTCTACCATCTGTGCATCGATGAATTTGTGGGTTGTCCCACTGTCCACCAGTACTGATACTCACTGCCCCCGTACTGTCCCTCAGACACGCAGTGTCAGAACTTGGGTACTCCTCGCAATGTTGCAAGGGTCCCCTCGGTAGGTGCAAAGGCTGCACCTCCTGCTCCTGGTGGTGGAGGTGGCAAATGGTCCTGCGCTACATGGCTGCCCCCTGCCTCCACGTCATCATACTCATCCTCTTCCCCGCTTCTCTCGGAGAAGACCTCAATAAAGTGTGCTTTGCCAGCAGCACATCTGTGTCCTGGTGCCCACGGCTCCTGACAGGTGAAACACAGCCTCTTCTTCTTCAACTCCTAGCATCATCATCCAACTGTCCCCTACCCTGATTCCCCTTTGGAGGTGGAATCCTCAGATCCTTCCCCTTAGGCTGGAAAGCCTGTCTCTAGGGGTAAGGTGTCCTGCTCCTGGGTAAGGCATCCTGCAAGTTTCGTGTCTTGCCAACTGCATCATGGAGTGTGGTTGGTCTAGTGGATCTGACCAATCCCCGAAGCGGCTTTGCTAACCCCTCAATGAACATGTAAATCATTCGTGCCGTGGATAGATCTGGCACCATCACTGAAAGTCTCAGGAAATCTGAGATATATGTATTCGGACTCCCGGTCTGCTTGAGCCTCGTCAGCTTAACAAAGTGCTCCTCCAGATCCCTCTGATCAAACCTCTCTATCAACCTCCAGGTGAACTTGGCATATGTGGTCACTGTCAAATGCCCGAGTGTAATCATCCCGTGGAACCACCAATCCTGGGCCTCGCCATCCAGATGCAGCGCTGCCACCTTGATGGCCTCAATCTCCGCCATCTGGTTAAGCTGGAAGTATATGTCCAGCTTCTCCACCCAAGCCTTTGCCGCACTGTTTGATGAGCCATCAAACATAGGCAAATGGAACCTGCTCATCGTACGCTGAGTATCTCCATCGTGATAATGCTGGTGTCCCCTATGATGTTCGCGGGGTCTACTGTCCCGCTAGAGCTGGACAAAATCTCAAAATGAAAGGGCATCCCTGGACTCTTGCCCATATGCCTGATACTCAGCAAAGTAATCACCGATGTGGCTGGGCTCCGACTCCTGCTGTGCTCGTACCCCTGTGTCTACAGCGAGAAAAGTGGGCATGGTGGAACGTGTGGGTGCATGTGATGCCATGTGTTGAGTGGCATCGTGCTCCTGCAAATGGTGGGATGTGCTTGATCCCTCACCAATCTGGAAACCCCTTGGGTTTCACGCTGTCTAGCCTCTACAGCAGTGAATCTCTGTCCCATCACCTCAATCTGCCTCGACAAATCCTGTACTGACTTGAGGATCATTTCCCCAAACTTCTTTGCATCACTATCATCTGCCATTGGTTCCTCCTGCTCTGTGTCCACTACTAGAATGCAGTCACCCTCTCCATAGGTGATTTGCAACCTACGTTCTCTGTCACGGTACTTCCTACCCCTGTAGCAAATATACGGCTTCTCTCTCGGTGTCATAGACAACTTGCTCCACAGGCTGAGCCAGGTCTATGAGCTCTGATACCACTGTAATATCCCGAAGGGGAAATAGACAGTAATACAAAGCATACAACAAGAGATAAAATACTAGAAACAGATCATGAAGCAGATACACATGAAATAGAGAGAATGCTAAGCCATTTTATTATACTGAGAAATAGAAATGAGTACAAGAGGTGATCAGAGTGATGGCACCTCGACTTGCACCAGGCAAGTGTAAGAATACTCTCAAGATATCAATGGGAATGGCTGATCTCTGCTTTGCGTCCAAGTTGCTGGAATACTATCGTGCTGTTGCTACTGCTGGAACAAAATGAGTATTTGGGGCTGCTCCCCTAATCAGAAAAAGATGAAACTTTGGAATCGACCTCTACTCACAATACCTAGAAAAGCCCAGAGAGCGTTTCTGAAATGGTCGACCCCCGAAAATGCCTCCCTTGAGGATCTACGCTATCCTCCCAAGGGCCACGCTAATGCTGAATGCAATTCTCCAAAATATGGCCTCCCACTCTGCCAAATGTCTCCAATAGGCAAGGGCTGGCCCCTTGCTCAATCCTCCGACCTGAATCCTCCAAAATGGTGCCACTCCGGAGCTCCCTCAAGATGGACTACGTCCTCCCTCTCAAGACTGCGCAGTCTCTAAATGCTCTGCTCCTCCCCAAATGCAATCACCGATCCTCCTGCAAAATGCTGATGGAAATACCTCACCCAAGCAAGCACTCCAAGTCTCCCGGCGCTGAGGGTGGGATCTCCAAACGGAGACGCCTGATGTACTGAACAGTACTGCAGACAAGCTAAACAGCCAACGTGCTCCAAGTCGAAATGACTAGCTCAATATGCATAAACAAGAATGACCAAATGAGGGGGCTCTCCTCCTTTTATAACGCTGGGCCTCTCTCTCTCTAGGCCCCACCACCTCCACGTGTTCCTTGGCCCACGCTATCTCCCTCATCTGCGTGAAGTAGGCCCCACGCTGCCCACGTGGTTTGCATCCCTCTCCTGCGCTGTCCACTTGGCCACTAGGCCCCACTCTCTTAATTTCAATGTGGACTTTAGGAAAGTGTTTTATCCAAAGTGAGTTAATTAATATTTTACTCACTTTATTCATGCTCCGACTATAATAAAACAAAATTGGTCAAAATTAATATTTCCAATTAGCTATCGCTAATTGGAAATATTACAGATATCTTCGGGGCACGATAAACCATGGGCTGAGATACACTGCCGAGAGCGTGACACTCCTTGGATATACTGATGCCGATTGGGCTGGCAGTGTGGTGGATCATAAGAGCATATTGGGATGCTGCTTCAATCTTGGTTTTGCTTCGATCTCACGGATGACCAGGAAGCAGAAGTCGGTGGATTTGAGCACCGCAGAGGCCGAATACATTGCAGCGAGTATGGCCTGTTGTGAAGCAGTTTGGTTGCGAAAGCTCTTTATTGAGTTGTTCGGACATGTGATAGATACCACCATGATACTCTGTGATAACCAGAGTGGGATTCGCTTGTCCGAGAATCCAGTGTTCCACGATCAATCCAAGCATATTGATATCAGGTACCACTTTATCCAGGATATGGTACAGCAAGGCACTGTAAGGCTTGATCATATAGGAACTGATGAGCAGGTCGCAGATATTCTCACAAAGCCCCTGGGGAAGGTCAAGTTCCTAACCTTTTGTGAGAGTCTTCGTATCGTGGAACGACCCTATGATGTGGGTCTTATTGGACGATGAGCTCTGGGAGCTCTGGGGGGCTTTGGGGATAGCTTCTCGGAGCTATAAGCAACCACATGGCTAGGTTTGCTGAACCTTGTTGGTGTGCTTGGGCCCCGCCGTTGTGATTATTGAGTTGGTTCACCTCTCATTATCTATGCCCCGTATGCATCCTACCCATTGAGTTCAGGGCTCATGGGAAGTACCTCTCATTTGGCCAATGAGGTGGGAAAAGCTAGAGACTAGTAGCAAAGACTGATGGATGCATCAGAGATTGTCGTACTCTCTATCTATGATGGCACGGTCCAACCACTTGATCTGGGATCAAGTATAGTGAGGTTTCGGACCTCCAACTGACTTCGAGTCAGGTAAACCAACCTCGAGTTGGTATGAAACTCTTTGTGAGTCTGATAGAGGTTTTGGACCTCTGGGCTGAATCTGTGAGCCGAGGAATGATGTCTTTGTGACTGACCCACTTTTGTTCTGAAATAAAGAGGCCAGCAAAACAAGTTACGATGGGATGATGCACGATATTTGATTGCACAGGTGGATGGAGTTCTCCCTAGTTGAGAGGGAGTGTTAAAATTGGACAACTAAGTCGAAACTCCATGTTGTGATGCTCAGATGAAGATACCAATATTTTTATTGGGTTCCTCTTTCTGAGACGTGTAAGATTGATCTAAAATTGATCTTAATCCGATGAGCAGAACATTTATTTTGAATTTATTTTTAATAATTTCAAATATGTGTAGGTCGAACTTAAGGTTTTACACCCCCAGCAGATGTGTCACACACCTCAGTGATTGATGTAAATAGAGTCAACGTTGGAGGACTTTCTCACTCATCTCATCCTCACACATCATCTCCTCTTCTGATTTAGTACGAGCTCCTTGGAAGTAGTTTTGGTTCACATGTGGGAAAGAAGGACGAATTTACTGCAGCTAGGGTTTCCACGCAAGTTTGACCAGCGTTGACTTTGGTCAACGCATGGTCCAAAGAGGCTGAAAATTGGTGGAGACTTCGATTTTGGAAGGCCGTATACATTGGCACAAGAACCGAGGTCAAAAGGTTGACCAAAGACGAAGCTGCATTGACTTTCTTGCTGTTGTTCTGCGTTGACTTTTCTGGACAGCGTTGACTTTTCTGGGGTTGTCTTTGAGTTGACCGTGTCGCTGTTTTGAGGGCTGTTGTGACACATGCTGGGTTGGCTAACCAAGGAGGCTTTGCTGGTTGAAGCATCCTGGTGACCGCCGTAACGCACCACCACATTTTTCTGTTTCTGGTTTGTCTTTTGTAGATCCTCTGGTATGTTCTATCAACATTTTACTTGATTATTTATGTGATTGTTGTAGTGAAAAGTAAAGTTGCATCAAGCATAGAACATGTACATAAATTTACACCTAAGAACATCAGGGCCCCTACGAGTTGATGATACTCAATAGGATTTGCTAGCACGGGCACAACAACAATTCCACTCAACTTCCTAAAGTTGAGCTCCATCGGTGCTGACATGAACTTACAATCCACCATTCCAAATCTTTCCAGCATCTTCACAATGTATTTTCATTGAGAGAGGAAAATCTCACCAAGTCTCTACCAGACCTCCAGGCCTAGGAAGTGATGAATCAGTCCTAGGTCCTTCATCTCGAACTAAGAAGCGAGCTCCCTTTTACACTGATGAATGAGAGGGTCGGCACTTGTCAGGAAGAGATCGTCCACATAGAGAACCAGAATGAGAGGTTTTTTTTTTTCTATGAACCTTGAAGTAAAGTTTCAGATCAACATTACTACGAGTGAAGCCCAGCTTCATCAAGTAGCTATCTATGTTAGGATATTCCGACACATAGGAAATAGTTAAGAATAACTTAGTCTAGTGTAGAGTTAGGTAAATTGTGTTTCTTTACCATGTACATTTGTAACTTATAATCCGACGGTCACGATTTGTAGTGAACCGACGATTATCTCTCACCTCAGTATTAACGACCCTTGATCTGTGGCTTAACACCTGATTGGTCCATGATCTCTATTTAAAGAGCATGGAGGGTCATTTGTCCAGTAACCGTTTATGAGAGAAACATATGTAATCGTTTTTTATATTAATAAATTGTCTGAAGTGGCCGTGTTGGCTCAAGCTATGGACTGTTTCTCTCTTTGAGGGTTTTAACCACGTGATTATACTGGTGTACTGATTTGTGATCTGTTTGTGAGCGGTGACCTTTGGTTCTTGATCTAAGGAACTTACCCTGTAAATTCCTACATGGTATCAGAGCTATTTTGAGGGCCGCGTCCGTTGTTGATCAAAATCCGAAGCCGGTTTGACAGCATGTGAATGCTGTTTTGTAGATCTACTATTTCTGAACATTTTTGGGTTTGGAGAACTGCTCGGTTGTGTCTGAAACGTCTGTTACAGTGAGGAACGCCTTTCGTTTCATGCGAAAAGGTTTCGGACTGCCCAAGTTATGACAGTTTAGATTTGGAGGTATAAAGCATCTGTTTTGCAGTTATATTTGTTAATAGTTCCCTTATTTCGGTTCCTTATTTTATTTTCGGTTTTTAGGTTTTATTTATTTTCCGGATCTATACCCTCTTCTCTTATGCTCTTTGTTGTGCACTGCGTGGAATCTCAACAAATCAGAAGCAGGAAAAATGATTTTTTTTGCTATGTATGCTCTTTCCCCATGTCTTTGTGCGATCTTGGGAAATCAGAAATAGTGAAAAAAGGATAGTTGCCGTTAAGGCTAACCGAAAATCTAACATTCTGCCATAAGGGTTTGCTTTGCATTTTTTTTTGCTCAGTTTTTGTGTTTTTTTGTGCAGAAAAAGGCACGGACACGGAAGAGTGAAAAAAAAAAAAAAACCCTTTCCTCCTTTCAAACAATAACGTGATCCTTTTACTATCTCACTTGGTGAGGGGTTAGTTTATGAGAATAGAGGTCTTGGGTTCAAGTATCCTTCTCAAGTTTCTTTTGTCAAAAGTTTTTGTTCAAAGGGGTGGAATTTTTATAAAAAAGCCACACTTCATCCGGTTCCTGTAACTATTCGGCATCTACAACTCAAATTTTTCAAAAGGCATAACTTCTTCATCCAGAAGCCGTTTTTCAAGCCATTTTGTTTGAAACAGCCTAATTTTTCGAGATCTTTCCATTGGAGCAGTTAGTTTCAGCTTTTCTTAGCTTCATGTTTTTTTTTTTAAATGGAAAGTGCATGCCCAGTTATTCTTAACAGCACCAATTATTTCCAATGGCTACCTCGCATGGTAGATATACTTAGAAGTAAAGGGCTTTATATAATAGCCACAGGACAAGAAACTAAACCTTCTGATGATGATAAAGCTACTAAATGGGAAAATAAACAAGATCAAGCACGAGGGTTGATAGGAATGTCCATTGCTCAATATCTTCGATTTCATAGCCTTGACATCGACGGTCCAGACCCCCCAATAGGACCCCCTTGCCAAAGGAAAACGTTCCATACAATGAAGCCAAAGGCCCAATCAAGGGACGAAAGGTCCAATCAAGGAAGGGCCCCATCAAGGGCCCAATCAAGGACCAAAGGTCCAATCAAGGAGGGGCCCCATCAAGGGCCCATATGGGTGGAACCCATACACATATGATAGTTTATAAAGATTATAGACTATCATATCATAAAAATGCACATAACCCGTTCGTCGATGGTTCAGACCCCCCCAATAGGACCCCCTTGCCAAAGGCAAACGTTCCATACAATGAAGCCAAAGGCCCAATCAAGGGACCAAAGGTCCAATCAAGGAAGGGCCCCATCAAGGGCCCAATCAAGGAGGGGCCCCATCAAGGGCCCATATGGGTGGAACCCATACACATATGATAGTCTATAAAGATTATAGACTATCATATTAGCACTTAACCCGTTCGTCGATGGTCCAGACCCCCCCAATAGGACCACCTTGCCAAAGGCAAACGTTCCATACAATGAAGCCAAAGGCCCAATCAAGGGACCAAAGGTCCAATCAAGGAAGGGCCCAATCAAGGACCAAAGGTCCAATCAAGGAGGGGCCCCATCAAGGGCCCATATGGGTGGAACCCATACACATATGATAGTCTATAAATATTATAGACTATTATATCATAACATCCCAACCCGGAGTCGATTTATCTGACTCGAAGTCAGTAGGAGGTCCGAAACCTCACTTGGACTCAAGAAAGTCATATATACTAACCCGAAGTTAGTCTCACTGACCTGAAGTCAGTTGGAGGTCCAAAACCTCACATGGACTCAAAGAGTCACATACCAACCGGAAGTTGGTTTATCTGACCCGAAGTCAGTAGGAGGTCCAAAACCTCACATGGACTCAAAGAGTCACATACCAACCCGAAGTTGGTTTATCTGACCCGAAGTCAGTAGGAGGTCCAAAACCTCACTAGACTTGATCCCAGATCAAGTGGTTGGACACGTGTCATCCTAGATAGAGAGTACGACAATCTCTGATGATTCCATTAATCTTTGCTACTAGTCTCTAGCTTTTCCCACCTCATTGGCCAAATGAGAGGTACTTCCCATGAGTCCGGAACTCAAATGGGTAGGATGCATATGGGGCACAAATCATGAGAGGAAAACCAACTCAATCATAACGATGGGGCTCAAGCACACCAACAAGGTTTGGCAAGGCTGGCCCTATGGTTGCTTATAGCTCTGAGAAGCTATCCCCAAAGCCCCCCATAGCTCCCAGAGCTCATCGTCCAACAAGACCCTCAGAATAGGGTCATTCCACGATACCAAGATTCTCACAGAAGGTTGGGAACATGACCTTCCCCAAGGGCGTTGTGAGAATATCCGCGACCTGCTCATTAGTTCCTATATGATTGAGCCTTACGACGCCTCGTTGTACCATATCCCGGATAAAGTGGTACTAGGCATCAACATGCTTGGATCGTTCGTGGAACACGGGATTCTATGACAAATGAATCCCCCTCTAGTTATCACAAAGGATAACGGTGGCATCTAGCACATGCTTGAACAACTCACTGAAGAGCTTTCACAACCAAGTGACTTCACAACAGGCCATACATGTTGCAATGTCTTCGGCCTCAGCGGTGCTCAAGGTTACCGTCTTCAATTTCCTGCCCGAAGCAGATCTACGTGTGAAGTAGCATCCAGATGTGCTCTTGCGATCCACCACACTGCCAGCCCAATCGGCATCAATATATCCATGGAGTGTCATACTCTCGGCAGTGTATCTCAGCCCATGGTCTATCGTGCCTCAGAGATATCTCAAGAGTTTCTTAGCACCAACCTAGTGAATGTTATGATCAACCATGTGTTCACTCAAAGTGTTCACTACACAACATACGTCCGGACGGGTGTTTACTAAGAACATCAGGGCCCCTACGAGTTGAAGATACTCCGTAGGATTTTCTAGCATGGGCCCAGCAGTGCTCCCACTCAACTTCTTAAAGTTGAACTCCATTGGTGTCGACATGAACTTACAGTCCATCATACTAAATCTTTCCAGAAACTTCACAATGTATTTTCCTTGAGAAAGGAAAATCTCACCAGGTCTCTGTCAGACCTCCAGGCCTAGGAAGTAGTGCATCAGTTCTAGGTCCTTCATCTCGAACACAACAGCGAGCTCCCTCTTGCACTGATGAATGAGAGAGACAACACCTGTCAAGAAGAGATCATCCACATACAGCACCAGAATGAGAGGCTTATCCCTATCAACCTTGAAGTAAAGGTTTGAATCAACATTACTACGAGTGAAGCCTAGCTTCATCAGGTAGTTATCTATCCTCTCGTACCAAGCTTTGGGTGCTTGCTTCAACCCATAAAGGGTTTTCTTAAACCTACAAACATGGGTGTCCCGATCCTAGATTTCGAACCCGAGAGGTTGCTCTACATACACCTCTTCCTTTATCGCACCATGCAGAAATGCGGTCTTCACATCCATCTGATGAAGACTCCATCCTTACATAGCAGCAAGGGCTATGATAGATCAGATGGTGGTATATCGGGCCACAAGTGAAAATATATCATCATAGTCTATGCCTTCCTTTTGAGAGAAGCCACAGGCAATGAATCTTGCCTTGAAATTTTCAGCGCTTCCATCAAATCCATGCTTGATCTTGTAGAGCCATTTCGAGGTGACAACTGTTTTGTTCTCCGATCTTGGAACCACATCCCAAACATCATTCTTCATTATGGACTCATACTCTTCGTGCATAGCCTCCTTCCAGACTTAATGCTTTACGACTTCCTCAAAAGATCCAATCTCAGATTGTACAATAGTACCCATGGCTGCTAGATACCCTTGGTATCTACTTAGCTTCTTGCTTTCACGAATGTCCCCTTTTGGGGCCATATGTCCCTCGGCATCCTTGAGAGTGTCCCTGAGCCATGATGGTCTCTTCCCTATTGAAGAAAGTTGATCAATCGGGTCCATTGGTCCTTTAGCATCGGGCATTGTCTCATCATTCAGTTCTTCTTGATTTCCAGGCCTTGCTTCATGATCTTCCTTAGATCTCGGAAGACTGACGACTTTCCTCAGGGAAGCATCTTTGTCAAAGGTAACATCGTGGCATATCTCCACTTCCCTTTGACCAGGCACATATACTTTATAGGCCTTCAAAGTTTCGTTGTAGCCCACAGACATTGTGGTCTCCCTCTTGATGCTAGCTCCTCTGCAAAGTTCTTGAACTCGTTCGTCTCATATAATAAGAACATCCTCCCAAGGATGTCACGTGCAGCATACCAAACAGATCAGAATTTACTAATTGCAAGACATCAGATGTCTTTGTGACACTTGAGGGGAAAGGTCCCCTTGTATGCTTTCCTTCGGCACAACCCTGACATACACCTTCATGATTATTTGAGAACTCAGGCATCCCCGTCACCACCTTCCTTGCTTCGAGAAAGGCCTTGTAGTGAAGTTGTTCAAACCTTCGGTGCCATAGTTCAGTCTGTCGAATAGTATCACATGTCATCGCTCCCAGTGGACTTTCTCCAACCTGGTAGAGTGTACCAACTCTAAACCCAATCGTGATAGCTTCCTTGAAACTCTTCTTCCACATGCGCACCTTCCATCAATGAATGCCACATTGAAACCTTTGTCTTCCATGGCCGAAACAAACACAAGGTTCTTCTTCAAATTAGGTACATATAGTACATCTTGCTGGCAGAGGACTTGACCTTGAGACAAGTGGAGGGTCACAGTTCCTGTCCCTTTCACGAGATGTGTGGCATTATCTCCAAGTATGATTTGTAGATTAGTATCCTTCTCAACCATATCAGTAAGTGCTTCCTTGAACCCAATGATGTGCCTTTAGGCACCACTATCTATCAACTAGACATCCATAGTGTCGGGTGGAGATGCAGCAGAGAGGGCAGATACAAGAATGAATTCATTTCTTTTATCATCAAAAACATTTGATTCCTCATACCTAAAATTTCTTGACCTTTTATAAGGTTGCCCATTTCCGCCGAAGGGAGCTTTCCTTTTCTTGACCTTCTTGAAAGGGCATTCTCTAACATAGTGACCTAGCTCAAAGATGTAGGCAACCAGACTCTTATAAATTGAGTCCCTAATCATCAACTTTGCTTTGATTTCCCCCTTCTTGTACTTTGATTTGGTGACAGCAGTTATAGTGGATGGAGGCTCTTGGATTTTACTCTGCACGTAGTTCATGACATCTTGGTCTTCCAAATTAAGATCCAATGTCATCTTCCAAGCATGGAAGTCATCCTTCCCAGTCAATTTTTCATCAGCCTTAAAGCCATTGTAGTTTGAGGAACCCATCCTCTTCTCGATGATTGATACAAACTAGGGCTTTATCTTCACCTCAGCTCTAATACCATGTAAATTTTTGAAGATGTTCTATGCTTGATGCAACTTTACTTTTATCCCCAATGTCAGTCAGCAATCACATAAACAAGAAATTTAAGTGTTGATAGAACATACCAGTAGATCAACAGAAGACAAGCCAGAAAAATATGAGTGTGCTGGTGCGTTATGGTGGTCAATAGGATGCTTCAACCAGCAAAGTCTCAATATGGTCAGCCAACCAAAAGTGTCACACACACAGCCCTTAAAGACAGCTCATCAAAAATCAACATAATTCAACAAAAGAATCCCACATCCAGATTTCCGGCATCCAGATTTATGACATCCATTTCCGGCATCATCTAGATTTACGGCATCATCCATATTTACGGCATCCATTTATAGATCATGAGGATGTTTGTGATGAGATGATTGAAATGTCCTCCAACGTTGACTCTATTTATATCAATTACTGAGGGTGTGTGTGTAATATCCATTACTAAGGGTGTGTGACACATTCTGCGGGTTGTAAAACCTTAAGGCCGACTTGCACATAGTTTTGAAAGTATTAAAAATAAATTCAAAATAAATGTTCTGTTCATCATATCAAGATGATCTTTAGATTGATCTTGCACCTCTTCGAAAGAGGAACCCAATAAAAATATTAGTGTCTTTATCTGAGCAACACAACATGGAGTTTGGACCTAGTTGTCCAATTTTAACATGAAGCCCTGGAAAAGCTAAAAACTATTTTTGGCATTCAAAAATCAAATCGAGCCCACCTTTGACTTGAAAATGTGTTGTACTTTGAATTTAATAACTTCTCCTCCATTGAGAGCTTTTTGGCAAATTTCAGACCCTCGGAATTCTTTTAGAGGGTTTTTTAGAAGGTTGTAAGATCAAAAAGGACGATGGTAGCCTCATCTATTGCATTCTTGCTAAGCGTGGCCCTGCCTACTCTGTATTTGTTTCCGCCTTCCATTCCACTAGAGAAGTCATCATTTTTTCAGGAACCACCTACAAGAATCCCTCTTTTGATTCCTTTTGCAATTCTTTGATAAGAGAATGAGAAAAACTTTTACACCTTGGTCTTATCACTGCTGGAAACGCTTCTAAGAAAGCCTTAGCAGCCCAACAACAACCATATCAAAAGAATCCCAAGAAGCAATATCCAAAAAAATATGGTCTTAAACCAAACAAGGGCCCTAAGCAATTTCAGCCGCAAATTGAAAAATCAAATCACCAAAATAATAAGGCAAATCAAAACAAAGGGAAGAAGACAAATAGACATTGCAACTTTTGCAATCGTGATGGCCATTTAGAGTCCAAATGTTTTAAGAAGATGGAAGCATTAGAAGCAGCAATGAAGAAGCACAACATCAATCTGGAGCGCTCTTCAGCTTCATCTTCAAGAATGGCACTTTCTGCTTGTGGTTGTCAAGCATCAAGATCTGTTTATGCATTAAATGTATCTTCCTCTTCTCATTCTCATGAGTGAATCATTGATTCTGCAGCTTCTTATCACACGGCCAAAAATAAAGCCATGTTTTCTTCTTTAAATGATTGTAACACCAAACATATTTATGTTGGTGATGATAGATCTCTTAGTGTTGTAGGATCTAGAACCATTCATCTAGATAATGGCCGGTTTAATGATGTATTATGTGTTCCTACCTTGTCATGCAACCTTAGCATTGTCAGATAACTCATTCAGGTGAAGGGAAAATAGTAGAATTTTCCCCGCATGATGTTGTAATCAAGGACCTCAAAGATCTTAAACATATTTTAGCTACTGGCATTGCTGATGATTCCACAAGGTGTTATAAGTTTGACAACTTTGGGTCATCATGTCTTCCCTCTGTTTTTGTTGCTCATAATGATGATGTGAGCAAACTTTGGCATGAGCGATTTGGTCACTTAAACTATCGCTCTCTTCAAACTCTATGTAAGGAAAAGATGGTGATGGGCCTTCCTATGGTATCTTTCCGAGATGGTGTTTGCTCCGGATGTGTACTCGAAAAACATCATCGAGATAGTTTTGACAAACGTGCCTCTTGGCACGCTTCAGCCCCTTTGCAGCTTGTGCACAGTGATTTATGTGGTCCACTTTCTGTTGTTTCTTTCTCTCGTTGCAAGTACTTCTTAACTTTCATTGATGATTTTTCCAAATGCACTTGGGTATATTTCTTAAAACTCAAGAGTGAAGTTTTTAACATGTTCTTGGCCTTTAAGGCCTTTGTTGAGAAACAATCTGGATATCAAATTCTTAAGTTAAGATCATACAATGGCGGAGAATATGTTAACAACAAATTTATCAACTTCTGCACTGAGCATGGCATTCAATTGCAACATACTGTTCCATATACTCCACAACAAAATGGTGTAGCTAAAACGAAGAATCGCACCTTAAAATAAATGGCTAATTGTATGCTTCAATCTAAAGGACTTGGTCTCAATTTTTGGGCAGAAGCCATTAACTGTGCAAATTACATAGTATATCACACTCCTACTAAGGTTTTAAAGAATATAACTCCAGAAGAAGCTTGGAGCTCAATCAAACCAGATGTAAGTCACTTTCGTGTTTTTGGAAGTGATGCTTGGGCCCATATTCCAAACGCGAAACATAAAGCCTTAGAACCTAAGAGTGAAAAATGCATTTTTGTTGGATATTCTGAAGATGTCAAAGGATATAGACTTCTTCAACCAAAATCCAAAAATATTATCATTAGAAGATATGTAAAATTTGATGAAAATACATCGGCCTGCAAGCCTAGTTCGGCGAGTGTGCCACCTTTGGCCTGCGAGCCTGATTCGGCATTTGTGCCACGTCTCTCTCTCTCTTCTATTTTTAATAGCATTCCTTTTAGTTCAGATGATGACAGCGAGGATGACAATCCTCCTCCACCTCTTGAAATTGTTCCTTATACTCCACCACTTCCAAGATGGGTCCGCTCTACTCGGGATGCAGCAGCTTCTCTTGCAGGTGACCCTGCCGATCGACGATGTACACGTTCTCAGTTCGAAAGAGCCTCTTCCTTATTGGCTCAAGTTCCGGAAAAACTTGATCCAAAAATCTTTGAAGAAGCCTCCGGTCATCCATATTGGGATGAAGCTATGAATGAAGAGTATCATTCCTTATTGGCAAACGATACTTGGGATCTTGTTCCTCTTCCAAAAGGAAGAAAACTTGTCAGATGCAGATGGGTTTACAAAACCAAGTTTGAATCAGATGGAAAAGTGGATAGACATAAAGCTCGTCTTGTTGCTAAAGGATTTTCACAAGTTGAGGGCATTGACTATACTGAAACCTTCTCCCCTATTGCCAAAATGAATTCTATCCGCCTTGTTCTTTCCCTTGCTACCTCCTTTAAGTGGGAATTCCATCAGATGGATGTTAAATCTGCCTTCTTACATGGAGATTTACATGAATAAATCTACATGGAACAACCCCCTGGCTTTATCCAAAACGACTCTAGCCTTGTTTGTCGCCTTAGGAAGTCTCTCTATGGTCTCAAATAAGCTTCTCGGGCTTGGTATGCCAAAATGGATATATTTCTATTAGATAATGGCTTTTCTAGGTGTCATTCTGACAACACTGTCTACACCAAGAAAGTGGGTAAGTCCTTCACCATCCTTGTTCTTTATGTTGATGATCTTATCCTTACTGGTAGTGATCCAAACCATATAAACCATGTGAATTCTAGCCTAAAAAAGAAGTTTGAAATGGTAGACTTAGGACACTTGCATTATTTCCTTGGTCTTCAAGTCTTGCAATCCAAGGAAGGCATTACCCTCTCTCAATCCAAGTATGCCTGTGATCTTCTACACCACTTTCACATGGAAGATTGTAAGCCAGCCCCTTCTCCCTTTCAGTCTAGAGTCAAGCTTTTAGTCACTTGTTCTACCCCTGAAGTTGATGCTACCTTATGTCGTCAACTTGTTGGTAAACTTCTGTATCTAACCCATACCTGTCCTGACCTGTCCTTTGTCGTTGGTCTTGTTGCTCGGTTTATGCACCAACCTCATAAAAGTCACTGGAAAGCAGCTAAAAGAATACTTCGATATATTCGAGATACGGTTCAATTCGGGATTCATTACAGTGCAGGAGCATCTCCATTTTTGATTGGTTTCACTGATTCCGATTGGGCTGGTGACCCTGATGATCGAAAGTCTACTGCAGGATATGTATTCACTCTTGGTTCAGGACCTATTACTTGGTCTTGTAAGAAACAAAGTGTCATCTCTCTTTCTTCCGCAGAAGCAGAGTATCATGGTGTAGTTGAAGCCAGCAAGGAAGCCATGTGGCTTCGTCAGATCCTGTCTAAATTTGGTCTCCATCAGTAGCATCCAACTACACTTTGGTGTGACAATCAGAGTGCCATTCAGCTATGTAAAGATCCAGTTCAGCATCAGCATATGAAACACATTGAACTCCACATACACTTCATCAGAAAGCTCATTCATGATCGTGCTCTTGAAGTGCAGTACTATCCAACCAATGATCAGATAGCCGATATCTTTACAAAGGCTCTCACAGAAGCAAAGTTTACCAAACTTCGATCCATGCTTTGAGTTCAGGAAAGTTGTCATTAAGGGGGGATAGGCTCTAATGCCTCCTTCCTTCTCTTATTGTGTCACTTTTGTAAATCCTTCAATCCTATCCCAATTTGTTCTTTTCCTTGTTGCCTCCTTTAAACGGGAAGTCCATTAGATGGATGTTAAATCTGCCTTCTTACATGGAGATTTACATAAATAAATCTACATGGTACAACCCTGTAAATTCCTACAATCTATCCTCTCGTACCAGGCCCTGGGGGCTTGCTTCAACCCATAGAGGGCTTTCTTCAACCTGCAAACATGGGTGTCTCGATCCTAGACTTCTAACCCTAGAGGTTGCTCTACATATACCTCTTCCTTTATTGCATCATGCAGAAAGGCGGTCTTCACATCCATCTGATGAAGATTCCATCCTTGCGTAGCAACAAGGTCAATGATAGATCACAGGTGCAATCATAATCAATGCCTTCCTGGAGAGAAGTCTCAGGCAACACATCTTGCCTTATACTTTTCAGCACTCCCATAAGATCCATGCTTGATCTTACAGAGCCATATCGAGGTGACAATAGCTTTGTCCTCCAATCTCGGGACCATATCCCAGACATCATCCTTCATAATGGGCTCGTATTGTAATCATGGCAGCTAGATACCTCTGGTATCTATATGGCTTCTTGCTTACTCGGAATGTCCCCCTTTGGAGCCATATGTCTGTGAGCCATGAGGGTCTTCTCTTCTTTCTTCCAACAACAATATTAAATCAAGAGCATATATGGTTGTGGTCTCCCTCTTAATGTTGTCTCCTCTTGGGGGAAGACATATATAAGAACATCCTCTCAAGGATTTCACAAGTGGCATATCAGATAAGTCAGAGTGTATCAGATGTCTTTGTGGCACTTGAGGAATGAAGAAAAGTTGCCTAACCTTTCCTTTGTTGCAACGTTGACAAATGATTATTTTGAGTGCGGGCATCCCAGACACCAACTTGGAGAGGTTTTTGAAATTTATTCTCCCACTGTTAAGGCCATACTCGAATCATAGCCATATACTGCCATTTTTTTTCATTTTCATACATATCACTATCATATCCATCACTGCCTGACAGAACGGAAGATATGATTTTTCATATGCCTCAAAGATATCACTGATCAAGATTATATGGATTCTGCCATATGTCACTGTCCATATCTTCCTACACAGCAAGAACAAATAAAATGACTTCCTTGCTTAAGATGCACTTCACTTACATCCCTTTGGACTCTTGTTCTTAACGTACCAGGCAGGTCTTCTACCTCCTATACCTGCAGAGAGTACTATTGCTCCAATACCTCTACCTCAGCCACTCACAAGTTCCTTTGCTGCTTCAGATACACTTGCATATATCAGCTGATCAATCTGCCTTCTATCAATGATAGTGCTCCTCCAATTTCATTGATCATAGGCTTGTATCAGTGTGCCCTCTAACAGTGATTAGTCACATCATAAGCGTTGTTCACAGGGTCTTCATATCTCTGCCTTCTAACAATCCCCTTTTTATGCTTTTCTGCAGCACAGTTCTAATATATGCCTTCATGGCAGATGCTTTCTCCTACAATGACAACTGTTTTATGCTTTCCTTTGGTTGCATGTAGCTGCTGCACTACTATATGACTATTGCAATCCAGAATTAAGCCTCTCTGCCAGGTCTCTGCGTGACCTCATAGCCAAGGATCTGTTCAAAGCTTCATATTAGCAACTTGCTTTTAGTATATCAGCAACAATACATGGTTCAAATCATGCACTCAAAACTGAACATCAACAAATTAATGATCTCCACAATGTTTAATATTGTTGCTACAGTTATAACCACAAGATTCAAATTTGGAACCGTAGAAATCCCTGTAAAATTCCCTCAAATACCACCAACACTAGAGTCTTCCCTCTTATTTAATGGACAAGAATTTCAAGGGTCTTATTACATCAAGGATCCATACGGAAACTCAGAGATAAGTGATAGTTTTTCTCAACAATACTACCATAGCCTATTCTCTGTTACAGGAAGCACAATATTAATGTAAAAGCAACATGCTCATTCAACCGTATAATCACTGCAAAAAAAAGGTTTGTCAAAATTATCTGATGTCCGTAAGCAGCAACCATATGCTCTGCTACAGGTGGCTATGTGTACTAGAGTAACTAAAACCTCATAAGTTCCCCATCTTAGCTTAACAAGAAAACACTGCTCTACTGTCAACTCAATATAGCGCCCCTGCTAATGACAATTATATGGCTGGAAATGTCCAACACCTCTGTCGATCTTTAGATTGCATCCATAGTTTAGTGTACTCCGTCGATGCAAGGGTCGATCTTTGTAGTTAAACCACAGCTACGAGACATTAGCTTTGTCCGCAATATTAATCACACCATACGTTACCACTATGAACTCAGATCGCACTACGCCTCCCAAGCTTCACCTCTGCTAATTTTACTTGGACAGTAATGATCCTGTCACACATGGAACTACACACAGCTTGATCCACGTTGAGTTCAACTCGCATTTCGCCACAATTAATCACAGAATTCCACCTTTCATGATTTTGTACGGGTGTTTCAATTCTGGCCCTTGGTCAAAAATGACTCGCTCAGCCAACGTAGGAAGCAATGTGGGTTTGGCTCAGGTTAGTCGATGAAAGACTTGGGTCCGACCCCTACTACTTGAGATATAATCTTGGTCTGTCGTCGTCGAATTACTTGATTGGGCTTGACAGAACTACCTCAGTCGGCCACACAACTTATATGAATGGCCCGCATATTTCTTGTTTGGTGCGGAGGGAGCCCAACGGAAATGTGACTTCAAGGAAATGGATTGCTCATTGAATCTTGACGTTGTCGCATAATTTGGTCATACGCACCACTACAGCCAATATTTGGTCCATTGTCTTGCCTTGCATTAGTTCTCACCCATTCACCCTTCTTAGCTACAAATACATCGCTCCTTAAATTCCTCTTGCGGCCACAGTCGTTCGGAAGTCTTGTTTCTGCGAGAATTTTGGCTTTTTGAATAAGCCTCAATCACTTTTGGATTAAACACATCAACTTCAAGCCCTTGCAGCAATGATACGATGGCCTTCACGGAGATAAATATGCCCTTCTCCAGCTAAAAATTCGATCTCCTGCAGCAACGACAACATCCAAGCTTCGACCCTAGTGCTTTACGGCCATGTAAACTTAGCCCCAGGATATGGAGAATTTGGTTGATGAACGAATCGTGGTCCCTCCACAATCAATTTGAAGTAAATAAGAGCCCACTATCAAACTGTCCTTATTTCCCTTGCTGCCCTAGATACAAGATGATGGGCCTTGTCTTCTCCTAAGTTCTGATACCATTTTAAATTCTGAAGATGTTCTATGCTTAGATGCAAATACGCTTTAACCTTCTAGGGCATAAGTAAAGTAAGATGCGGATAGAACATACCAATAGATCGATGGAAGACAAGCGAAAAATAGAGATAAAGAATGGTGGCGTTATGGCGATCAGTAGGATGCTTCAACCAACAAAGTCTTCATACGGTCAACCACCCACATATGTCACACAACCCCAAGACGTTTCATCAAGAATACTCCATCAAGATGCTGCACCAAAAAGCCCTAAACGCAGAACCAAGAACATTGCTCCATCACCATCCAAGAGAGAAGAAAATGCCTCCACAAATTGTGTGTGTGGAATGGACTCCAAGTCTCTCCAATATATAGGCATCTGTGGGGGTGTGTGACACATCTCTTATGCATGTGGGATAAAACATGCCGACCTTGCACATGTGGAATAAATTCAAAACACATCTTCTTCTCATCCAATCAAGATGATCTTTGGATCGATCTTGCACCTCTCCGAAAGAGGAATCCAATAAAAATATTGGCATCATCATTTGAGCATCAAATCATGGAGTTTGGACCTAGATGCCCAAAATTAACAATCCTTCAATCTTTATCAACAGGTTCCTAAACTATAGGAACTAACTCCTATGTTTCTGTAACTAATTCCTAAATTTAGACTTAATCCTATCTTTCCTGAACTGAATGGACCAATCCTGTCCTATCTGCTAGTTTATCCAACGAATTCTGCCAACACGCAAATTCAATTAAATGACTCAGCTCTTTGACTAATGAGTCAACACCTATCTAGAAACTTCTAGACTAATACTTGTGAACTATGAAGTTTTTACAAGATTTTACAATGATTATACAAAAGAAATGTCCCTCTTGGACCAATGTCAAGACCTTAGGCCTTGAGTTGCATTACAAACTTAACTTGAGGCCAGATGCTCCTGCATCAGTGGCCCACCTCCCATGGACTAGGGTCCTACATCTACTGTGTCAATACCTTGCTCCATCTCATCATTGGGATCACTATTTGAATATACCTCAATGTAATTTGCCTTGCCCTTGGCATAGTTGTGCCCTGGTGCCCATGGCTCCTAACATGCGAAGCACAACTTCCTCCTCTACAGGTCCCTCTTAGTCTCATCATCTAGCTTCCCTCACCCAATATCTCTATGCACATGTCTAGTGTCTCGCCCCCTTCGTGTGCAGTGTGCCTGACAGGTATAGGGGCCTTGATTTTAGGCAAGTCATCAATCATATATTTGTCCCTCGAAATGGAATCCTGCAGTGTAATAGGCGTATAAGCCCTCACTCAACCATGTAAGGGATCATCTAGCCCCTCAAAGAACAACATGATCAGTTGGGTCTCTGAAATATCTGTAACCATCACAGTCAAACGCTGGAACTCCGCTATATACGCTTCAGGACTACCAGTCTGTCTCAAATGTGCCAACTCCTTGAAATGCAACTCTAGATCCTTGCTATCAAACCTCTTAACCAACCTTCTGGTAAACTCAGTATAGGAGGTGATGTGTATGTGTCCAAGAGTGATCAAGCCATGGTACCACCACTCCTGTGCATCTCCCTCTAAATGCATGGTGGAAAATCAAATAACATTAGTCTCTCGCATGGGATTCAAAAGGAGATAAGTGTCCAACTTCTAGACCCGCACTCTAGCTAAGCTCTTGGCCGACTCATCAAAATAAGGAAGTGTGACCTTCCCGGAAACCTTTTGCATCTCATGATTCAGTTGTCCTCCTCTATAAGATGTCCCAACTCCAGTCTTGCGTCTCTTGTTGATTTGAATAAACTTGTTGGAAATATTGAGAGGGGGGTGAATCAATATTTCTTTTCAATTGTTAATTATTGCCAGTTAGATTCTTCACAATTAAAGACAGAGAGATATATATAATAATAATATTAAGAATTAAAGAGAACTTCAATCTCTTTTAATAATAGTATACAATAGATGAGAGAAGGGCACCAACCCTTTTAATGAAACAGGCACCAACCTGTTTGCCAAGCACCAACTTGGACTTTGATGAGCCTCCGAACTCTAGGGCTTCAACCCTATCTTCTCAAGGCACCAACCTTGTGTTTAGGGGCACCTACCCCAAGGACACCAATCCCTTGGTCTTCTTTTTAATAGAAACTGTGTCATGTACTTACTTGATTGTCATCAACAAGATTCTTCACTGTTATTTCTTCACTGTACTTTGTCCATCATGTGACTTCAATAGTCCTCACATAAGTCTGAGCCTTCAAGGGTAATTCCAAGCCTTCTACAAGTTCAGATCCGAAGTATCACAGGTTCACTAGCTTGCAGTTCTAAGTCTGAGCCTTCAAGGGTAAGTTCAAGCCTTCTACAAGTTCAGATCCGAAGTATCACAGGTTTACTAGCTTGCAATTCTAAGCCTGAGCCTTCAAGGGTAAGTCCAACCCTTCTACAAGTTCAGATCTGAAGTATCACAGGTTCACTAGTTTGCAATTCTGAGCCTCCACAAATAACTGTCCGTAGGTCCAAAATTTATGAGTCCTCTAGAGAACCAAGGTGTAATTCCACAAGTCTATCCGAGCTATAGTTTCTCCACAGCTGTGTCCGAGCTACCACAAGTATATTCAAGCTGAATGTCCACAATTCAACCTTCTGACATGTCTGAGGTATTGAGGTTAAGGCACCGAGTAGGTGATTGTCCACTGTTCCTTCACAGGCAGACTATTTATGCACCTGCCACAAATCCGAACCACATAAAAAGTGACTATGTAATTTGTTGTCCGAGCTTGAGGAAGAATAACCCAAACAAATGTGCTTTTTAAGTCCTCCTCAGTCTTAGTTCACAAGATGTGAACTCTCCTCAAATTTCTGTGCTTCTCAGATATTCTTTACCGAATTGCTGACTCTGAAATGGATGAATGCAG
Source organism: Pinus albicaulis (assembly GCA_034641835.2). NCBI lineage: Eukaryota > Viridiplantae > Streptophyta > Pinopsida > Pinales > Pinaceae > Pinus > Pinus albicaulis. Next base: position 1,184,782,221 of record CM076580.1, on the reverse strand, counting down.
ATTTATATATATAGTAGTTTGTCCCTATGAAGAGACACGTCCATTGGAAGAAGGGCCGACATTATATGACTGCATAGGTCGGCTTGACTGTAAATATATATTTTTCTATCTTAATAATTTAGTTTCTCACAAACTAATGGGAGTTTCGGGGCAAGTAAGAGCTTGTTGGAAAGAGGGAAAAATCCTCTTTAAAATGGTCTAGAATTCATTGTGAAAGGATGCCTCCAAGGTGTCTAAATTTTATTTTCTTTGTGACTGTTCATAACATTTTAGTGCAGAAGGTGATTGGGACAGTAAGAGATCATTAGAGCTTCTTCATCATGGTGTGTCTTCCCAAGAGACATGGCACACTGAATCCTAGGGTATAACCCCTCATACTCATCAATCCCTGTCTCCACGGAATGCACCAACTCTGCAACAAGATCTGGTTCCCTCTCTCTCTCCGACTCGTCCATGAAATGTGGCATAGTGGGAAGGCTATCACGACCATGTGTAGGAATATGCAACTGCTGGAATGGACATTCATTTGTGTGACGACTTCCTCCTCCTACTCGGGAACCTCCCTCACCACTGTGCTCATGCTCAAGTTGGTTCTGAATTTGAAGACCCATCATTTGCTGCATCATGTCCATCATTAACTGACCCTTCCTTAGCATCTCCTGATTCATCCTCGACAACTCCTCCATAACTTGGTTTTGTCCTCCTTGTCTAGGTTATTTGTTCCCTCCATTTCCATCCAATCCCTCCATGTGTATTTTGGCGTTATCAAGTTCTGTATCAGATTAATGATCAAATTCTTCTCCTCTTCCGCATCCCCTTCCTCTACCTCTGCCTTTGCCTCTGGTACGACAAACCATTCCAATAAAGGGTATATACATCAACTCCTTTTGCACCCACAGCTGACCAAGAACATGCTTTGATACCATTGTAATAATCCAAACTAGGAAATACAATGAATATCAAAAACATGCACTAGGCTACAGCAAGAAAATACAACCATGCAAGTGCCTCAAGAAAACTCCAATTCTGAAAATGAAATGCCAAGATGATCCAAAATGCGGTTCTTCCCTTTATTTTATAATTGCTTCTCAACCATCCTTGTGGCCTCCACCAATTCGACCCCTTTGCTTGACTCCTCTTTCATGTGGTTCAATTTCTCCTAGGGAGTTTGATTTCCTTCTTAAGTGACCCCCGCAACTTAACTTCACTTTATTTTTTCCTTTTTATCCTAAGTGCAACCTTTATTTCTTATCAAAATTAAATTTCAGCCTCTGCAACTAATTACTCCTAAGTTTTATTTATCAAATATTATATTAATCGCCAAAATTGCAAAATTGAGAATTTTCTTAGAAAAATTATTAAATGGGGACATGACATTTTTCCAGGGACATTTGTCCAAAAATGCTGGTGTTTATTATTTGTGTGTGTGTACATAATTTTCTCAGTTCTTATGGTTATTTATTTTCAGTGAAGTTGGAGTTATGTTTTATTCAGTATTTTCCGCAAGTGTTTTGCAGTTCACGAATAATCTGAAAAGATAGGAGAATAATAACCAGTAATTGTAACTGTAAATTAAAATTTCAAAGAGTATACCTTACTTTTGTGCAAGAGCATGCATCAAGAGGGAGTGGACAATAGTAAATACCTTACAACCACTTGACCTATTTTAACTTGATATATATCATAGAATGTCTTAGAACTCTTTTCACTCAAATTTGAAAATTTCTTTGAATGAGTTGTCCCTACCTTGAACATCTTATCATTGTGGTGGTGATGTGAGTAGCTAAAACAAGAGGCCTTATACTATATTACCTATTGTGTAAGGATTCCTTGAAGTTACTAGGGAAGCCTTCCTTGTGTTGAATCCATCCTTCACTAAATAGAGGGAAGTAATTGCCTAGGTAACAGTGATAACAATTTCATGTTACACTTGTCTTAGCCCCTTGTGTAAGGCCTTGCACTAAAGTACTAGATTTTGTGTTAACACAACTTATAGAGAAGGTGTCATAAGTAGTTGGAATGCTATAGCTTCTTCTCTCCTACAAATAAACCTAGATATTGAGAAGCCTCTCTCATAGAATTCTCCATTGATACAACTCATCTTGCTAATAGAGGTATCAAAGCAAAGATCTACAAAGCCTACTTGAAAGCAACATAATTTGAGCTAAAAGAGTTCATAATTCCAAAATTTCATCACTACTTCCACAAGTACATGCCCTTCATGAACAACCTCATCTATGCTTCAATATATATTACTTGTAGCCACCTTGTAACTTGAGAGTCATTTTGGCATAGCGCTGAAAACAACCTGCACTATGCAGAAGTAAAACAAGTTTTTGACTTGATCTCAAGTATTGTAAGCCTAGCTAAGACTTACACGAGCAGGCACTAGTGGTTGTAATTAAGGGGGAGCGTTGGAGATTACTCCCAGTTACACTTAGTCAACATGCAGTTTTAGGAAGTTTATATACAATCTAAATTTAGGATGTCTCAACCATGCTAGAGTTCAAGTTTTAGGCAGTTTATATACAATCTAAATTTAGGATGTGTCAACCATGCTAGAGTTCAAATTTAGGAAGTGTCAGTGATGTATGTGTGAACTAAGATTAACATATCTATTCTTAGTAGTTTTTTGTCTATTTAATTATGTAGCTTCAAACAATTGAATGAATACAATTTACTAGGCAGAAACTCATACATATTGTGCTATTGTGTGGCTTCTTCCTCTGTCCATCTATCAAAAATCATTTGTGAACTATGTAACCTCATATTTTTTTCTTCTGGGGTGCTTTTTCTTGTGGCTCTAGTTATACACCTTATCCCACATGCGCAAGCATATTAATTCAACCCTTGTGACCCTATGACAGAGTTGAAAGTTGAAGTCGGATTATAAGTCTTTCTTGGTTTCATCTACTAGGTGACCTTCCCTAGCCCTGGGTTGTATTTGTGCAGGAGGCTCATTATGATCTTGGTTATCTATCCTAGCAGTCAGCTGTATTGTAAAAGAGGTTCCTTGTGTCTCAGGTTTTAATCCTTGTTGTGTAATATTCCCATTTTTGGTATCACCCATGACAGGGCTAGGAGGGACTTCCAAAGTTAGGAGCAGACAAGTCACATGTACAGATTAGTGTTATCAGTGGGCTCAGGAGCTTTTCGGAGGAGTTTTGAGGAGTTTTCATGGTGTTCAGAGGCATTCGCTTGATATACTCCATCATCCGAGTAGTTTGGATTTCGTTCCGATGCATTCCGATAATTTTCGGAATTTTGAGTTATTTATGGGCTTAACTCAGCTGATTATGCTCAAGGTGGCATTCCGGGAGGAATACATGATGGAACACCTTAGTGTAATAGCTCATTGGAACCGGGAGGAGGAGACCTACACGATGGGACAGTTAGACACAGATTTCAGTGACCAGAGGAGGCGTGGTAGCCGATTTACCCTTTTCTGCATTAAAAATGAATATTTTATAATATTTTAATAAAAGGGAAAAGTGCTCCATGAATAAAATAATAATAAAATAATGCTCTAGAAGGCTCCAAGGGATCTATAAAAGAAAGGGAGGAGGCCATTGGGAGACATCTTTGGAGGAGATCATTTGCTTGTGTATGAGAAGTTTGAGAACGTGGTTCTCTACTTCATGCCGTAGCCCCAGGATGGAAACCCTTGGGTGATTTGTGAGTGTTGGACGGAAACCCAATACTCTTGAGGAGACTTCACCTAGAAGTTTCACAGAGCTTCAGAGATTGGTGTGAGGATCATTCAAATCTTCAACTTGGGCTTCATCATATTCAGTGGATTCAGTGGTAGCTGTCGCCGGAGGGAGAGTGCAGCAGTTCAGTTTTGGGAGGCCAGCGCCATATAGCAGTGCAGCAGATTGTATTGTTGGCCAGTTTTCTATCTCAGCATTTTCTGGGTCAGATCTATATGTAAACCCCTCTTATTATTGATAATAAAAGCTGAGATCTCTCTTGTTCTATGTGGTATTCGATTGCAGTATTTATGTGTTTAATTTTTACATGGCAATCTTCTGTTGAATAAATCTTGATTTTATGGCATAGTATGGAGTTCAGTTAATTTTCTGCATTTTTAGTTAAAATATCCCATCCGGGATATTACAGTGGTATCAGAGATGGTGATCTTGCCAGCCTGAGGGTTATTGCAGCTAAATGTCAAAGAAGGTTCATGATCAAATTACTGAAATTTATTTCTGGGGAAGTGGTGTGAAATTATCGCCTAAGCATTCAACAGATTTCCTTTGAAATTGTTGAATTATCTGAACAGGAATTGCTGATCAGGAATTGGAATTGTTGAAGGGGAGCCACTCACGTTTCACCTCAAACTCACATCTGGTGGAGGGTCAAAATTTTAATTGTCGAAGGGTTGATTATTACATAAGTTGAAAACATTTTTGAGGTCGACGTTGTCAATGTGGAGCAAGATTCGGGTATTTCAATCGGCTAAGTTCGTAGGGCTGCGAGAATAATTTCAGAAGACGAGTTTGTGAATTGTTGGGGCTACAGCGAAACTACGTGAGGATCCAAACTATCGTCCGAGGAGCACATTGGATGTGTAAATTGGTCCGTATATTCAAAGCACATAAGAAGTGCGAATGGTGTGAAATTGAGACTTTGGCAAACACTAGCCATCGAATATGTAATGGGTGAGGAACAATTCAAATCAAAGGATGCGTTGCCTGGTGAAGCTTGTCAAGAAAGGCGCATTAGACCAAATTAGTTGATCCATCATAGATCCGTTAGGTTTGTTGGACCGAGACGGTGCAAAATTGGAATCCCGGAGATTGTCCCTGCTTTCACGCGATCACTATCAGGTGAATTCACGTAGAGCGTAGGAGTTGATTGCATGAGATTCTATGGAGTATGGCCGGCGTGAGTATTAATATTGTCGGAAGGCCGTGAGCGAAATTTTGAAGTGGTGGCACATGGGATCTACAATGGGATGTTATCATGGGCCATTACACTTTGCGAGTCCATAAGAAAATTAAAATGTTGAGTTAGATATTGGAAGCCACGTTGTTCATTATTCACTGATTTCCTGAGCGTAGCCGTCATACCCAACATAGCCGTCACCTTCGAAGGTCCTGGACGTCAAATTTTGTAAGGGAAAATCATTTTGGTTTTTCCCGAATTATTATCATTCAGAAGGCGGCGAAATTCCAAGGTAGAAGCCAGAGCCGAGGATGAATTTACGGGCTATTCGAAGGATCAAAGCACCGATATCTTGCCTAGGTTTTGTGGGTCGAATTTCTGGGACAAAGTAGAGGTTGAGTTCACTAATCTGCTCACGTTTTCTTTGGGCTAAACGTGGTCAATTTTCCTTTACAATTCGAGCAAGCGGAATTGTCACCTGCTCGTTGCTGAGCAAAGCATACAGGTTCCACTGACCACCAGTGATTTTCCTTCATAACAAGATTATAATCGACGGCAGTGGCTTTATTTGATCGAGCCGTCTACTGAAGCTGTGAATAATTGTCCATATTATTAAAAGGGCTCGACATGCCCAGTTTCAAGGACGAATTACTTGTGTTCCAGCAAGGCCAAATTGTTGCACAATAAAAAGAGGCTGAATACTTTGTGAGACTGATATTTATTCCAGAACTGATATCTCAGTATTGCTGTAGCAAATCAATTATATCAGAGGTGGAGTGTGCTGAGTTTGTTGTTTGGGACTGTGGAATTTATCCCAGATTGGACCATTCTTAAGTAAAGGTATTGCAGAGATCGATCCATGTGTGCAGACTAATGGCATCATTCCAGAAACAGGACAGACTACGAAATTCAAGGCCCGAGACTCCAGGTTTTACTGTATACTCATTGCTGTGTATAATGCTGTTGTTTGGGGTGTTCATAAATTGTGGGTTGATACTTTAGAGTTGTATTTTATACTTTGGTTTGTGTGTTCATTACAACACTTATCATGCTAAGCATTCAGAGACAGTATTCCATCAGAACACAAGTGTGTGGGAAATTTGAATGAACTCCAACAACCCACTGAAAAACTCAGATTTTAAGAAACCTTCTACAGTCTTACTGGTCTTATAGTCATGTATACTAAAGGGGCAAAATATTGACACGTAATAGTCTGTCGAGATGTCATATTGTCGACATATTGACCATAAAGCTTCGCTAAAACTTTGATTATAGACTCAGAAAATTCTTAATAAGTTAAGTGTTTGCAGTCTTAGACCTGAGTTGTTATGGCCATACTTTCATAAGATGGCATGAGCTGACGTTACCTGTATGTTGCCTATTGAGTCAACCTTTGTTGTTATCAGTTAATGTCTTATGGGGGTGAGCAGAATTAGCTACTAGAGCATATCTTTGTTTACACATACTGATATAGTAGTCTTCCATTGTCATACTTATTGTTGAACTGATTACAGCTGAATCACTGTTATTTTCATATATGTTATTGAACAATGAGAAGCATTACCTAATGAATTACTTGAAGGAAGTCATCATTGAAACCCCAAGTTAAGAATTCAGAAAAACAACGACTGCATCATTGGTTAAACCATGGAAGGACTCCTAAGTAGAGTGATGAAAATGAAAATAGAGGTTGGTTCCTTAAACCACCATGCATCAGAAGACCAGAAAACAAAACCAAACAGCAGACCCTTTTCAAGAGGAATTAATGCCATCCTTCAAAAAGGACAGCCAAAATATTTGCAGGGAGAATTGGAGATTGGTCACAAAATTTCTGCACTTGGGACAGATCTGAAACACATGAAGATGTCATGGAAAGTTTTGTCCAAACTAGAAGAATTTAATGAACTCATGTCTACAATAGACCAAGAAGAAGGGAAGAAACTGATTTGGGCTCTAAAACCAGCTATGCTTGCTCTTGTACAGCCCAAATTCTTGGAGGAACCTTGTGAAGGAGTCACACTTCCAGTTGCAGCTTGTCTCTGTAACATCATGAAGTTGACCGCACCTATAGCTCCATATAATGATGATGTTATGAGGAGAATTATGAGGCTGATTGTAGAGAGTTTTCAGGATTTGGACAACAGCGCAGGCTCTACCTTCGGGAAGAAGCTTGAGATTTTATGGGGTATGGCCACATTCAGGACTTATGTCATCATGTTTGACCTTGAGTGTGATGACTTGATCCTGTAGATGTTCCAATGCTTCTTCCGCATTAGGAGATATCATCCTGATACTGTCATAGCACACATACAGTCCATCTTGTCGTCATGTATGAGAGACCATGAGACCATTGGCCGAGAGTTGCAGACTCGGTTGTTGAGCATTGGGAGGAGGAAGTAGTTGGTCTCACCTGCTGCTTATGAGCTAGCCCAAGGACTGGTTGAGCAGAACATTGGGATATTCAGGAGACAGTTGACCAGGGAGGAGCTGCTCCAGTTTGGTGGATCTGGCAACAGAAATGAGCTGAGGAGGAAGGGACTTTGCTTCACCTGCAAAGAACCCTGGGGACCTGATCACTCATGCTTGAGTGATGCAGATGATGTGGCGGAGGCCGAACAGGTAGACGTTCCTTCTGTATATCAGGATGAGGACTCTTCTTCAGATGAGTCCATGGGATCATATGAGGATGCTTCTGGGGAGCGAGAGCAGCCATGCAGAGAGGATGACAGTAGACCGGAGTTGTGTTCCAGTGTGTAGGGTGAGCAGTCACGGGACTCTTTGAGAGATACTCTGGGTGATGAGTCACTTGTGACTATTCAGCCAGAGCAGCATATGATGGAGCCTGAGTCAGCAAAGGAGGATACTATGGGCATCAGGCATGACATGGGAGAGATCCAGATGGGCACCCACATTGAGCCTATGATGGATATGCAACTAACATTGGGGTCAGCCTTTGAGGAGGAGCAGTCAGATGCACAGACACCAGTTGCAGATCCATATCCTCTAGAGATGTTGGAGGTCGATGGGATAGTTCTGCAGGGAGCTAGGGGACAACAGGAGTTTTACATTCCCGATGAGAGGGATGAGTTGTTGGAGATGGTGGAGCATCCATCTTTGGGCCGACACATTGATGAGGTACAGATAGATGTACATACAGTCGGTCGAGCTATAGTACTTTCGATGAGTACTACTCTCCAGGAGTACATCAATGGGGCTTGCAACATATCTTGCCCACTTTGGCCCATTATAGAGAAAGGGGCTTCCTTCTACAGGTAGCTTTCATTGGCAGACAGGGCAGAGCAGTGGGAGTCGATTACGGGCTGGCAGCAACACTCTAGGCATGTTCCATATGCAGTTGTTGCTACATCAGATTCTTCTTCCAGGATGGATTGGCGGGAGATTATGAGTTGGTACCCTCTTTATGGTACGATATTTTTCGTGGGGAGTACAGCGGAGCAGGGGCCCTTAGACATAGTAGATGTTACAGATTCTAGTTGGCAGGACGACACCAGTTGTCGTTACTTCAGGACTCTTTCTCGATTTCAAGAAAGCAGGATCAGCATGGGATTGAGACAGGACTTGGATTGGAGAGAGGTGATGAGTTGGTATGCAGTTGGTGGGGCAGCATATGAAGTTACATGTACAGCACAACAGGAGCCCGGGAGCATTGATGCTTGTTGGTGGTCTTCACCTCTGAGAGCATCAGCTATAGCCAAAGATAGTGCACAGCCTAAGCCGTGGGACTTGGGCGATGATTGGCCATGGTGGCATTGGGATCCGGAAGGATTGTTTGTTGACTGGGACAGAGAGAGATCAGTTTGGGATCCCGGCATTGAGGGATCTGTTCCGAGAGGTTTGACACAGGGGCATAGCAGCACCCAGAGGTTGGTATGGGATCCAGGCATTGGGTCTGAGATGTGGCGGGCCAACAGAGTGGCCCACATATTTCGATTGCTTGAGGGCAAGCAATCTTGGGGCGGGAGGTCTGTAATATTCCCATTTTGGGTATCACCCATGACAGGGCTAGGAGGGACTTCCAGAGTTAGGAGCAGACAGGTCACATGTACAAATTGGTGCTATCAGTGGGCTCAGGAGCTTTTCGGAGGAGTTTTGAGGAGTTTTCATGGTGTTCGGAGGCATTCTCTTGATATACTCCAGCATCCGAGCAGTTTGGCTTTCGTTCCGATGCATTCCAATAACTTTCGGAATTTTGAGTTATTTATTGGCTTAACTCAGCTGATTATGCTCAAGGTGGCATTCCAGGAGGAATACACGATGGAACACCTTAGTGTAATAGCTCATTGGAACCGGGACGAGGAGACCTACACGATGGGACGATTAGGCAATTTAATTAATGGGAGGAGAGTGTAACGACAGTTACCTTAAACGCATTAAAGGAGATATTTTAAAATATTTTAATAAAAGGGAAAAGTGCTCCATGAATAAAATAGTAATAAAATAATGTCTAGAAGGCTCCAAGGGATCTATAAAAGAAAGGGAGGAGAGGCCATTGGCGGTACATCTTTGGAGGAGATCATTTGCTTGTGTATGAGAGGTTTGAGAACATGGTTCTCTACTTCATCCGTAGCCCGGGGCGAAACCCTTGGGTGATTTGTGAGTGTTGGACGGAAACCCAATACTCTTGAGGAGACTTCACCTAGAAGTCTCACAGAGCTTTAGAGATTGGTGTGAGGATCATTCAGATCTTCAACTTGGACTTCATCATATTCAGTGGATTCAGTGGTAGCTGTTGCCGGAGGGAGAGTGCAGCAGTTCAGTTTTGGGAGGCCAGCGCCGTATAGCAGTGCAGCAGATTTATTGTTGCCCAGTTTTCTATCTCAGCATTTTTTGGGTCAGATCTATATGTAAACCCCTCTTATTATTTATAATAAACGCTGAGATTTCTCTTGTTCTATGTGGTATTCGATTGCAATATTTATGTGTTTAATTTTTACATGGCAATCTTCTGTTGAATAAATCTTGATTTTATGGCATAGTATGGAGTTCAGTTAATTTTCTGCATTTTTAGTTAAAATATCTCATCCGAGATATTACATGTTGCCTCTAGATGTAAGTTCTTTCATGACTATCGATGTCTACAAGCTAGGGATTTTGTTGTTAGTCTGACATTTTGTCATTTAGTTTTTTTATTACCTGATGTGGTTGAGCCAGTATATATGTGCATTGTCACTGAGAGATGGACACTCTCATAACGATTTTCTTCTTTACTTACAAATAAAACACAAAAACACATTGGAAAAGGATGTCAAACCTGAATTGTGGTTCCAGAGGGTAAATTCAGTGTAGTAAAGCTGCCATCAGCAGCTGCAGTCTCAACTTCTGCTTTCCTGGCAATATTCAGAAAAACTTCCTCCAAAGACGCAAGACTCAGTTGAATGTCTGAAATCTCTAGCTCTTCTTCTCTATCTTGCAGATCTGTGAAGAAACCCTGAAATAGATGGCCACTTCTTGGTTTCTTGTCAATTTCAAAATACCTGCTAGACTACTTGATCATTTGCATTACCAGAAATTGTGATAGTTTATTAAAAGATTTTTAAGCCTGGAATTGAATGCTTTGGAATTCGGAGTATGCTTTGACTAAACAAAAGTAACGTCTATGGGATAGAGTGGATGGAAAAGAAACAGTACAAAAGTAACATCGATCATTTAGAAATTACCATTAAATTTTCTTCTTTTTCACGAGGAATGATAAATGTTATGTAGGCCTTGCTCTCTTCCTTTGGTTCTACATTCAAACGCTGCCAAGTAACATTGACCAAATATTTATTGAATTAGAGATGGAAGTTTTGTTAACAATTGTTTTAGGAAGAAGATTACAGAATGTATGCACTTACCTCTTTAAAGAAATTTTTAATTGTCTCTCTCTGATGTCCACTATCTTCTTTTTGCGAGGAATTATTTATTGTGGTTTCTTTCTGCACACTTACGTTTATGACAAAGCCAGTCCCAAAGCGGGATTTCAACCGAACTGAAGTACCAATGCATCGTAGCTTCCCTCTAGCCATGATGGCTATTCTATCACTCAGTATATCAGCTTCTTCCATTGAATGAGTTGTTAAAACAATGGCCCGATCCTTCTTCGCATCCTCAATGATGTCCCATACATATCTTCGTGTAACAGGGTCCATGCCAGTAGTCTGTAGAAAAATATATGAATCAATCAGATATGTATCTTTGTAGCGTTCAGAATCAATGTGCAAAAACTTTTAAAGGTCTTTTTCTTTTTTTCATCTCATCTGAGACTACAAGATGTCACATGCACACATTTGTACCTAATCCTTGAAGAGATCTTACCAATAAAACATGCTTTTGATAGGATTTCCTGTTGCCATATTTACAGAGAAAGAAATTCCCCTACAGATACACTATAAAAAGCAGGCACTACGTAGATTTTGGACACTTGGAAGTTCCTGGAGCAGATAGATTAAAACACCTCTGAATATTATCACAGAGCCTTTCATAGAGGACTGGCAGATGGATATAAAATTTTATTGACTACAAAACTTTTCTTTTATTCTCTCAGATAAAAATCCCAAGTGACTGGGGGGATATGTTTGTATTTGCTATTTATATTTTGCATGTCTCTATTATGCTGATAGACATATATTGCTAGACATGAAAAGGGCTTTCTACAGGTCTTTTTTTTTTTTTTTTCCTTCTCGATGGCTGTTTAGCCCATTTTTGAATGCAGTATAATGTATATATAAAATATATATTTTTATTTATTAATGAAAATTATGCTTTTTTTAGTCAAAAAAATATAAGTTTCTCAACTCATAAATCAAGGATCTCATGAAACAGATAATTAGATTCCTGATATTTTACATGTCATTATGCTCAGAAGTCATTTTCTTTACATTATTACTTCATAAAAAATAAAATGTTAAATATTAATCAAGAATAAGAATAGAATGTAACATGTAAGGCAAAAGGGAATGAAGACACACTGGTAAAATTATTTATACTCCGCTCTGCCTAAATAGTTAATCAGATGACAAGAAGGAAACTAAAATGAGTAGACAAGGGTATGAGGACAAATGTGACAATATTGAAGCAATGAAGATGATATGGAAGAAATTAAATGCGCTCATCTTTTTCTTAGATTGAAAGTCGAGTGGAGAAAAATATGCAAATATTGATATAATTCTGCAAAAACCAAAAATTTTACGTTTCCTGTACCATATGCCATCCGACAAGGTTAAGTAGATTTGTTCTATATAATAATATTATTACGTGAAGTGCGCTATGCACTCACCAGGGAAAGGTTTGTAGTGACGGTGCAGGGCACATATGCAAGGAGGAAGGGGTTAGGGACTGTGTTCTAGGAATGCACTATGCGCTCATGAGGAAGAATGACTGACCATATCTACCTGAAATGTTGGTGGAATTACTTTGCACCAAAATGGGGTTAGGATTCTTCTTCTTCGGGAGCGATGGCTGAGCTGAGAAAAAACTCAATGAAGCAACTAGAGATAGAGACGCACGACTACTTCGACACAGTAGCTGGAGATAAAGGAACATCATTCCTTATGAGCTGACCATGTATTAGTTCTTATTGTCCATCTGGGTTTAGAACTAGTCAACGTTTTATTACAAGCCTTCTAGTAGTGGGGAGTTAGCATGCCACACAGCTATTGGAGATAGAAGAAACACTCTCAGATTGTCAAATTACAGGTTTTGGTTTCAGGAGCCAGGAAAATGCGACCGTGACTTTGAACAACTTTGGGATCCGCCCAATCCGTACAGTAATTATTACTTCTCATTGGGGTATATGAATAGTTATGGTTTTTTTCACAGTTCTTCCAGTCGAAGGGAGCTAACTTGTCAGATTTGCACCTAGATTGTTGAAGTTAGCAGGATTTGGTTTTCGAAGCCAGAAAAGAGTCAAGACGCAGCCAAGACTTTGAACCACAACGTAGATCGCCCTGACTAGAGCCCAGAACTAGACACAATCCAGGAGGAACCTTATTTTTGTCTTGTTTTTATGCTGACTTCTCTTTACATGAGAACTAGACGAGGAACATAGTGTGACTGCATATTCATTCATAGAGCATAGTTGGGGGAAGTGATTTCGGATCGGGACTATTCAAGACATAGGTGCACATCGGGTGTATCCCGACGAGTTTTCGACAAACCTAGAGGGACGAACACAACACAAGTGATCTGAGTCAGAAGAACAAACAACCAATTGTCTGTATGCAGGGAAGGGTTATTGCGTCTCGAACTAGTCTACGCTTATCCAGGGATTCAAAATTTGAATTTTTGATCTCGGCGTCCGACGGTCGTTGGGTTCTAGTGGGAGTTGGTAAGAAACATTTAATTTTTGCATGGTGGTCACTCGTCTATTCCTTTCTTTTGCTCTTTTTACTTGGGTGGGGGTTGCGAGGTTTTATCTCTACGGGCAGTCTCTTCATTTGCATATGTGGAAGTATTACGTGTATAAGATCCAACATGTGGCGGACATGCTAGGGTTTCTGCCCATGTGTCTGGGAAAACAAGTGGAAATCACAATTCAGGGGAAGTGGGAAGCAAAAACACACAAAATCACTTCCTTGCTTGCACCAAATAGAGCTGAAGAGCACAATGCTCAATCCGGTGAAAGGAAGGGTTCACATGAGGCTAGGAAACAACACAGGGTTTTGAAAGTGGTCACGGGGGAACCGCCTCTATCGCTTGGAGGTGAATCCTATAGGGCTAGCTTAGACAGGCTGGAGCCGAAGGCATTGGTTGATAGGTGGCACGACATCAAGATGACTGGCAAATAGTTAAAGATTTGGGAGGAAACGTGGTGGTTTCCACTGTTGAAATATCGCCCAAAGATCAATCTCATGTCCAATCGGTGGATATGTTTCCACTTTTTGGCCACTAAGAACTCTGAACTTATTCTAGCATCTCCAAGGGTAAAGGGGAGAGGAGTTCTCGTGCTTCAGCGTTGGCATGCAAGATTTGGCCCTTTTCAAGAGAATTCGAGGCGAAACCTGGTCTGAGTTAAACTTCCAGGGTTTCCTCTGGAACTGTGAAGCGAGGTGGAAATTAAGGACATAGCCAACAGAATTGGCAAGTTTTACTTTTGGGACGGGGGAGTTTTGGGCAACTCGACAAGAGGATGGCTTGGGTTGTCGTCGAGATGGATTTCGGTAAGGGATTGCTGGCGAATCTAGGGTTCCATTGGGGCTCATCCTCTTTTAATAGCTCCATTGATTAGTGGGGGATCCCCTTCCGCTGTCTCATCCGTCACAAGACCGGGCACCTCAAAATGGTATGCCCCCGGAGGTTCGATGTGCGAGGCGTCCACAAAGAAAGTTTTTCAAATAATTGGGGTGAGCGGGCCATTGTGGTTTCTTCTCCAACTTCTTCACTCTCGAAGGAAGCCATCACAGGTAACCCTATTCATCCTACACATTGTAAATTTCCTTTTTTCCAAGTTTCTTCCCTAATTTTGTCTCATGAAACTGGGGGGAAGCCTCGGATGGGGGGGTATTCAGGTGTCTCAAACGTCGTTTTCGATGACGATCCTTTGGAGCCTGTTCACCTTGAGTTTCCTGGTGATGATACTATTGCTCGACCATGGGCGAGTTTTCATGGGAACCCACCAATTCGGCTAGTTATATCTCCTCGATTTCCAAAGGTCCTTCTACCCGGAATTCCTCTGTTGTTTTCTCTGGTGACCACTCGTCTCGTGACAGAGCTCTAGAGGCCCTTTTTTTTCCTCATCTCTCGGCATGGAACCCCTTGAGATCAAGATGTCCTTTTTCCAGTATGAAAAAGGGAAGGGGAAGACTGAAACCCCTGCACCTCCTTCAATAAAAAAGAAACGAGTTGTTAAATACAAGAAAGTGTCAAAATGTAACCTGTTGTGCCCCATCCTTTTGGATTCTAGAGCAACTAATCTTGTACGCTCAAACCTTTAAAGTTCTCAGACATTTGATATGAGACATAAATATATTTTTTTATTGATTTAAATTTTAAATTGAATCGATGAGTACATGGCTATGGTGGTTCTCCTTATATAGGAGTTGACTGGCCATGCCAAACAAAAAGAGACATGCCCGTTGGGACTGATGCCTCTTCAATACTAATTAATGAAATATTATTAACCTAATTATTGTATAATTCATTAATGTTATTAATTACATAATACATACTTATACATATAGATATTTTTATAGTTCATGGATTTTTTATTCATAACATTGCCACTACCTTAAAAATACTTTGTCCTCAAAGCATAGGTAAGGTTGGGTGTTGCTGAAGAAAACATTCTGACTCCCAAGATGACTCTTCCTCCGGTAGTTTCTTCCATTTAATTAGGTACTCCTTAATTGTCTTGGACCGTAATAGCTTTTCTCTGGTAGCAAGTATACCTTCAGGTTCTAGGACGATTCTTCCTTCTTAATTGGTATCCAGTATCTCTGTTTGAGCTATCTGGTTTTTCCCTAGTACTTTCTTGAGACTTGATACATGGAAGGTGTTATGGATTTGACAGTTGTCTGGTAACTTTAATCCATAAGTCACGCTACTTATTTTTTTGATTATTTGATACAAGCCATAATATTTAGGTGATAGCTTATTCTTTCCTTGTTGTTTTAATGGTAATTGCTTGTAAGGTTGGAGTCTAACAAAATCCCAATCTCCTTCCTCGAACTCTCTTTCAGTGCAATGTTGGTCGGCTTCTTGTTTCATTCTATTACGTGCCATGGTTAGATTTTCTTTTAATAAGTTAATGTTTCTTTGAATTTCTTCGAAGTGGTCTTTTACTGTTGGTACCCTAGAATCGAGTAGTGCAAGGTCCTTCCACCTGGGTGGCTCATAACCATATAAGGCTTGGAAAGGTGTCATCTTGGCTAGAGCGTGGTAAGTGGTGTTATACCGCCATTCTTCCAGGTGTAGCCATTGGGTCCATCTGTTTTGTTTGTCGATGACGAAACAACAAAGATATGTTTCCAAGCATTTATTTATGACATTGATTTGACCATCTGTCTGGGGGTGATGGGCCGAATTCATGTTGAGGGATATTCCTGCTTGGTGGCAGAAATCCTTCCAAAAATTGCCTTTAAACCTTGCATATCTACCGTTGACAATGACCTTGGGAAACCAATGTAGCTTGTAAGTGTTTTTACAAATCACATCCACGATTTGTCTAGTTGTGTCAGTTTTTTTATAGCCATAAAATGGGCATATTTATTGAGTCTATCGACTACTATGAATATCTTGTCCTTTCCATCAAATTCAAGTAGCCCTTCAATGAAGTCCATCGAAATCTCTCCAATTTTTTATTTGGAATATGTAGTGGGTGTTGTAGTAAACCAAGGGTTGGGATATTTTCACTCTTATTCCTTTGACAAACATCACATTCCGCAACATATTTTTAGATTTTCTTACTCATACCCTTCCAATAGAATGATTGTCGTATGTTATAGTAAGTTTTGAAAAAACCGACATGTCCGGTTGCAGGCGAACTGTGTGATTCCTTTAGAATTTTTGTCTTAAATTTGGATGTTGGTGTTAGGTAAATTCTTCCTTTGTACCATATTATGTCACTCTTCCACTCAAAGTTGGTATATTGATGGATATTTTTAATCATACAATCACAAGCCTCATCTTTGGCATATTCAACTCTTATTTCATCTAGTCATTCAAGAACGACTACCATGGCGACACATGTTGTGTTATCTTCATTCTTACAGGAGAGTGCATCAGCTACAACATTTTCCTTCCCTTTCTTGTGTGATATCTCTAGGTCGAAAGTTGATAACTTCTCCATCCACTTTTGCTATTCTATTGACAATGTCTTTTGTTGAAGTAGGAATTGGAGACTATTGTGGTCAGTTCAGATTGAGAATTTACTCCCGAGAAAATACTGTCGCCATTTTGTTATGTCATGTATAATGGCAAGCATCTCTTTTTGGTAAGTTGATTTCAAACTCTCTCGTTTGTTAAGTTTCCTGCTCTCGAATGCTATCGGGTGGTTGTCTTTCATTAATACGGCCCTAATTCCGAATCCTGACACGTCACACTCTACTACAAACGGTTTAGAGAAGTTTGGAGTTGTTAGTACCGGTGTGGTTGACATTACTTCCTTCAGATTCTCGAAACATTTGTCTGCTTGGTTCTTCCATTCAAAAGGCGTTCTTCTTTAACAAGTTGGTTAGTGGTGCTATCAAATGTGCATAGTTTTTTATAAATCTTCTGTAATACCCAGTTAGACCTAGAAACCCTCTTAGCTTGGATACGTTCTTGCGTTTGGGCCATTCTCTGATTAATTTAATTTTTTTGGGGTCCACTTTGACTCCCTTTATGGATATAAAGTGTCCTAGGTATTCCACTTCTTTTTGCCCAAAGGTACATTTTGATAACTTGGCATAGAATTGATTCTTCTTTAATACAGATAATACTTCTTCTAGATGCCTGAGGTGTTCCTTCCATGTTTTACTGTAAACGAGGATATCGTCAAAAAAGACTAGCACAAACTTTCGCAAGTATGGGTGGAAAAGTTCATTGATGGTAGCGGGCACATTTGTTAATCCGAACAGCATAACCCTGAACTCATAGTGTCCTTCGTGCGTTCTGAATGTTGTCTTTTCGACGTCTTCTAATCTTACCCGTATTCAGTAGTAACCTAATCTCAGATCTAATTTTGAGAAATATTCTGCACCATGTAGTTCATATAACATCTCATCAATGAATGAGATCGAAAACTTATGTTTAATAGTGATTTTGTTTAACCCTTTGTAATCTATACATAATTGGAAGGATCCATCTTTCTTCCTGGCCAATACTACGGGTGCAGCATATGGACTTCCACTTTTCGTAATAATTCCATGCTTTAACAAGTCTTGTATCAATCATTCTATTTATGTTTTGTGATGATGGGGGTAACGATACGGTTTAACCCGACTGGTTTGACTTCAATGATGTGTTCAATTTTCCTTTCAGGGGGTAATTTCAATGGCAAATCTTGGAAAACCTTCTCGTACTTCTGGATCAAAGATCAAATTTCTGATGGTTGGTGACTCCCTTCCATTGATAATAACTCCAATTGTTGGCATTGTGCAACAAATGTTGGGGCTCCCTTGCGAATAATTTTTTCCATCTGTTGAGCAGAGATGACTTGAGTAGGTGGAGCTTCGAACCCAAATAGTTTATACTTCCTCCCATCTATTTTGAATTTAATGAATTTCTTTTGGTGATTTGTCGAGTATGTGCCTAGTGTTTGCAGCCATTGTACTCCTAGAATGGTGTCTACTCCTCCTAGGGGGACTATATAAAAACTGGACTCCATTTCGTATTTATTCAATTTTAGTTTGACCTTGTGGCACTTTCCTACTTCATCTATTTGTTTCCCATCCGCCACCATGACTTTTAAATCTGCTACAAGATAAGCAAAAATGTTCAGTGTTTTTGCAACATTGACATCTACAAAGCTATCCCGAATCTATTATAACGATAACGTTTTGTTTCTTGATATGGCCTTTAAGCTTTAGTGTCTGTGGCTGAGCTATTCCGGTGATGGCTGCCAAAGAAATTTGTGGCATGTCTTCTTCTGAATCTAGATTAATGTTGTTGTTTTATTCATTGTTTTCTTCCTCGAAGCTATCTTCTGAAGACTCCTCTTCTTGATCTACTTCATAGTTGTAAAGATTTTGTGTCGTGCATTTGTGCCCTGGGAAATACTTGTCTCTGCATGTCCAGTACTTGCCATCTTTTTTTCTTTCAACACTAGATTGTTGTTTTCCTCCATTGCACATTGGTGGTGGAACGTACTTACTAGTGCTCTCTGAGGGCGGTTTACTAGACTTCCCCTTGGAGTAACTATTTGACTTAGCATTACTGGCATATGATACTTTATGGAGTTTATATTTTTGTTCAATAATTATGGCTGCTTGTCTGGCCTCTTCAATCGTTTGGGGTTTACATAATTTTAATTCTTCCCAAATGTAATCCTTGAGGCCACAATGATACATTTTTAACAACTCTTCATCTGAAAATCCTCTTTGCCTTACTGCTAACACTTCCCATTCGTGAGTGTATTCACTCACCGATCCTTTTTGTTTGAGGTGAACGAACCTTTCGTATACATCATCCTCTTCCTCGTCATGAAACCTTTTCAGCTGGGCGTTTTTTTTAATTTTCCAATTGAACGAGCGACCTGCACATTTAGAAGACCACCACAAGAGCCAATCGTACGTTTCTGCTTCTAGATAGTTGGATGCAATCATAACCTTTTCTTGCTTGCCAAGTGGTGGGTTTGCTAATAAAATGGTGTCCATCTTATTTACCCATACGATGGCGCCCTTATGGTCCTTACCATCATACTTAGGTAACTCGTTTTTAATTTTAAGATGGTTTCTTTCGGGGGACTTGGTGTAATATTGGCTTCCTTCGCAGTGTAGTTGTAGTATTTGCAACTGCTCGTGCCTCAAAAATCCAGGGTTTAGAGAATTTTCATCTTCCAGAGTTTCGGGACTTTGCGTGGCTAAGGGTGGATTAGTCTTCCCAAAATGCTCGCTCATCATGTTTTTTAATGCTGCGATATCATAGACCATTTTGTCTCGTTTACTAACTGTCTTCTTGACATTATCAAGGCACTTATTAATCTTATCGAGTTCTTCCAGGATATTTTTTACATCGTCATTATTATTATTTACTATTTTGTTTTTTTTCTTAGAGGACCCATTCTTTTTTAAATAATAATATATATTTATTTTTTTATTTTTTTTAAATAATAATTTATTTTTTTTAATTAAATTATATAATTATAAACTATATAATTACAAATTATATAAAATAAACCTTGGTTATAATTACGTATATGGACCGAGCTACTTTTAACTTTGGTTACGTATATCGACCGAGTCGTCCTATATAATGGTCACAACGTATCGATTAACCAATGTCCACCGTATAACGTTGAGCTCGTTCCGATATAACGTATTGATTGAACACCGTATAAAGTATCGATTGACCCTGTTACCGCTATTTTTCAAGTTGACCCACAGTGATGACAACCACTTAAGTTTCGGGACATGATCCAACTCCGTCAGCTGTTGGGAAAAGCAACGGCTTGTGCAGTGAATGCAGCGTTGCAGTGGCACAGCGGAATATGTCGAAGATGGCAGGAGGGCATAGACAAGGACTTGTTAGATGGTCGAGTAGAGAAATGGGAGATACCAATGGATGAATGGTAGATGGGAGGCACGTAGGGCCTGACGGCCAAAAGGGTGGCGTGGGGGTGTTGCCAAAAGATCGCCTGCTCTGATACCACTGGAGCAACTAATCTTGTATGATCAGACCTTTAAAGTTCTCAGACATTTGATATGAGACATAAATATTTTTTTTATTGATTTAAATTGAATTGATGAGTACATGGCTATGGTGGTTCACGTTATATAGGAGTTGACTGGCCATGCCAAACAAGAAGAGACATGCTCTTTGGGACTAATGCCTCTCCAATACTAATTAATGAAATACTATTAACCTAATTATTTTATAATTCATTAATGTTATTAATTACATAATACACACACACACACACACACACACATATATATATTTAGATATTTTTATAGTTTATGGATTTTTAATTCATAACAGATTCGGGCGATCAGTCGGCAGAAGATACATTGGAGGAGTCGGTTCAGACTGACGGGATGCTACTTCGAGACATAACACTCACTGATCGGGGTTTTTACCACTCAAACCAGTAGGAGACCTAAAAGGGACTCCTAAGAGGGCAACTTCTAGGTCAAGGGCAACGATGGAGACTTAGCTCACTGTCACCACAGCGCAGACTCCCTGCGCTTTACGAACTTTCACCGATGGGAGGAGACCTGCTAATTAGGAAGTCACTTATGAAGGATGGATCAACAATTAGATGTGAAGTGACCTTAAAGAGCCTTTCCCTAGGATATGATTAAGAATAGAGATTGCTTGCTCTTTAAACAAGGTACAAGACTTTCTAGGGAAAGGAGGTGAGGATTTGAAGGTTAGGTTATAGGAATATGACTTGAAAAAGAGTTTCTCAATCCCTAAAATCCTTATAGAACTTGGATTCAAGAGTTGCCCTTGATGAATTGTCTTTGATAAGAAATGGGACCACACGAGGCCAAGTGGACCCAACCCAGGTTAAGGGGATAGAATCTAGCAATCGATGATATTCTTAACCAGACCAAAGCAAGGGGAAAGGATCAAACAAGAATTTTTACTTAAAGATGTCAAATTGATCCTATGAGGTACTAGCCTTGGGAACACTAGGGAAAATTTTGATCTTAGACCTAGGGCTTGGGATATCTTAGAATCCTAGTGTCAAAATCTCTTCAAATTCGGAGGAGACCTTGAGGACACACCAACGCAGTAGGGCCTAGGAGATCGAAATTTTTCTAGGGTTATTTTCTCGGGAAATTGATGCCCTAGATAGACCTGCGTGGCTAGACCTAGAAAAGGGAGGATCAATGCCTAATTCCTCTTGGGGATATGGAGTCAAGGAGAATTATGAAGATGGACTTCGTTTCTTGTTCATGGAGGCTTTCAAAGTTGACTTCGTCCAATGTTAAGGGCAAGAGAAGAAAAGTGACCTTGTAAACGTTTATACTTCATTGCAAATGGAAGAGACTTATTGAGATAACTGGATCTTTAGGAAAATTCATTCATCAAACATGGCCCAGGCCCCATACATAGAGATAAGCTAAATAGAAACATAATGCCACATTGATGTCATAAATTCATGCAGTAATTAGCCCTAAAATAACAAAGATCTCATAACCAATGTATGCAGCAAAATGAAAGAAAATAACATTAAAATTGCACTTACGTGTAAGAGAATATATCCAACCAACATCACATTTGCAATATAAGAATCTCCAAGATAAGAAGAACCCAATCCATACATCAAAATTCATCCATTATCCAAAAATATCCACGAAGGAAAAAGTGCAAAGTTATCTAATGAGAGAATGATCGAAATCCAAGTGATGATCCAAAATGAATTCATCTAACTCCTATTTATACACTCATTAGGAGTTTGAATTACCTAATGTGCCTACATTATCCCCTAAAATAAAATAACGTGCAAATCAACTAACTTTTGGTGACAAGCCCACCAAACTAGCTCACAAATGAAATAATAAGCCTCTCAAGAGGTCAAATGATAATCTATGCATGTCGTAGGGCCCTCCAAGAGGCTTGATGAGGTACATAAGTGCCATAATGATGAATAGAATCATCAAAACTGATGGACAAGGGGGTGGCCCCTTGTTCCCCAAACAATAAAACTATTGTGTTCCTAGTGGGTGTGGGGACACACCAATGACCTCATGGGTCTCCATATGAGTTGAAGATGCCTGTAGACCATATGTACGGGCTCGAATGATGGAATGAATGCTGTCATGTCATCGTAAAAGTCTTGGGACACCTGCCAAGTGTGTGGTGCACCTGTGGGGCCAACTGGGCATAGTGTACCAAATGCATCTTCCTCGTCCAAAAGGTGGATCGCTAGCGATCTCTGAACATCTCTGGGGATCCATGGAGTGTTGTCTACTATTGTGGAGGCCCATGACTCTCTACACACACCCTATATGTGCCAATGTAGCCTTCTAGAGGGTTAGGACCCCGTATAGGGAGACCAAATCCAAATGGACACTTTTTGCAATCCTGCATAAGATACAATGTCTCCCATAGCCTTCCAATACAAAAAGTCATTAAAGTAATCGCGTAAAAGAGCTTACCAACCATGGACAACAAGTGGACACTTCATAATGGCATGCCCTTCCATAATGGGCTTTGGCATGTGCTAATGTCACCAAACTCCAAAGGGGGTTAACCAGATATTTATTAGGTGGTTTCTACTTTTAGAGGGGATAGTATGTCCAAGGTACATCCCTCAAATGATGTTGGCATATGATGAAGAGGTGAAATGGAATAGGGAATGATAGGGGAAATCCTAGGCCACATGTCGGGGCACAAGGGTAGCTAGAGAGAGGGAAGCCCACACCTGGGTATGTAATGTGTAGGAGGGAGTAATCGTGGTACATGAGGTGCCCCAACCTTGATTTTTCCACCCTTCTTTATATGCCTTTTTCCTTTTATGTTTTTATTTGATTAACTGCTTGGAGCTCAAAGGATAAGAGCATGATGGGTAAGATATAGCAGTGATTACCCCCTTTTTGGTAGGGTGGTCCATTGCCCTCCAGAGGTTGAGACAATCATGGGTTTCTGAATGATAAAGGAGGCTCATCTAGGGCCTATGGAACCAGGGTGATGGCCATGGGTATGGAGTAGAGCTCGTGTATTGGAATTTTCCCACATGCTAATTACGTTTGTTTCGACTATCTTTTGCATCTTGTGGTACATTTTCCTGTTGAATGTGGCCATTTATAATTTTAATTTTATTTTTAACTACTTCAACCTCTGGGGCATTGTTCTAAGATAAGAAGAACCCAAGTGGGGAGAAGGGAATAGGGGGGTTAACCCAATGTGGACCCAGGTGGGAGAGATGATGAATGAGGGTGTATTGGATGGAAGGGGAGTAGTATATGTGGATAAGGGAGCGAGACCACGCAACCAAAGTCGGGGTTCCCCAAGTAGTACAACCCTGAAACCAAATGGTCAGTAAAGGAGATCCCACGGGACTAAAGTCCAAGGGTAACATTCAAAAGAGGTCAAGGTGATAGAAGCACAAACTAAACCCACTCTTTCCACCAAATCCCCCCATCAATCCATGCCTAGAAGTGTCCATGATAAGTAAACCCAATACTCAATTATGAAATGACAAGACATACCTTTAGGTTCGGCAGGGCCACCTTAAAACATACGATCAATACAGATGGGTGAGGGACCACATGGCTGGCTCAAGTGGCGGAGAAATGTCACAACAAACTAGTTGAGGGCTACAAGGGGTTGTTGGTTGTCGGCTGAGGTCCATCATGGAGAAAAAAATTCTCCTAGGGATATCACCCATGAAGTGGTGGATAATAGGGCTCTTAGAGGAAATTCGCCCACTTCACTTGTACCCCCATGGTCATTTTATCAATGAACATTCAAGTCTTGGGTGCAACCCTTAAAGTTCGAGCACTCAAGGAATTGGTTAGGGCACATAACTCTTCCATTATTTTTCTTCAAGAAACCATGTGCAATGCTTTGTCGGCCTGTCCCAATTCGTTTGTGTGTGCGTTAGTTGCGTGTGGGCACTCAAGTGGTCTGGGAGCGACGTGGAACCCAAACCACTTCTCTTTTCTAGCTTATTGTATTGAAGTTGGCATTCTTTTGATAGGTTACCGATCAGGAACCAAGCACAGATTTTGTTTATGCAACCTTTATGCTTCATATGCTGGTAGGAGAATTTCCTGGGAGAATCTCGCAGCATCTGGCATTCTGGGTTTAGAATCTTCAATTCTTTTTGGCGATCTAAACTTTTCGGTGGGCACACAGGAAATATGGGAGGCCAGAGCCTCTGTGGACCCTCTGTCAAATTTTTTTGCAGAATTGACAATTTTATATGAATTATGCGACATTTCCCCGACGCCTTTGACCCCAACTTGTTAAAACGATCACATTGGGACAGAGGGTATCTCAAAGCGTCTTGATTGTTTTCTAATTAGTCGCTCTCTGGTTGGTATTTTGAAGGAGGTCTCCTCTTCGGTCATTCCTACTTCTCTCTCGGATCATCTTCCAATTTGTCTGTCATGGGAGGGCTGGGGAAAAAAAGGGCATTTTCCCTTTAAGTTTGACTCTACCTAGTTACGCGACGCGACTTTCAATCTATTGGTGCATGAAGTTTGGAACCGGCCACTGTCAAATTTTTCTAGCAATCCAATGGGGAGAATTACCATTAAGCTCCGTGTTTGAAAAAAGGAAACCAGAGCATGGATTAAACAGAAGAAATTGGATGCGTTCAAGTCCCTTTCGGAGATTGACTCCACACTGAGTTATTTCAACAACCCAACATACCCGTTGTTCTTTTCAGACTCGTATAAAAGGAATATCTTGGACCTGGAAGGGAAGAAGAACTGCATTATGTTGGCATAGAAGGCTGCGAGACAACTTCAGAGTCGTGCACTGTGGGTGGCTGTCGGGGATAGAAATACTAAGTTTTTCCATGCTTGTGCAAAAATTCAGAAAATGAGAAACAATATCAGGGGTATCGTTGGCATAGAGGGCCAACATAGTTATGAGAAAAATGAATTAGAGCAGTAGGCATATAGGCATTTTAAAGAAAGGGAACATGATTACGCCGCGCAATGAGACATCATTGAACATCTGTCACTTATGTTTAAATAGGAGGACAATGAGGCGCTGAGTAGGCCGATCCAGAGAGAAGAGGTGATGAAGATTATCAAGGATAGTGCTAAAGAGAAAAGCCCTGGCCCGAATGGCTGAGGTGTGGAACTATTTCATCACTTTATGGATCTGACGATCCCTGATATTATTGATTATACTAAAGATTCCCGCATCAATGGTTATATATCTGGGGCTTTGAATGCAATTTTCATCTCATTAATCCCGAAGCTGAATCATCCGAACTTTCTATCAGACTACAAACCTATTTCTCTATGCAATGCATTATACAAGATTATATCTAAGTTGATTGCGAGGAGGATCAAAAAGATAATGTCCACATTCATTTCCCCAAAACAATTGGGTTTTAAGATGGCAGACATATTCAGGATGCAATTGGCACTGCTCAGGAATTCCTGCACTCCATGAAGGCAAAAAAAAGGTAGGAAAGCATGATTAAGGAGGACTTGATTAAGGCTTTTGACTGTTTAGACTGGTAGTTTTTTAGAATGGTATTGCACAAGGTGGGCATATCCATGAGTAACATAGGTTGGATCATGGCTTGCATCCAATCCACAAACTTTGCAGTCATCATAAACGGTCTCCCAACCTGTTTCTTCAAGGAAAATCAGGGTCTTTGCCAAGGTTGTGATTTACCATCACTCATTTTTATTCTGGTAATGGATTGTCTGAGTTGCAAGTTGAGGAAAGCAAAAGACAGTGGTAGCATTATGGGGGTGAAGTTCACTCATCTAATGTTTGTTGATGACCTTTTGTTCGGAGGTATGAATGATAATGAATATTAGAGGAATAGCTACCAGAATCTCAGAACTTTTAGCGGGGCAACAAGTCTTTTCGTGTGCAATAAAAAAGTTGTTTTGATCACAGATGACATAAATGGTGTAAATTTATGCAGATGTTCTATGCTTGATGCAACTTTACTTTCTCTTCAATATTTAGACAGCTATCACATAAACAATAAAGTAAAATGCTGATAGAACATACTAGTAGATCGACAAAAGACGAGCCAAAAACAGATATTTGTGTTGGTGCGCTATGGCGGTCAACAGGATGCTTCAACCAACAAAGTCTCGATATGGTCGACCAACCAGCAATGTCACACAACCCTCAAAACAGCGAAACGGTCAACTCAAAGTCAACCCCAGAAAAGTTAATGCGGAACAACTACAAGTCAAAGTCAACGCAGCACAGTCTACGATCAACCTTTGACCTCGGTTCTTGTGCCAAATGTACAGACTGCAGAAATCGAAGTTATGCCAAAATTCAGCGCATTTTTACCATGCGTTGACCAAAGTCAACACTGGTCAAACCTACGATGGAAACCCTCGCTGCAGCAGAAATGTCTTCGTCCTTCTCCCACGTGTGAACTGCAGATTGCCTCCAAGTAGCTCGAACCAATCAGAAGTGGAGAGAGAAATATGTGTGATGATGAGATGAGATGAAATGTCCTCCAACGTTGACCTTATTTATATCCATCACTTGAGGGTGTGTGACACATTTGCTAGGGTACAAAACCTTAAAGCCGACCTGCACATATTTGAATATATTAGAAAATAAATTCAAAATAAATGTTCTCCTCATCGGATCAAGATGATCTTTAGATTGATCTTGCACCTCTCCGAAAGAGGAACCCAATAAAAATATTGGTATCTTCATCTGAGCATTACAACATGGAGTTTGGACCTAGTTGTCCAATTTTAACAAATGGCCCTTGGTGCAGCTTATTTGAGATTTTTGCGGTCAGTCTGGAAGTGGGCGAGTCCATCTTAAGGAACATCATTATAATAACAAACACTGGTCCTGGCTATTGGAAAAAATCAATAGCAAGCTTATCGGGTGGACACGCAAGTGGCTATCCTTGGGTGGGAGACTCACCTTAATAAGATTTGTCTTACAGAACATCTTGGTGTTCTGGATGCAAATATTTCAGCTGCCCATGGAGATCTGCCACAAGATCAACGAGATTATGGCGAAATTCCTCTGGTCTGGCATGGAGCTAAAGGGGAAGTTTCATTTGGTTAGATTGAAGGCCACTGCTAGACCGATTGCAAAAGGTGGGTGGGGTATTCTGAGAACCCACAATTTCAATTGTGCATTAATCATTAAAAGATTTTGGAGGGCCACAAATGATAATGGAATTTGGGGTCAAATTATTAGAGATAAATATATGAAGAGCCACTCCCTCTCCACTTGGTCCAAGATGGGGGCAAAAAGTATTAGTGGAACATCATATGTCTGGAGAAGCATGTCGAGGAATTGGAAATGGCTGTTGGGGTTCACGCGATGGACCATTGGGGATGGTAAGAAGGCAGAGATCGAGTTGGATGCTATTACAGGTTTCAAGGGAAATCACACTCTATCAACTGCTCTGTTATTCTCATTACACTATGAAGATATCATTAAATTTGTTCATATCATTGTTGTGAACAATTTGCTCATTGCCCATCCGACTTGGCTGGGGGCTAGAACAATTGGACTAACTGGTAATTTAGCCATGGAATGGGAAACATATGTCACTAATCTGTATGCATCTGGCACTTATATGGGTGAAGGAGAAGACAGGTTATAATGGGAAGGCCCAACAAAGGAAGTGTTAGTTTTTGTAGCATTAGATGTATTCTAGCCTTGAAATTTTGTGGACAGGCTAGAATACATGAGATCTCTAATACCCATAAATCGTTTCAGGGAATTCCACCTAAAGACAAATTAATTAGATTGATTAGTCAGTTTTTAATTATTTCCTAAGTTTAAACTTAGGAAATATGATTAATTAATCAGAATTAATTAAGTCATGGTGTGAATGTTCTAGAAAGTCACATGGATCGATTTCTAGTTAATCCTAGCCATTGATTAAGATCTAATCTTGGCCGTTGAAGTATCAATGAATGATTCTAAAAACAAGTCAATAGGGGCTTGGAGAAACCACTTGAGAACTTGAGCAGTTCGATTTTACTGGGAAATCGATTTCCTGAGTAGCAGCGTTTTGCTGTCTAAAGTGATTCAGTGAGATCAAAGCAATGAGAGAGAGGAAGAGATAGTGAAGCTAGAGGAGGCATTCCAAATCCGGTGAGTACATTTGCAGAGAGGAATAAGTGCCACATTGAGGCAGCGTAGAAGTAGCGCAGTGCCCTCTAGAGGAAATTCCGTTTTGTTGCGAAGAAGTCGAGATTCAGTGACAAAAGTTGGGCAAAGGTTCCAGAGGCTGGGAGAATTAGTTTCCCAGAAAACAGCTGACTGTTGATTTTTGTAGCATCGTATGTGCTCTAGCCTCGAGATTTTGTAGAGAGGCTAGGACACATGCATTCTCCAAAACCCAAAAATTGTTTTGGGAAATTCCATCCAAAGATGACTTTATTAAAATAATTAATCATTTTTAATGTATTCCTAAGTCTAAACTTAGGAAATGTGATTAATTAAAGTGTATTAATTAAGTCGGATGTGAATCTTCTAGATAAAGATGAGGATCGACTCCCAGTTAATCTTAGCCTTTGAATATGTGTTAATATTGGTAGTTGATATGTCAACAAGAAATTATAAGAAGGAGCTTGATGAGCATTTGGAGAACACATCGAGGGAGAGAGATCTAGAAATCGAATTCTCAAGAGAGTAGCAGAGAAGTTGCCGGAGAGAAATCGAGTGATTTATTTTCAGTGAGGGGTAGAGATAGTTGGCCGAAGGAAGATTTCCCTGACCCTGCGAGTGCATTGCAGAGGAGGCATCGAGAGGTCTAGAGAGGCTGTGTAGTGCCACGCAAAGGCAGCGCAATACTTCAGAGGGAATCCGCAATTTTGCTGGGGAGCATTCAAGATCTAGTGTCAGGAGTCGAGATGTGAGACTCGAGGGCTACAGATCAGAGTTTCTAGTCAACAAATGATCCACTGGAAGGGTGACGCAGTTCCTAGAGGTTGTGACGCAGGGACAGTGCACTGACTATGCAAAGGTTGCATGGGGCAAGCCATCTAGAGCCCAGAATAGTGTCGGATCGCCAATGACAGTGTGAGATATTTTCTCACTACCTCTTTGCCAGTTTATTCTCTGTATCGGACTTCCAGTTTGGGAATCCAAATATTTGTATTCATAAAACTATTGCATAATAATAAAACCCTCAATTGTTGCACTAGTTTTCCCACATTGGGTTTTTCCGAGGACATTTGTCCAAAATAACAGTGTACATGTGTGTGCGTTCATTTCTTTCTTGCGCAGTATCTTTTTTCCGTATTATTTTATGTTGTGAAGGTTGCAATAGATTTTATTTTGATATTTGTTGTGTAACACTGTAAATAACTTGCTCAGTAATTAACAAGTAGGATAAATTTAACCAATTGTTGTTGTAGGGATTAAGATTTAGAAATTTTCACATGGTATCAGAAAGAAGGTGAAGCAAGAAGAACTCAGTTGCAGTCGAAAGAGGGATTTCGAAAGCACTGCATAGGCAGCGGTTCAAAACCCTAGAGGAGTTGCGCAGTCCATAGCCAGGAGGGAAAAATTTCTTGGAAAATGATTTCTCTGAGTCAATCGATAGAGAATAAGATTTTCTGAATTGAGATTTATCAGTGGCAGAGGGAGTCGTGCAGTAATTTCCACACAGAGCATATCTTCAACTGGGACGCATTTTTTTTGCAGCAGTTTGTTGGAGCATAAAAGCATCAAAAGGGGAGAAGAGCACACTCATTCCTCATAGAATTCCTAGCCAAGGAATTCGATTTGTCACTGCAGAGCAGTAGTATCCAGGAGAAAATCTACTTACTCCAACAAACAGTGCGTAGATCCAGTCAACAGTTGTGCAGAGGATAGAGGAGGCAGTTTGACATTTGATTGGCAAGATGGCATCAATTGGGTTGAGAGATCAGGATCAGTTGGAGGGTGCCTCCAACTATGTGATCTGGAAGGCAAGGATCTCCTTCCTTCTGGATGAGTTTGATCTCAAAACTTACATCGATAGTGTGGTAGTTGTCCCTGCAGATCCAGATCCATTGAAATCATACAAGAAGGATATGGCGAAGGCCAAGAGGTTGATCATTGACGGAGTGAGAGATAATGTTGTATCTCACATCGCAGGTGTTGTAGCATAATTGACTCAGCTAAAAGTCAAGAGAGGTTCTGAGCAATTCAAGGTTGTTGAGGAACAATTGTTAAAATTTCAAGAAGACCTGCAACATGCTCAAAGGGATAGCCACAATCTCAACGAGGATTCATCATCACATGTGCACAGGAACCAAAATCAGGGAAGCAACAACATTGGAAGTGTAATCTAAGCCAGAGGAGTAGTAAAGAAGAAAAGCGTGCAGCAAGGGTCAAGTCGGGCTTATTCGCGTGCACAGTTCAAGTGTCGAGCTAATCGATGCATTCAGAACATTGCACATAGGTTAGGGTTGAATCGTGCAAATATAAGTGTAGAAGAGTGTTCGGAGGCTTAATCACAATCGCTCGTGGAGAGCCTACCCGCATATCGCAAATCACAATCGCAAAGCTCAGGAGGAATAGAACAAGGTTGAATCGCCAAAATGCGAAATGCGATACGAGGACCGGATGCTATATAGTTCGAAACTCGAATCTAAAGTATTTGAAGTCCGGCCATGAGACCCTCTCGCATATCGTAAATCGCAATCGCTTGTGGAGGGCCTGCCCAAATATCGCAAATCTCAATCGCAAAGTTCAGGAGGAATAGAAAAATGTTGAATCGTTGAAATGTGAAATGTGATACGAGGACCAGATGCGATATAGTTTGGGGCTCGAATCTAAAGTATTTAAAATCCGGTCGTGGGACCCTCTTGCGTATCACACATCGCAAGCTCATAAGGGATAGCGATCATAAGATAACGACATTTGCTGAAGTGTGAAGTGCGATAACGAAGCGGACGCAATCGAAGTTATCACTAAAGTCTAAAGGCTTTTAAGTCTGGGTACATGGGTTTTTCCTTTGTAAAAGTCGCATCGGAGTGCAAAAGCGGATTATAACGTAGAACGTTGGAATGCTGAAATGCGACAAAGAAGCGGACGCGATATAGTTTTTAAAAGGTAATGAAATATCTTTTAAAGTCCAGTCTTACGGCAGTTACAAAGGAAATTCTGAACGCAGGGCAGACTCGGGTAAGAAAAAACCCGACGCTACGTGCAGAACAGCGGTATGTGTTTGCGGCAGTTTATTAATCAAAGACTAAACACTGCGAGCATGAGCGAAAGAGGCAAAGTTGGGTGGTAGGTGACATGATGACAGTGTTCGAAACGCAAAAGCATGGGCAGAGTCGAGTAGAGATGCATTTATGCAGAAGGTTAAGATATCACAGTAGAAACGGAAGGAGTCACATCAGCAACAAATCAGATTCACCCAAAGGATTATATTTCAAGTTTTATTTTGTTTTCTTTGTTAAGATCGAAGCTACAATGATGTCCTCGATTGCAATGTAATAAGTAGTTTAACAGTTTAGGCAATCTAGGAGTTTCAAGAAGCTCGAACAGTTACAAACTACTTTTGTTTTATTTAAGGAAGAGAGAAAGAGAGAAAAGGGTTCCGAGTTTTGGACCTCTTGGAGACTACATTTTGTACTTCTTTTTCTAATGGGCGAATGAAAGATGAAGCAAGTTTCCTGCAACTGTTGATGGTGATTCGTGTTTCCTGTGTCATTTTATGTTGTTTCTTCCTCGAATGAAGTGAATTAAAGAAGCAGATGGTCTCTGATTTACGTTTGTAAGTGAGAGATAAATAGCCTTAATAAGTGCTCCTTCACTCCAACTCTTCTCCCTTTAAAAATTCTCTTTGGAACTTAAAAGTAATTGATTCTCTGTTTACAACATATTATTTTGAGTTTCCTCTCTCTCCATGAATTCTCTCTGAAACTTAAAAGTAATAGATTCTGTGTTTACAGCATATTATTTTGAATTTCCTCTCTCTCCATGAATTCTCTCTGAAACTTAAAAGTAATAGATTCTGTGTTTACAACATATTACTTTGAGTTTCCTCTACAGTTCTTTTTTTCCATTCAGATATCAGCAGTCAATGGCATTGTGAAATCTTTTATTATTCCAGATCATTAAGGGTTTTAGAAAACTCGTTTCCAGAGGGATAGAATAAAGACCTCATGATAAAATTATTTATGTGACACACTTTTAAAATGTCTTAAGCACTGATTCCTTTCACAATTGTGGGATTGTCTCTTAAGAACCAACAGAAGGCAAGGGCACAACCAAGGAAATGTGGGATGCATTGGCCACGTTATATCAGGGATCTTCCGAGTAGCAGAATATGTACTTGGAAGAGAAGATGAGATGAACAAGGATGTAGAAGGGGGAGTGCATAGACCCCTTCCTTGCAAGGCTTCATGATGTCTGGGATCAACTAGCAACTGTAGGGTCAGCGCATCAAGCTATGGAGTTAGTGAGATTAGTCCTAAACAACGTCTCAGAAGAATGGCAAGTTTTCGTCCAGAGCATTTTGGGCAGAGAAAAATTGTTGGATTGGGAGAGGATGTGGGTTGATCTCCAACAAGAAGAGATGAGGCGAGACTTGGTGAAAAGAAATCTCGAAGGCAGCAACAACAATGGGGAAAATGCAAAGGTAAAGGAAGAGGAGAATTCAGCCCTTGCATCAAAGGGACAGCAGGAGCAGTGCAAGCGAAAGAAGGATATTTCGAAGATCAAGGGCTTGTGATGTGGTGAGATGGGCCACTTCAATTCTCGGTGTCCTCTTCGGAAGAACGACAATGAGAAGGAGTAGGATCAGTAGGTTGCATCCACAAAGACCGATAGGTTGTCCTACAGATTTGAGGAAGAGTTTCCATGATCACCGAGATACCTCCAAGAGTGAGGTGGGGTGATTTGTTTTTGTAGCCCCAGAGAGCTACAGGATGGGCAGGATCCTTGAGGAGTCCACCTCTTTGATCAATACCTTGCTACGGGTGCCCATAACAGTAGTAGCAAGATGGACCAGTGACAGTTGATGTAGTCAAGTGCCAGAGAGACAAATGCAGTGGTTAGCAGCATTAAGAATTGATCAGTGCAGAGCAGAGTTGGCAACAGTGCAGTGGGCATAGTGAAGAGTCAACAACAAAGTAGAGGCTTCAGTGACAGCGCAGAGGCTAGCAGCAGTCAGAACTCATTTGACAGATGCATCAGATTGAACACAATTGGATTAGTATGATGGACATCTCTCAGTTGCAGCAGCAACAGATGAGAGGGAGTTGCAGATTTGGAAGTGGCAGAAACAACAAAGTTGCAGTGCAGATGCAGTGGTTGATAGCAATTCAGCAGTGTCAGCGGCAGCATGGATGCAGCGTAGACTTAGAGCAATGCAGTAGTTGGTGGGCATCAATAACTAGACATCAGCAGCGCAGCTGGGATGGTGCAGAACTCAGGGTGATGCTTCAAGAGGTTTCAGCACTAGAGCAGATTCCTCGCAAAGTGGGGGTGTTGATTTTTGTAGCATCGGATGTGCTCTAGCCTCGATATTTTTCAGAGAGGCTAGGACACATGCATTCTCCAAAACCTAGAAATTGTTTTGGGAACCATCCAAAGATGACTTTATTAAAGTAATTAATCATTTTTTAATGTATTCCTAAGTCTAAACTTAGGAAATGTGATTAATTATAGTGTATTAATTAAGTCAAATGTGAATCTTCTGGATAAAGACAAGGATCGACTCCCAATTAATCTTATCCTTTGACTATGTTTTAATCTTGGTCGTTAATATTTCAATGAGATATTATAAGAAGGAGCTCGATGGGAATTTGGAGAACACATCGAGTGAGAGAGATCTAGCGATCAAATTCTCAAGAGAGCAATGCAGTAGTTGCCAGAGAGAGATCGAGTGATTTCTTTGCAATGAGGGGCAGGGATAGTTGGCCAGAGGAAGATTTTCTTGATCCGGTGAGTGCATTACAGAGGAGGCATCGAGAGGTCCAGAGAGACAGCACAGTGCGTGTGAAAATTTCTAAATATGCTTAAACATAAACGCTACTATTAAATTATTGATTTACTTCTCCTACTTACATTAAGTTATTAATGTGAAATCTTCAGCATTAACATCAAAGTAAATACATTAACAACCTACACATACACATCTAAAATGAATAACATGCACAATGACAAAGTGACACACAAGGATTTTTTGGACAATTGTCCCCAGAAAAACCCAATGTAGGAAAACCAGTCTTTTGGTTGCTTGAGGGTTTTTATTATTAAGCAGAATCTAAGTACAACAAATCTGGGCACCAAACTAGTTTACTCGACAAAGAAATAAATATACTGCAGCTATACCTCTGTTCTGGAGACTAGAAAAACTGAATTATTCACACCCTCAAACGGGATTTACAGAACTCAGCCCTTTTCAGTCTTCAGAAACCCCAGCGCTGCTCTAAAGCCCTCTGCGTTAGCCGTGATAGCCTGCATTAGCCCATGCGCTGCTCAAAAAGGACCTGCGTCACCCCAAACTGGGTTACGCTGCCACTGCGCTGCCCTGGCTGGGACTGCGTCAGCCCTGCTTGCCTCCTGCTACCCCTGCGCTGCCCTTTCTGGGCCTGCGTAGCCCCTGAAGCTTCTGTGTTGCCCCTGCTGGGCTCTTGGCTAAGTTGCGTAGCTGCTGCCTTTGCGTTGCCTTAGTCCGCTGCTTCTCTTCCCTCATTGCACACTTGGCCTGGGATCAAACCATCCCTCTCGCTAATACTGCCCCTCGCTGCAACTGAAACACTTATGAAATTCTTAGCAAACCACGGCCTAGAATTCCGGCTTATTTTCAGTGCTATGCCACTATGTGTGTTCTCCAACTGATCCCAAGCCCTCTTCTTATACTTTTCTCGTTGAAACATCAACGACCGTCATCTAATCTTGAATCGATGGCTAAGATTAGAAGATGCTTGATCAGTGTGACTTAAGACATTTTCATCACATGTTTAACTTAATTAACTTTAATCTTTTAATTTTCCTAAGTTAGACTTAGGGTCCTTATTTAAAAAATATTAATTAATTAAATATCTCTTAAATAGAATGGAATTTCTTAAATCACTTTCTGGGTCTTGGAGATCTCATGTACTCTAGTCCCTCCACAAAGTATGGGAGCTAGAGCACATCTGATGCTACCCCAACACCCCAAAATCTCAACACTCTTAGAGAGGAATGTGCTCTAGCAACAATACTTCACCCCTGAAGTTTTTCACTGATCTCTGGTGTGGGTCTCTACGCTGATGCTTGGCCTGCTGCCCTTCATCACTGCGCTGCCACTGCTCTCCCATACTATTGCCCATGACGCTGCCACCACCACTGCTACATTCGTAATGCAACTCCCTCTCAATCTGCTGCATTGTGTTGCCAACTGCTGCATTGCAACTCAGTTGCTGAGAGTAAGCAACTGAAGTTATCCTGCCCAAACTTTGACAAGCAAGTCAGTTGGGTTGCATCTTCATCACTGGAGCTCCATAGTCTGCTTCTCTGTGTTGACATCTGGAGGCTGCTGCGTTGTTGCAGCTCTGCACTGCGTAAGCAGACCTCCCCTGCGCTGCGTTGTCCTCCTAAAACCTCTGTACTTCGTAAGCAAGCCTGCTTTGCATTGCTGAAGTGACATCAGCCCCTCTGCATTGCTCCTTCTCAGCATCCAACTCTGCCTCTATTCCATCTGTGATTTTCTGCACCCACTCCTCCACTTGTCTTGCTACCGTCACAAGGCTCCCGTAGCTTGTATGCGATCCAAGAGTTGGGCTACTCAAGGATCCCACCCTCACTCTGTAGCTGCTCTACATATCAAAATCGCCCCACTTTTGTGGTTCATGAGCGCTCATGGCTACATCATCTCCAGAGCCATCGTCCGCAACAACAGCCTTGGAGCTAGAAGCTTCCTTGTCCTTTTTCTTCTGAGGACAATTTCTAGCAAAATGTCCTAGTTCGCCACACTATAAACACTTGATCTTCGACAGATCACGCTTCTTTCTCCCTTGCTACCTCTTTGATGCCAAGGCTGCATCTTCCTCTTCTTCCTTCTTCACTTTGCTCGAACCAGTATTGTACTGTCTTTTGGTTATCCAACGGATTTCCTCTTGTCGGAGGATAGCCCACATGCTGTCCCAATTGGGAAGGTCCGCTTTACCCTAGAGACTTTGGACAAAAGTTTCTCAGTCCTCTGTCACTGCATCGAGAGCAGTCCTCACCATAACATCATCATCTACCTTGACTCCCATGCTCGTCAGTTGATCCTGGATCGATTGCAGTCTGGATAGAAAAGGGTCAATCTCCTCTCCCTTGGCCATCATGAATAACCTCAGCTGGTTCTCCAGAAGCATCTTCCTCTGGACTGATCTTCTTTTATACAATCTGGTTAGAGCTACCCACATCTCATGAGCCATTACCTTCTCGGCTATGTGTGGAACCACATGGTCTTTGACCCCATCCATAATGAAGCGCTTGGCATGTGCCACTGCTTCTTCGTGCTTCTCTAGGAGTTTCGCAATAGTCAATGTGGTCATACTTTCTCTGAATGCTCCCTCAAGCCGTATGCCTCCATGTCTACCAGAATTCAGGCTTTCCCGATTGCAAAGTTGGACAGGTCGTCCAACCTATCCTGATCACGTAGTCCATGGGGGCCATATACTCAGAAAATGTGTCGAAACAATTCCTCCTCTCTATGCTAGAGACTCAGATATAGGGTCCTTGGCGAGAAAGGCACCCTCTTCTCCCTCTGACAACTGACTCCCTCTCTTGGAAGTATGCCAAACAAAATGAATCAGCTCTCTTCGATCCTTTGGTCGATCTTCAGACTTATTTGGCAGGAAATCTTCTGAGAAGTTGTTTTCATCCCGCTCTTCGTCAACTTAGCTTAGGCTAAATTCTACATTGACAAAATTTTCACCCCACCAACAGCTGCTAAAGGTCTGCAGCTCAGCTTCCGACACTCTGAATAGCAATCAGCTTCTAGATTGCGTCACCCTTGCTGGCCTCTACGTGAGCAGACAATCTCAGCGCAGCTTTTATGCTGCCTCTACGCAGTAAGTGCGTGGGCCTCCGTGGAGACTGCATGACCCTTTCCTCTGCTTGGCTTTGCTTCCTTTTGCTACTGTACAACCTTCTCTAGTCCTGTTTATCTGCTGCTACTGCTGCTTTCTCTACTGCTTTCTGTAGCACTGATTCTTCAGTCTTCTTGTTGGAGATCCAGGCTAGATCTCCAATCGCTCTGATACCATGTGAAATTTTTTGAATATGCTTAAACGGAAACCCTACTTTTAAATTATTGATTTACTTCTCCTACTTACATTAAGTTATTAATGTGAAATCTTCAGCATTAACATCGAAGTAAATACATTAACAACCTATACATACAGATCTAAACTGAA
This sequence comes from Pinus albicaulis, assembly GCA_034641835.2. NCBI lineage: Eukaryota > Viridiplantae > Streptophyta > Pinopsida > Pinales > Pinaceae > Pinus > Pinus albicaulis. Next base: position 1,184,744,710 of record CM076580.1, on the reverse strand, counting down.
TAACATGCAAAATGACAAAGTGACACACAAGGATTTTCTGGACAACTATCCCATGAAAAACCCAATGCGGGAAAACCAGTTTTCTGGTTGCTGGAGGGTTTTTATTATTAAGCAGAATCTAAGTACAACAAATCTGGGCAACAAACTAGTTAACCCGAAAGAGAAATAAATAAACTGCATCTATACCTCTGTTCTGGGGACAAAAAACTGATTGATTCACACCCTCAAACGGGATTTACAGAACTTAGCCCTTTTCAGTCTTCAGAAACCCCAGCGTTGCTCTGAAGCCATCTGCGTCAGCCTTGATGGCTTGTGTCAGCCCTGATGGCTTGCGTCAGCCCCTACGCTACTCAGGAAGGGCCTACATCACCCCATACTAGGTTACGCTGCCCCTGCGTTGCCCTGGCTGGGCCCGCGTCATCCCTGCTGGCCTCCTGTTTCCCCTGCGCTGCCCTTTCTGGGCCTGCGTCAAGCCTGCGTAGCCCCTAAAGTCTTTGTGCTACCCATGTTGGGCTCTTGGCTAAGTTGCGTAGTTGCTGCCTCAGTCTGCTACTTTTCTGCCCTCATTGAACTCTTAGCCTCAGATCAAACTATCCCTCTCACCAATACTGCCCCTCATTGCAGATGAAGCACTTCTGAAATTCTTAGCAAACCACGTCCTAGAGTTCCAGCTTAGTTTCAGTGCTTTGCCACTGTGTGTGTTCTCCAACTGACCCCAAGCTCTCTTCTTATACTTTTCTCGTTGAAACATCAACAGCCGTGATCTAATCTTGAATTGACAGCTAAGATTAGAAGATGCTTGATCCGTGTGACTTAAGTCATTTTCATCAGATGTTTAATTTAATTAACTTTAATCTTTTAATTTTCCTCAGTTAGACTTAGGGTCCTTAATTAAAAAAACTAATTAATTAAATATCTCATAAGCATGATGGAATTTCTTAAATCGCTTTCTGGGTCTTGGAGATCTCATGTACTCTAGTCCCTCCACAAAGTTTGGGAGCTAGAGCACATCTGAACACCCCAAAATCTCAACAATGCCATGTAGAGGCAACGCAGTACTTCAGAGGGAATCCGCAGTTTTGCTGGGGAGCAGTCGAGATATAGTACCGAGAGTCGGGGTGTGAGACCGAAGGGCCAGAGATCCGAGTTTCCAGTCTGCAAACTGTAATATTCCGAATAGGAAATAAACAACAATAAAAAGCAACATAAACAATAACTACAGAAAATAGAGAGACATCATGAAAAACACTACAGACATGGAGAAAAGTTGAGCCATTTTATTATAACCTAAAAGAGTGAAATGAGTACAAAAGGTGATCAGAATGATGGTACCTTAGCTTGCTCAAGTCAAGGTGAAATCACTCTCAAAACCCCACTGTGAATCGTTGCTTTCTCTCTGCACTGCGTAACTCCCTGAGCTGTTGCTGCTACTGGAAACTACTGCCTCTGACTGGAATAGAGCTGCTCTTTGGGGCTGTTCCCCTGCTCAGAAAATTATGAAACTTTGGGTATAGACTTTCCTCCAAAAACCCGAAAAAACCCAGGAAGGAATTTCGGAAAGGCTGACCCCAGAATTTGACCCCCTTGGGAAAATCACGCACTCCAAGGGAGTACGCTGGCCACTGAATTGCAAGACTGGAAATGATGGCCTCCTCCTACTCCAAAATATGACTTGTGAAGGGGTGATCCCCTCACACTTATCCCAGACTGAAATCCCCGATATCCGCTGCGCAATCCCTGAGTGTGACTACGCTGCCTTAGTGACCGCGTGGCTCCTAGCTGAAAGGTTCTGCGTTCTCTGCTCTGAAAATCGATGGTGAAGCTCCTCACCTGAGCAGACACTCGAAGTCCCCCGAGGCTGAGGTTGGGATCTCCACTTGGAAACACTCATGCGCTGAACAACACTTGCAGACTTCGCTAAACAGCGTAAGCGTGCTCAATGTCTGATAGACGGAAAATTTGGAGATGCATAATAGAATGAGTAGCTAGCCTATCCCTCCTTTTATGCTTGAGACCCTAGCTCTCCTTTGGGCCCCACTCAACTGCGTTATCTCTTCATGCCACGCTGTCCCCACTAGACTGCGTTGTCCTGGCCCATGCTGCCACTGCGTTGTCTAGCCCACGCTGCCTCCACGTTGTCCCTCTCCCTGCGTTGTCACTTGGCTCCCCTGGGCCCCATGCTGAAATCCAAATATGTCTAAGTGACTTTAGGGAGTTATTTTATCCTATGTTTGGGTTATGGGTCCCATCACCCCTTGATTTTATGACTGAACGTTAGAAAGGAAAAATTTGAGCAAAATTAATATTTCCAATTAGCTGCTGCTAATTGGGAATATTACAGTCCTCCCCGCCAAAATTTTGCTTGTCCTCAAGCAACTGCAAAGATGGGTGTTGCAAAATCTTGTCTCTCCCAAGTGGCATCCTCATCCGGCAAATTTCTCCATCTCACCAAATACTCCCTGACTGTCCTGCTCTGAAGATGTCTCTCCTGGGTGTCTAGGATGGCTTCTGGTCTTCCATACATCATTTGTAGGTGGAAGCTCTTCTGTTGCGGTCACCTGATGCCCCAATGCCTTTTTTAGGCATGACATATGGAATATGTTATGTATCCTGCTACCTGCTGCAAGCTCCAACTCATAAGCAACCTCCCTTATCCGACGGATCACCCTGTAATGTCCATAGAAGCGAGGCTTGAGTTTCTCGGCCCCTTTCTACTTCAGTGTACATTGCCGGTATTGTTGAAGACGTAGGTAGACCAAATCACCTACCTCAAACTGCCTCTCTACCCACCCTTTGTCAGCATATAACTTCTGTTGATTCTGCGTTGTGGCTAAGTTGTCCTTAAGAGCCCGGAGTATATCCTGGATCTCTTGGATCCAGTCCTTGGCCCTGGGGGCCTTGCTAGCTCCAAACATAACGTCAGCAAAATTCAAAGCATGATATCCATATAAAGCATTAAACGGAGACATACCAATAGACATGGAAAGTGGTGTTGTAATAGTATTCTCCCAAATGCAGCCAACACAACCATGCCTTCTGCTACCCCGTGACATAGTTTCGCAAGTAGCCCTCCAACCACTTGTTCACTATCTCTGTCTACCCATTCGTCTAAGGGTGATACCTGGTACTAGGAGTCAACTCTATACCCACCAAACGAAAGAGCTCCTGCCAAAATCCACCCATGAAACAGCTATCCCTGTCACTGACGATGGCCTTCGAAAGACCATGCAATCTGAAAACATCACGGAAAAACAGCTCCGCCACCTATGCAGTTGTGTATCGTGCTGATATAGCGAAGAATCGAGCATATTTTGTCAGTCGATCAATGACCAAAAAGATGCAATCCTTGCCCTGCACCGTGGGCAACCCCATAATGAAATCCATAGAGATGCTTTCCCACTTTCCTTCCAGAATGGGAAGTGGCTGTAGTAATCCGATTGGGTGACTCATCTCCCCCTTGTTCCTCTGACACACCTCACACTCCCTAACATGCCAGAGTACATCCTCCTTGAGGCCTCTCCAAGAGAACCTCTGCCTGATAGCCTTGTAAGTATTCGTGAATCTTTGAAGGCATGATAATGGTGAATAATGGGAGGCACGCAGTATCTTCTCCTTGAGCTGAGAATCCCCAGTCAATAAGGTCCTGTCTCTGAAGTAGATGACCTCATCCATCACCCTGTACCTGTCATCTGTAATATGACCATCCAGCACCTCACAAGCAAAGCGGTCCTTGGAGTACTCCACCAGTAGTTGAGCCCTCCAGTCTGTATCTATACTCATCAAGGACAGCGTTGATGGTCTGCGTGATAGAGCATCCGTCACTACATTGTTCTTCCCTTTGACATACTCAATGTCAAACTCATAAGCCTGGATCTTACTGACCCACTTTTTTTGCCTCTCCTGCAACTGTTTTTTCTCAAGGAAAAACCGGAGCCTGTTGTGATCAGTCCTCAACCGAAACTTGTTGCCCACCAGATACTGTCGGAACTTGGCCAATGCATGCATAATGGCCAACATCTCCTTTTCGTATATAGGATACTACCTCTAATGCAGCAGTAGCTTCCTACTCTCGAAAGATATGGGGTGACCTCCCTGCATCAAAATTGCGCCTAATCCCTCTCTTGAAGCATCACACTCCAAAATGAAGGGTTGCGTGAAAGCCAACAAAGCTAACACTGGGAATCTACTCATCACCTCCTTGAGCCTCTCAAAGGCTCTCTATGCAGTATCAGTCCAACTAAATGCCCCCTTCTTGGTGAGATCTGTGAAGGATGCAACAAGACGGGAAAATCCGTTGACAAACTTTCGGTAGTAGGTGCAGATGCCTACAAATCCCTGGAGTTCTGTCACGTTCTTCGTCTACGGCCATTCTCGGATGACCCGGATCTTCTCCTCGTGGACTCTCACTTCGTCCACACCAATGATATGCCCCAACCCAAACTCGCACTTGGAACTCATACTTGGAGAACTTAGCATAGAAATGTTGCTCCTCCAAAATACGCAATACAGCCTCATTTTGCTGCAAGAAATCCTCCCAAGTGCGGCTGCATATAAGGATATCATCAAAGAACACCAACACGAAATTTATCAACTGACCACAAAAGATGTGGTTCGTGCAGGACTAAAAAGTGGTCTATGCGTTGGTTAGCCCGAAGGGCATCACCAAAAACTCGAAGTGGCCATAATGGCACCTGAAAGCAGTCTTGGGGACATCCTGGTCCCTCACTCGGATCTGATGGTATCCCGACCTCAAATCAATCTTGGAGAATAATTTCGATCCCCTCAGCTCATCCATCAACTCGTCAATCCTAGGAATGGGATATTGGTTCTTCATCGTCTATTTGTTGAGTGCCCTGTAGTCGATGCACATCCTCAGTGTGCCATCCTTCTTCTTCACGAGTACAACAGAAGAAGCAAACGGGCTAGTACTGGGCCGGATGTATCCCAGACTCCCAGTGCTAAGAGCTCACGAATGGCTCTCTCAATCTCATCCATGTAGGCTTTGGGGTGCCTATAGGGTGTGGTGATCACTGCCTGAATCCCCTGCCCCAGCTCAATGGTATACTCAAACCCCCGGCCCAATGGCTGCCCTTGTGGTATGTCCCCAAAAACCGTGGAGTACCTGTCTAATATTGACTTCACATCTGGGTGAACTGCCTACCCTATCGCCCCTGCCTCTAAAATACACAGTTCTACTGCCCACTCTGTCTCCCTTCCGGAAGTCTACCTCCATCCAGTGTGTTGAAACTGTCTGCAGAGGATATGTATGCATGCCTCTGATCATCACATGCTTACCACTCTTCTTGTCTGTCCACTCCATCTCCAATGTCTCCTAGTCTGTGGTGATCTTACCCAGCGTGATCAACCACTGCACTCCCAGCACCAAATTGTTGTCTGGAATTTCGACTACAAAAAAATGATCTGTCATAGTGCAGGTCCCCATAGTCACTGCTAATGCCGAAACATATCTCGCACACTGCATAGTTCTGGCACCTGGTACTAGTACTAAGAAACCATCAAATCTCTCTGTCGGTATGCCCCTCCTCTCTACCAATTGAGCATCAATAAAGTTGTGAGTGGCCCCACTATCTACCAGAACTGAAACACGTTGTCCCTGAACGATGCATCGGACACGCAGTGTCAAAAACTTTGGAACTCCTCGCAAAGATGCAAGGACTCCTCTTGTGGGTGCAAACACTGCCCCTCCTGCTCCTCGGGCAGGAGGTGTTGGATGATCCCCTCTCTGCACTACAACGCTGGCCTCTCCCTCTATCTCCTCATGGGAATCTTCTTCTCCCTCACTGTCAGAGAATACCTTTCTGTAACGTGCCTTCCCTACGACACATGGATGACCCCATGCCCATGGCTCCTGGCATGTGAAGCATAGCTTCCTCCGTCTCAAGTCTCTCTGAGTATCATCGTCCAAAGGCCCTCTGCCTTGGTTCCCCGTTTGCGGTGGAACTCTCGTGTCCTTCCCCTTTGGTGGAAATTTCGGTCTCTGGGGGAAAGGAGCTCTGGTCCTGGGCAAATCATCCCTTAAGTCTCTCGTCCTCCCAACTGCATCCTAAAGTGTAGCAGGCCTAGCAGATCTCACTAGCCCATGCAGAGGTTCTGCCAAACCATCAATGAACATGTAAATTCTCCTGGCTGCAGGTAACTCTGGTACCATCACTGAAAGTCTCAAGAACTCGAAAATGTAAGTTTTTAGGTTCCCAGTCTATTTGAGCTTGGTTAGCTCGACAAAATGCTCTTCTGGATCCTTTCGGTCAAACCTCTCCACCAATATTTGGGTGAAATCTGCATACGCTGTCACTACTGAGTGACCCAGCGTGGCCATCCCATGGAACCACCAGTCATGGGCTTCTCCCTCAAGGTGCAGCACTGCCACCTTGATGGCCTCCACCTCTGCCATCTGATTAAGCTGGAAGTAAATGTTCAGCTTCTCCACCCAAGCTTTCGCTGAACATTTAGATGACCTATCATAAGTTGGCAAGAAAAATCTACCCATGGTATGCTGAAGCTCAGCTCCCTGCGCGTACCCACAACCTCTGTTCTGGTTACAGGGTTTGTTGTTGTTCTTGAGCTGGTAAAAGTCGTGGAAAGTGAGGGCTTCACCAAACTCTTGCCCATAGGACTGATACTCTGCGAAATAGCCCCCGTAATGAGCCATCTCCGGCTCCTAGGGTCCTCCCGTTCTGGTACCTATAGTCAAGAATGTGGGCATTGTGGAACATGGGGGAGTGTGTGGAACCACCTGTTGCGCTACGTTATGCTCCTATGTGTGATGGGAAGTGTCGGATCCCTCACCAATGTAAAAACCCCTTGGGGTTTCACACTTTCTGTTATCCCCGGAAAATTTCTGACCCAACTCCTCTATCTTCCTCTAGAGCTCCTGCACAGACTTTAGGAGGAGATTCTCGAACTCCTTCTCGTCATCTCTTTCTTCTGCCATAGGTTCTTCCTCCTCTGTGTCCACCACTGGAACGCAGTCCCCTTCTCCAAATGTGGCCTCGAGCCTCCGCTCTCGGCTCCTGTACCGCTTTGTCCGGTAAGTGATGTATTATTTTCCTCCAGATGTCATAGACTGATCTACTCCACAGGCTGAGCCAAGTCTATGAACTCTGATACCACTATAATATTTCGAATATGAAATAAACAACAATATAAAGCAACATAAACAATAACTACAGCAAATAGAGAGACATCATGAAAAACACTACAAACATGGGGAAAAGTTGAACCATTTTATTATAATCTGAAAGAGGGAAATAAGTACAAAAGGTGATCAGAATGATGGCACCTTGGCTTGCTCAAGGCAAGCTGAAATCACTCTCAAAACCCAACTGTGAATGGTTGCTTTCTCTCTGCACTGCGTAACTCCATGCGCTGTTGCTGCTATTGGAAACTACTGCCTCTAACTGGAATAGATTTGATCTTTGGGGTTGTTCCCCTGCTTAGAAAATTATGAAACTTTAGGTATGGACTCTCCTCCAAAAACCCGGAAAAACCTAGGAAGGAATTCTGGAAAGGCTGACCCCAGAATTTGACCCCCTTGGGAAAATCACACACTTTAGGGGAGTACACTGGCCACAGAACTGCAAGACTAGAAATGATGTCCTCCTCCTACTCCAAAAGATGACTTGTGAAGGACTGATCCCCTCACACTTGTCCCAAACTGAAATCCCTGATCTCCCTTCACTCCCGATGTTGCCTCCCTCCAAGACTGCATAATCCCCAAGTGTGACTGCGCTGCCTTAGTGACCATGTGGCTCCTAGCTGAAAGGTTCTGCGTTCTCTGCTTTTAAAATCGATGGTGAAGCTCCTCACCTGAGCGAGCACTCGAAGTCCCCCGAGGCTGAGGTTGGGATCTCCGCTTGGAGACACGCATGTGCTAGACAACACTTGCAGACTTCGCTAAACGACGTAAGCGTGCTCAATGTATGATAGACATAAAATTTGAAGATGCATAATAGAATGAGTGAGTAGCTAGCCTCTCCCTCCTTTTATGCTTGAGACCCTAGCTCTCCTTTGGGCCCCACTCAACTGCGTTGTCTCCTCACGCCACGATGTCCCCACTAGACTGCGCTGTCCTAGCCCACACTCCCACTGTGCTGCCTGGCCCATGCTACCTCGACGCTGTCACTTGGCTCCCCTGGGCCCCATACTAAAATCCAAATATGTCTAAGTGACTTTAGGGAGTTATTTTATCCTATGTCTGGGTTATGGGTCCCATCACCCCTTTATTTTATGACTGAACATTAGAAAGGCAAAATCTGAGCAAATTTCATATTGCCAATTTGTTGTTGCTAATTGGGAATATTACACAAACGATCAGTTGGAAGGGTGACACAGCTCATAGAGGCTGCGACGCAGTTATAGCGTAGAGGCAACATGGGGAAAGCCATCCAGAGCCTAGATCAGGGTCGGATCACTAGTGATAGTGTGAGATATTTTCTCACTACCTCTTTGCCAGTTTATTCTTTGTATCGGATCGCCATTTTGGGCATCCAAAGATTTGTATTTAGAAAACTACTGCATAAAAATAAAACCCTCAGCTGCTACACCAATTTTCCCACATTGACTTTTCCCGAGGACATTTGTCCAAAATAACAACATTTGTCCGAAATAATGATGTACATGTGTGTGTGTGTGTTCATTTATTTCCTGCGCAGTATCTTGTTTCCGCAATATTTTATTTTGTGAAGGTTGCAGCAGATTTTATTTCGATATTTTTTCTATAACACTGTAAATAACTTGTTCAACAATTAACAAGTAGAAGAAATTTAATCAGTTGTTGCAGTAGGGATTCCGATTTAGGAATTTTCACACTGATGAGATACTTTGAGGTGACGCAATTCCGAGCTGAAGTGACGCAAAGACTGCATAGGGTGATGCAGAGACTGCACAGAGGTAGTTAGGACAACTCCATTTCGCGCTGAGGTCAGTATTAGATTCCCCTATGGAGTGAGGAAGTGGGGTGAGGAATTTCCTCACTAGATATTTTTGTCAGTTTGTCTCTGTTTGGATTGCCAGTTTGGGCATCCATAGCTTATACTCAGATTTCACAACTACATAATAATAAAACCCTCAGTTGTTGCACCGGTTTTCCCGAGTTGGGTTTTTCCGAGGACATTGGTCCAAAAATGTAATATTCTCAATTAGCAAACAGTTAATTGGAATATTCATTTTTTATTAATTTTTGCCTTTCTAAAGTTCAGCAGGAAATAAAGGGGTCAAAGGACGCATAAATCAACATTAGAATAAAAGCACTTTCCTAAAGTCACTACGCAAAATAATTAAAAGGCAAAGTGGGACCCACGAGGCCAAGTGACAGCGCAGGAGAGGAGGTAGCTGGGACAACGCAGAGGTAGTGTGGGGTGAGGCAGTGCAGTGGCCGCCTGGGACAAGCATCGTAGAGCATCTAGGGGACAATGTGGCAAGAGGGACAGGGACTGTGTCCCTCCACTTGTCTCAAGGTCAAGTCCTCCGCTTGCAAGATGTACTATATGTACCTAATTTGAAGAAGAACCTTGTGTCTATATCGGCCATGGAAGACAAAGATTTCAATGTGGCATTCATTGATGGAAAGGTGTGTATTTGGAAGAAAATTTTGAAGGAAGCTATCACGATTGGGTTTAGAGTTGATAAACTCTGCCAGGTTGGACGAAGTCCACTAGGAGAGATGACATGTGATACTATCCGATAGACTGAACTATGGCACCGGAGGTTTGGACACCTTCACTACAAAGCCCTTCCCAAAGCAAGGAAGGTGGTGATGAGGATGCCAGAGTTCACAAATGATCATGAAGGTGTATGTCAGGGTTGTGTCGAAGGAAAGCATACAAGGGGACCTTTCCCTTCAAGTGTCACAAAGACATCTAATCTCTGGCAATTGATACATTCTGATCTGTCTGGTATGCTGCCGGTGACATCCATGGGAGGATGTTATTATTATATGACGTTCATATATGACTTCTCTCACAAAACCTGGATATACTTCTTGAAGAAGAAGGATGAGGCTTTCATGTGGTTCCGTACCTTCGAAGCCTTGGTGGAAAATATGATAGGGAAGAAGATCAAGATATTGAGGACCGATAATGGCACTGAATATGAGACGAACGAGTTCAAGAACTTTTGCAAAGAAGCTGACATCAACAGGGAGACCACAACTGTCTATACTCCTGAGCAGAATGGCGTTGCGGAACGAAAGAACAAAACCATTGTGGAAGTTGCCCATGCCATGCTATGTGAACAAGGTCTTCCGAAGTTTCTGTGGGGAGAAGCTGCGAACATTGTTGTATACATACAAAACCGATGCCCGCATTCTGCTCTGGACTCCAAAACTTCGGAAGAGGTTTTTTCTGGTAAGAAACCTGGCATCTCACATTTTAGAGTTTTTGGATGTCCTATTTATTTTCATGTACCGAAGCAGAAGAGGAGCAAGCTGGATGCTTCTGGAAAGAAGGGAATGTTTGTGGGCTATAGCGAAACTTCAGAGGCTTATAGATTCTATGTGCCTGGTCAAAGGGAAGTGGAGATATGCCACGATGTTACCTTTAACGAAGATGCTTCCCTGAGGAAGGAAGTCAATCTTCCGAGATCTGAGGAAGATCATGAAGCAAGGCCTGGAAATCAAGAAGAACCGAAGGATGAGACGATGCCCAATTTTGAAGGACCGATGGACCCTATTGATCCACCTCCTTCAATGAGAAAAAGACCATCATGGCTCAGGGACACTCTCGAGGATGCCGAGAATCATATGGCCCCAAGGGGGACATTCCATGAAAGGAAGAAGCTAAATAGATACCAAGGGTATCTAGCAGCCATGAGTACTATCATACAATCTGAGCCTCATCTTTTGAGGAAGCCGTAAAGCATCAAGTCTGGAAGGATGCTATGCACGAAGAATATGAGTCCATTATGAAGAATGATGTCTGGGATGTGGTTCCAAGACCGGAGGACAAAGTAGTTGTCACCTCGAAATGGCTCTATAAGATCAAGCATGGATCTGATGGTAGTGCTGAAAAGTTCAAGGCAAGATTCGTTGCCCGTGGCTTCTCTCAAAAGGAAAGGGTAGACTATGATGACATATTTGCACCTGTGGCCCGATATACCACCATCCGATCTATCATAGCCCTTGCTGCTACGCAAGGATGGAATCTTCATCAGATGGATGTGAAAACCACATTTCATCAGGTGTATGTGGAGCAACCTCTGGATTTCGAAGTCCAGGATCAGGACACCCATGTCTGCAGGTTGAAGAAAGCCCTCTATGGGTTGAAGCAAGCACCCAGAGCTTGGTACGAGAGGATAGATAGCTACATGATGAAGTTGGGCTTCACTCGTAGTAATGTTGATCCGAACCTTTACTTCAAGGTTGATTGAGAAAAGCTTCTCATTCTGGTGCTGTATGTGGACGACCTCTTCTTGACAGGTGTTGATCCTCTCATTCATCAGTGCAAGAGGGAGCTCACTGCTGACTTCGAGATGAAGGACCTAGGACTGATGCACTACTTCCTAGGCCTAAAGCTCTGGCAGAGACTTGGCGAGATTTTCCTTTCTCATGGAAAATATATTGTGAAGCTTTTGGAAATATTTGGTATGGTGGACTGTAAGTCCCTGTCGACACCGATGGAGCTCAACTTTAAGAAGTTGAGTGGCAGCACTGCTGGGCCTGTGCTAGCAAATCCTTCTGAGTATCGTCAACTCATAGGGGCCCTGACGTTCTTAGTGAACACTCGTCCAGACGTATGTTTTGCAGTGAACACCTTGAGTCAACACATGGTTGAGCCTCATCACATTCACTAGATTGGTGCCAAGAATCTGTTAAGATATCTTCGGGGCACGATAAACCATGGGCTGAGATACATTGGCGGGAGCATGAAACCCCATGGATATACTGATGTTGATTGGGCTGGCAGTGTGGTGGATCGTAAGAGCACATCGGGATGTTGCTTCACACTTGGTTCTTCTTCGATATCATGGATGAGCAGGAAGCAGAAGTCGGTGGCTTTGAGCACTGCGAAGGCCGAATACATTGCAATGAGTACAACCTATTGTGAAGAAGTTTGGTTGCGAAAGCTCTTCATTGAGTTTTTCGGGCATCTGCTAGATACCACCATGATACTCTGTGATAACCAGAGTGGGATTCGGTTGTCTGAGAATCCCGTGTTCCACGATCAATCCAATCATATTGATATCATGTACCACTTTATTCGGGATATGGTACAGCGAGGTGTTGTAAGGCTCGATCATATAGGAATTGATGAGCAGGTCGCGGATATTCTCACAAATCCCCTAGGGAAGGTCAAGTTCCTAACTTTCCATGAGTGAGAATCTTGGTATCGTGGAACGACCCTATTCTGAGGATCTTGTTGGACGATGAGCTATGGAAGCTCTGGGGGGCTTTGGAGATAGCTTCTCGGAGCTATAAGCACACACGGGGCTAGGCTTGCCGAACCTTGTGGTGCTTCTACCCCACCGTTATTATGTTGAGTTGGTTCACCTCTCCTGATTTGTGCCCCGTATGCACCCTACCCATTGAGTCCCAAACTCATGGGAAGTACCTCTCATTTGGCCAGTGAGGTGGGAAAAGCTAGAGACTAGTAGAAAAGACTGATGGACGCATCAGAGATTGTTGTACTCTCTATCTAGGATGGCACATGTCCAACCACTTGATCTAGGATCAAGTCTAGTGAGGTTTCGGACCTCCTACTGACTTCGGGTTGGTATGTGACTCTTTGAATCCTATAAGAGGTTTTGGACCTCTGGGCTGAATTTGTCAGTCGGGAATGATGTCTTTGTGACTGACCCACTTTTGTTCTGAAATAAAGAAGCCAGCAAAGCAAGTTACGGTGGGATGACGCACGATGTTTGGATTGCACAGGTGGATGGAGTTCTCCCTAGTTGAGAGGGAGTGTTAATTTTGGACAACTAGGTCCAAACTCCATGTTGTGATACTCAGATGAAGATGCCAATATTCTTATTGGATTGCTCTTTCAGAGAGGTGCAAGATCGATCTAATGATCATCTTGATCTGATGAGAAGAACATTTATTTTGAATTTATTCAAAATATGTGCAGGTCGGCCTGAAATGAAATGTAGGCTTGAAGCCCTAGCGGTTGTGTCACACACCCTCATTGATGGATATAAATTGGTCAACATTGGAGGTCATTTTCACTCATCCATCACATCACATCCTCTCTCCTCATCTGATTGGTTCGATCATCTATTGGAGTCTCTTCATCACTCACACATGGGAAAAAGTAGCAGCTAGGATTTCGAACTGTCTAGGGTTTCCAACGCATAAATTGACCAGTGTTGAATTTGGTCAATGCTTGGTCAAATTGACCCGAAACTCTCCCAAAACTTCGATCTCATCAATCTGCATTTTTTGGCACAAATATCAAGGCTGGAAGTTGACTTTGACTTGGCTGCGTAGAATTTTTTGCTGGTGTTGTTTGCATTGACTATTGACTGCGACAATGTTGACTTTTGTTGACTTTTGGGGTTGACTGATCTACCTGTCCTAGAGGGTTGTGTGACACTTCTGGTTCGCTGAGCTATTGAGACTTTGCTAGTTGAAGCATCCTGTTGACCGCTGTAACACACCAACACACTTATATTTTGGCTTGTCTTCTGTGGATCTACTGGTATGTTCTATCAGCAGTTTACTTTCTTGTTTATGTGATTGCTGACTGATATTGGGATAAAAATTAAAGTTGCATCAAGCATAGAACATGTACAAAAATTTACAAAAGCGCAGCATTAGTGGGCCCAAGGGAATGAGGAGGTTCACTAGCATAAAAGGGGATGGAGGAAATCTTTCTCATTCATTCATACATCTTTTGATTATCAATCTGTCAAAACTAGAGCATGCTTATGCTGTTTAGCTGAGTCTGCAATGTTGTTTAGCACACGGGTTTCTCCGACCGAAGATCCCAACCTCGTCCTCGGGGGACTTCGAGTGCCCGCTCAAGAGAGGAGCCATACCTTCATTTTTTTAGAGTAGCGTTGTTGGATCAGCCACCAGGATTACACAGTCATTGCCAGGGCAGCGCAGTCACTCAGAGGATTGCACAGTCTAGGAGGAGGACAGCTCCGGGGGAGGAGAAAGCTCGTGGGATTTCAGTCTGGGGGCCTGTGAGGGGATTAGCTTTTCCATAGCTAAGTTCTTTGGGTAATTAGAGGCCTTTCCTTCCAGCATTTCATCACAAAGGCCAACGTAACCAGCAGAAATGCGTAGTCATCCCAAGAGGGTGATTTTCCGGGGTCAGCCATTCTGGAATTGCTTCGCGGGTTATTCTGGGTTTTTGGAGGAGAGTATGGGGTCCGAGTTTCAGAATTTTCTAAGCAGTGGAACAACCTTATCTCGCAGTCCCTTTCTAGCCAGCAACAACATTTCCAACAGGACTACGCAGTGGAGGAGCAATGTAGAGCACAAATTGAGAAGACTTTTTGAGTGGGGAGGAAGAGATCATTTCAGTCTGCCTAGAGCAGGCTAAGGTGCTATCATTTTGAGCACTCTTTGTACTTATCCCTCATTTCAGAAAATATAATAAAATGGCTCAGTTGTTCTGATTTATTTGCAGTTTTTTCTGTGTATGCTTCTATTTGCTGTAGTTTTTGTTTATGTTGCTTTGTATTGCTGTTTATTTCTCGTTTGCAATATTACAGTGGTATCAGGGCTCATAGACTTGGCTCAACCTGTGGAGCAATCAATCTATGACACCCGATGATAGAGAGTTCATCACATACCAGAAGCAGATGTACAGGGACAAAGCGTAGGCTTGAAATCACACTTGTAGAAGAGGACAACATCTGGGTTGAGGAAGATAAAGGGAAGGCACCAATGGCAGATGAGTTAGATGATGGGAAGGAGTTTGGCAACTTCCTCTTGAAATCAGTACATGAGCTTTCCAAAAAGATAGAGGAAATGGTGCAGAAGATTGCCGAAGAAAACAAACAGCGTGAGATCCCAAGGGAGTTTCACAACGAAAAAGGGTCTGGTACTTCTCACCATGTTTTGGAGCAGAACGTTGTGCAGCAGGTAGTGCTATGCACTCCCCCGCGTTCCACCATGCCCACTTTCTTGACTTCAAGAGCAGGAACAGGAGGACCCTAGGAGCCAAAGGTGGCTCATTACAAGGAGTATTTTGCAGAGTATCAGTCGTATGGGCGGGAGTTTGGAGAGGCCCTCACCCAGTGTTGTAGGAAACGTCCCACCGCCCTGGCTCCAACCCCCGATCCACATCCCGTACGGAAACATGGAGGATCCGTCGTCCGAATTGCGTTTCCGAAAAATGGAAACGCGGATCAGGCTAAAAAACATGATTCTTGCCATTTCGGAACCGTTTCAGCTCGATCCGCGTTTCGTATGACCGATCAACGTACAGAAACACAACATTTCTAGGTCAAATCCGTACGAAGATGGGCGGTTCCACAGGGTCCTAAATATGTATTTTTTTTCTTTCACATAAGTTGGATCGGGACTTCTTGGACACTCCAAAGGTGCTCCCTTGATGCTCCTTAGATGCTTCCTAGATGCTCCCTCATGGTAATGTTAAATTCTTAAAGTAAAAGTGACATTCTCCTTTAAGTAAAAGGATGAAAATGAAAGATAAAGGGAGAATGTCATACTTAAATTTTTAGCATTACCATGATGACTCAGGATGTTTATGAGTGGTTCCAACCTCATCGGACCTCATATGGAGAAAATAGAATTTTATATCCTATTCAAAATTCAGCAGACTTAACATTTTCCAAGAATTCAGGTTCAATGGGATTGTGCCATTTCATTAGATTATATCATGATTCATGTATGAGGGTATGCGATTGGCATTTAATCAAGATAACCAAGCCCTATATGTACCCTAGTGTTGGTGGTGTTAATTTTTGAACTCCTTTGACGTGCCATTAGCAAAAAAATACCTTTCAATCAAGTTAAAATCATCGATCAAGCATGTTAAGCTTTTTCTACCATATTTTAAGGCTTGGATTAATCATTAGGTAGTTTGATCAAAATTGGTAATGTTAACTAATATCGTAGACAATTGAGGTAGAGGCAAAGGCTAGACAAGAGGAGAAGAATCTAGATTCTTGATGGTTGATCTCGAATAATTAATCATTAATGTACAATGGATGCCATATCTATCTTGATTTATGTAAAAATATGCATGTTTCCATATCTTCTACAAATAATTTGGTGTTTTGTATATTTTTTTAATATAAATGCAAAAATATAAATATATATAGTAGATGCCCTCACCTTTAACGAGTTTTGCCAGCTGAAGAACAATAATAGACCATGCAGCAAGAGTAGAGGAGGAAGGGACACAAAGGGAAATGACCTGCAACGTACAATGGGCAGATTTTTCTTGCCTACCTTTGATGGATCATCGAAGTGTTCGGCTAAGGCTTGGGTGGAGAAGCTGGACATCTATTTTCAGCTGAACCAAATGGCGAAGGTAGAGGCTATCAAGGTGGCAGCGCTGCACCCTGAGAGGGAAGCCCACAACTGGTGGTTCCACGGGATGTCTACGCTAGGTCACGCAAGGGTGACAACATATGCAGAGTTCACTTGGAGGCTAGTGGAGATATTTGACCGGAAGGACCCAGAGGAACACTTCGTTGAGCTGACTAAGCTCAAACAGTCAGGAAGCCCGGAGACTTACATTTTCGAGTTCTTGAAACTTACAGTGATGGTCCCAGACTTGTCAGTGGCCAGGAGGGTATATATGTTTATTGATGGATTGGCAGAACCGTTGTGAGGGCTAGTCAGGTCCACTAGACCTACTACGCTGCAGGACGCAGTAGGGAGGACTAGGGACTTGTAGGATGCCCTGCCAAGGATGAGAGCTCCTTTTCCTCACAAACCAGTGTTCCAACAGAAGGGGAAAGACACGAGAGTTCCACCCCCGAGGGGGAACCAGAGCCGAGGGTCGTTGGATGATGATACCTGAAGAGATTTGAGACGGAGGAAGTTGTGCTTGACTTGCCAGGAGCCATTGGCACCGGATCACCGTTGTGTCATAGGAAAGGCACACTATATCGAGGTCTTCTCCAATAGTGAGGGAGAAGAAGAGGCATATGATGAGTTGGAGGGAGATGCCAGTGTTGGTGCACCAGGGTGAGATCATCCACCACCACCTCCACCAGCAAAAGGAGGGGTAGTATTTGTACCTACGGGAGGAGTCCTTGCACCTTTGAGGGGAGTTCCCAAGTATCTAACGCTGAGAGTTCGAGGCACGGCCCAGGGACAACGTGTTTCAGTATTGGTGGACAGCGGGGCCACACATAACTTCATTGGTGCCCAACTAGTGTAGAGGAGGGGTATACCGACAGAGAGTTTTGATGGTTTCTCTGTGTTGGTTCCAGGTGCCAGGACCATGCAGTGCATGCAGTATGTTCCGGCATTAGCAGTGACCATGGGGACATACACAGTGACGAATCACTTTTTTGTGGTTGACATCCCAGATACCAATGTGGTATTGGGTGTACAGTGGCTTATTAAGCTTGGGAAGGTCACTATAGATTGGGAGACATTAGAAATGGAGTGAACGGGTAAGAAGAGTGGGAAGCATGTGATGATCAGGGGCATACACACATACCCTCCCCAAACAGTCTCGACCCACCAAATGGAGGCAGATTTCTGGAAGGGAGACATAGAGTGGGCAGTGGAGCTGCGTATTTCAAAGGCAGAAGCTAAAGGGCAGCTAGTGCATCCAAATGTGCAGTCTACATTGGATCGTTACTCCACGGTTTTTGGGGACATACCACCAGGGCAGCAACCAGACCGAGGGTTTGAGCATACTATTGAGCTGGACTAGGGGATCTAGGTAGTGATCACCACCCCCTATAGGCACCCCAAAGCCTACAGGGATGAGATTGAATGAGCCATACATGAGCTCTTGGTGTTGGGACACATCAGGCCCAACACTAGTCCCTTTGCTTCTTCAGTAGTCTTGGTGAGGAAGAAGGATGGCACATTACGGATGTGCATCGACTACAGGGCACTCAACAAAAAAACCATGAAGAACCGTTACCCCATCCCCAAGATTGATGAGTTGATGGATGAGTTGAGGGGAGCGAAGTTCTTCTCGAAGATCGATCTAAGGTCGAGGTACCATTAGATCAAGGTGAGGGACCATAATGTCCCCAAGGTTGCGTTTAGATGCCACTATGGCCACTTTGAGTTCTTGGTGATGCCCTTCAGGCTAACCAATGCTTCGGCCACCTTCCAGTCTTGTATGAACCACATCTTCTGTGGTTAGCTAAGGAAGTTTGTGCTGGTATTTTTCGATGACATTCTCATCTATAGCTACACATGGGAGGAGCACTTACAGCACATTGAGGTTGTACTTCATATTTTTGAGGAGTGACATTTCTATGCTAAGCTATCCAAGTCTGAGTTTGGGCTTACAGAGATGCTCTACTTGGGGCATATCATCGAAGTGGACGAGGTAAGAGTCCATGAAGAGAAGATCTGGGCCATCCGAGATTTATTGGCACCGAGGAATGTGACAGAACTTCAGGGGTTTGTAGGCATCTGCACCTACTACCATAAGTTTGTCAAGGGATTTTCATAGCTTGCAGCACCTTTCACGGATCTCACCACGAAGGGAGCTTTTGGATGGACTGATGTCGTGCAGAGGTCCTTCGACAGGCTCAAGGAGGTGATGAGCAACTGTCCACTGTTGGCATTGCCGGATTTCACGCAGGCCTTTGTGCTAGAGTGTGATGCTTCAGGAGAGGGGGTAGGAGTTGTTTTGATGCAGGGGGGGCATCCTATTGCTTTCGAGAGTCAAAAGCTACTGCCGCATGAGATACTGTACCCAATATACGACAAAGAGATGTTGGCCATCATGCATTCGTTGGCCAAGTTTCGGCAATACCTGGTAGGTAACAGATTTTGGGTGAGGACTGACCACAATAGTCTCCGGTTCTTCCTTGAGCAAAAACAATTATAGGAGAGACAGCAGAAATGGATCAGCAAAATATAGGCCTATGACTTTGACATTGAGTATGTCAAGGGGAAGAACAATGTGGTGGCAGATGCCTTGTCACGGAGGCCAGCAGCTGTCTTTGATGAGCCTTGACGCATATTGGAGAGCCTAGCTATTGGTGGAGTATTCCAAAGACCGTTTTTCTTGTGAGGTGCTGGATGGGCAGGTGACAGATGACAAGTATCAGGTGATGGATGAGGTCATCTATTACTAGGACAGGATTTTCTTGATAGGTAACTCTGTTAAAATTGGACAACTAGGTCCAAACTCCGGGTTGTGCTGCTCAGATGACGATCGCAATATTTTTATTGGATTCCTCTTTCGGAGAGGTGTAAGATTGATCTAAAGATCATCTCGATCGAATGAGCAGAACATGTACTTTGAATTTATTCCACTTATGTGCTGGGTCGGCCTAGAATAAAATATTGACTTAAATGTCTTAAAGGACGTGTCACACACCCCCAAAGATTCCTATATATTGGAGAGACTTGGAGTTCATTTGACACACATTGGCATGGAGGAATTCTCTCTCTCTTGATGGCGTTGGAGCTGCGTATTCTTTGTTTGGGTTGTTCTGGGGTTATGTGTGACACGCTTGGCTGAATGACCTATTGGAGACTTTGCTGGTAGAAGCATCCTGCTGATCGTCGTAACAC
The DNA here is from genome assembly GCA_034641835.2 of Pinus albicaulis. Lineage (NCBI taxonomy): Eukaryota > Viridiplantae > Streptophyta > Pinopsida > Pinales > Pinaceae > Pinus > Pinus albicaulis. Next base: position 1,184,725,050 of record CM076580.1, on the reverse strand, counting down.
CACCATTTCTTATCTCTGTCTTGGCTTGTCTTCTATCGATCTATTAGTATGTTCTATCTTCTTCAGTATTGTGCCCTAATCTGAAATGGCATAGAACATGTGCAGAAATTAACATGGTATCAGAGGGTAGGGAGAAGACAATGCCCTAAAGCAAATAAAGGTGCCGTAATACCACCACAGCAGGTGATAGCGTGGGCAGGTGATAGCGTGGGCTGATTTAGGACTGTTTTATGCCCTAACCTTTAGCGTGAAGAAGTCTTTTTTAAAAACAAAGCCGAACAGGAGGCCGAAGAGCTGTAAGTGACAACGGATTTGTTGAGGCCTAGAAGAAAGTTTCGGAAGAAGATCTCGTCTTTTGACTTGATTTGAGTGCAGCGTAAAAGAAGGCCACAAACATTTGCCATTATTCCGTCTGCTTTCACGCCGGAAAATGCTGCACATCCGTGGCCCAGTAGAACTCGTAAATTTGATGTTCTTTTTGCTGTGGTCGATAATAATTTTTTTTTTTAATTCGATCGGTCTGTGTTAGAATACCTGGAATCTAAGTCATCCGAGCCCGATGAGATTTTTTTTCTTTCTGGAAAATCGATGCCATGAATCACGCTACAGCGTATTTACTTATTTGAATGATGGCGGGTATGTCACTTCTCTAACGCAAAGGTTGAAGTACGAAGTATCTTTGAAAGAGAGTAGTCTTACGTAATTACAGTGGTTAAGATGCTATTGGAAGGACCGAAATCGTCTTTCAGAAGTCGAATTGCACTTGTGAAAGCCGAGCGTAGAAGTCAGTTCGATGCTCAGAATCTGCTGGCGCCGCATTATTTGCGTGAACTACAATTTCGGGCGGAGCAGTGGTGGACCGAAATTCTTTGAAAGGGGAAAGTGTAACTAGGCAGCGACAGGTTGAATTCCTTGGCGTCGACAGCAGGGTTCGAACCTGCGCGGGAAAATTTGTGGTCTCTGCAATAACAGACAAATTCGATTCTTTGACGCCATTTCCAAAGGGATCGAAGCTTGTTTCTCATTGCCCTGGATATTATATCACGTATTCTAACACTGCAACAGTCCAGACCCTCGGAAGGGGCCGCGAAACAGATAGTGGTGGCAGGAAATCCAGGGAAAGCGCGGAGGGTCAAATGGCGTTGGATGAAATCCAAGTTGCCTCGCATCGAAGCATGCTCTCCCATTCTCTTCCCGAGCATCTGAGGCTCGATCCCGTGAAAATGCAACAGATGAGAATGCCGTGTTTTTTTTTCGGACGTAGAAGAAGAAGGAGACGAAGACATAGCAATGCCGGGAATCAGAGATAGGGCGTCTCGTTTTTGTGTTTTTTGTTTTTGGAAATGATATGCAAAATAACGGGTTTCAGTCTTGATGTGAAGATGGAAAGTCCTGTATATGCGCTCGATACAACACTATTTATGGTAAGGTCCTTCAGGGGACCCAATGGGTTGCTCGTGCACAGCGGTATGTCTGTCGGTCAGACTGCCGATGTCAATGATTTGTCATCCTTTATCCACATTGTGAAAGTGGCCCTTGATAGAACGGTGAGAAATAAGCAAGATAAATTGAATGATCACCGTATTGATTTGCAATTTGCTTCACCACTCAAGCATCACATATTGATGCGTAGAGTTCTTGCTGAATCGGAACATATTCATTCGGATACATATCAGAAAGCCGAGTTATTATGTAATTGAGGGTCATTAGCTTGTCCGAATGATATATGAATATTACTGAAGATTTGGGCATATCAGTCTACTGCGCCATTATTAAAAGCATTGTAAAGTCGCCAGATGATATTGCTGGTTGATGAAGCGGAGTTGATTTCTTGCATTTTGCCAAACCGCCCTTCAGAAGAGAGGACGAATGCTGTACGTGCAGGATCTTATTCATAATTTCTTAAATTGCAAGGTTTGTACCGCTGAAAACTTACTTGCCCGATGGTGACATTAATCTGACAGCATTTTATATGCATAAGAATCTGAAGGATACATGGGCAAAAGCAGTATGAAATGTTCTTGAAAGAAAAGTGAATATGCAGAGTTTCATGTCAAGGACGTATACTATATTAAGGCTGAATTGCAACACTGCCTTGACAGTTTCCCCATGACAGTTGTGTTAGTATCTCTATGATGACTTAAGGGGCAGTGCAGTGCCTCATTGAACAATATTATGATGTTGTTGTTTAGTGACAGTGGTTGTAACTGAACTCAACCTAGTGGCAGTGACCCTAGAAAGTGTCTTGACCAGATGTAAAATTGCAGAACTGAGATCTGAAGCCTTGGAGCCTTAGATCAGTCAACCATTCACTGCTAATGGGCAAATCTGGAATCAAAATGCAATGACAGATGTTGTAGATGAACACCTCAAGTGCAGAATAAAAGGCAGATTGGATCCTTAGCTCAGTAAAGAAAGTCTTAGAGGGCTGGTTGAGGAAACTACAGTAGATCTCCACAAAACATCAGGGAATTGTTGTAAGCTTGAAATCTTCACTACTGTTAATGATGAAGAAAACTGTGATGCAAGTTCAGAAGGTATCTCTGTAACGGCCATTTTTGAGGAGCTAAATCTGTGAGTCTATGTCACTGTCATTATGACAGTGACATAGACAGACACCCTTGTCTACGAGATTCATAATAACTGTAAGCTTGTGACAGTATCAACTTGAAGTGTGAACTGGGAAATTTTTGCAACTTTCAGCCACGTTGTTGGAGTCTTGAACCATGATCAGCAAAGCCTGTTTGGATGGCTTTGACTGTGGGAGAATAAGACCCTTTTTGAAGTTGGTGTCTGGGATGCCCTCATTTAAAATAGATGTCTTCTCTCGAGAGAGAAGCTGACATTAAGAGGGAGATACATTTGTATATGCTCCTAAGCGAATATCATTACTGAATGAAAGAAGATCCTCATGGCTCAAAGACATATGGCTTCAGAGGGGGAAATTCTGGAAGAAATCCAAGAAGCCATATAAATACCAAGGGTATCTAGCAGCCATGAGTACTATTGTACAAACTGACTTTGGATCCTTTGAGGAAGTCGTAAAGCATCAAGTCTGGAAGGATGCTATGCACAAAGAGTATGAGTCCATTATGAAGAATGATGTCTGGATTTGGTTCCAAGACCTTAGGACAAAGCAGTTGTCACCTCGAAATGGCTCTACAAGATCAAGCATGGATTTGTTGGATGTGTTGAAAAGTTCAAGACAAGATTCGTTGCCTGTGAGGAAGGTATAGACTATGATGACATATTTTCACCTGTGGCTCGAGATACCACCATTCGATCTAGCCCTTGCTGCTACGCAAGGATGGAGTCTTCATCAAATGATGTGAAGACTTCATTTTTCTGCTTGGTGTAATAAAGGAAGAGATATATGTGGAGCAACCTTTGGGGTTGGAAGTCCAGGATCGGGACACCCATGTCTGCAGGATTGAAGAAAGCCCTCTATGGGCTGAAACAAGCACCCTGAGCTTGGTACGAGAGCATAGATAGCTACTTGATGAAGCTGGGCTTCACTCGTAGTATTGCTGATCTGAACCTTCACTACAAGGTTAATAGAAAGAAGCTTCTCACTCTGGTGTTGTATGTGGATGACCTCTTCCTGACGGGTGCTGACCCTCTCTTTCATCAGTGTAAGAGGGAGCTCGCTGCTGAGTTTGAGATGAAGGACCTAGGACAAATGTCTAGGCCTTAAGGTCTAGCAGAGACCGGGCGAGATTTTCCTTTCTCAAGGAAAATACATTATGAAGTTTCTGGTATGATGGACTGTAAGTCCATGGAACTCAACTTTAAGAAGTTGAGTAGCAGCGTTGCTGGGCCTGTCCTACTGAGTATCGTTAACTCATAGGGACTCTGATGTTCTTAATGAACACCTGTTCGGACATATGTTGTGCAGTGAACACTTTGAGTCAACACATGGTTGATCATAACATTCACTTGGTTGGTGCCAGGAAACTCTTGAGATATCTCTGAGGCACGATAGACCATGGGCTGAGATACACTGCCGGGAGTATGACACTCCATGGATATACTGATACCGATTGGGCTAGCAGTGTGGTGGATCGCAAGAGCACATCTGGATGCTACTTCACATGTAGATCTGCTTCGGGCAGGAATCTAAAGTCGGTAGCCTTGAGCACCGCTGAGGCCGAATACATTGTAACATGTATGGCCTATTGTGAAGTCACTTGGTTGCGAAAGCTCTTCTGTGAGTTGTTCGAGCATGTGCTAGATGCCACCGTTATCCTTTGTGATAACCAGAGGGGGATTCATTTGTCATAGAATCCCAGGTTCCACGATTGATCCAAGCATGTTGATGACTGGTACCACTTTATCTGGGATATGGTACAGCGAGGCGCCGTAAGGCTCGATCATGTAGGAACTGATGAGCAGGTCGCGGATATTCTCACAATGCCCTTGGGGAAGGTCATGTTCCTAACCTTCCGTGAGAATCTTGGTATTGTGAAACGACCCTATGATGTGGGTCCCGTTGGACGATGAGCTCTAGGAGCTCTGGGGGGCTTTGGGGATAGCTTCTCGGAGCTATAAGCACTCATGGGGCCAGGCTTGCCGAACCTTGTAGTGCTTCTGCCCCACCGTTGTGATTATTGAGTTGGTTCACCTCTCATTATCTGTGCCCCGTATGCATCCTACCCATTGAGTTCAAGGCTCATGGGAAGTACCTCTCATTTGGCCAATGAGATGGGAAAGGCTAGAGACTAGTAGCAATGACTGATGGACGCATCAGAACTTGTCGTACTCTCTATCTAGGATGGCACGGTCCAACCACTTGATCTGGGATCAAGTTTAGTGAGGTTTCGGACCTCCAACTGACTTCGGGTCAGTGAAACTAACTTTGGGTTAGTATATGACTCTCTTGAGTCCTAGTGAGGTTTCGGACCTCCAACTGACTTCGGGTCAGATGAACCAACCTTGGGTTGGTTGGAGACTCTTTATAAGTCCTATAGAGGTTTCGGACCTCTGGGCTGAATCTGTCAGGCGGGTATGATGTCTTTGTGACTGACCCACTTCTGTTCTGAAATAAAGAGGCCAGCAAAGCAAGTTACGGTGGGATGACGCACGATGTTTGGATTGCACTAGTGGATGGAGTTCTCCCTAGTTGAGAGGGAGTGTTAAAATTGGACAACTAGGTCCAAACTCCGGGTTGTGCTGCTTAGATAACGATCACAATATTTTTATTGGATTCCTCTTTCGGAGAGGTGTAAGATTGATCTAAAGATCATCTCGATCGGATGAGTAGAACATGTACTTCGAATTTATTCCACTTATGTGCTAGGTCGGCCTGGAATAAAATATTGACTTAAATGTCTTAAAGGACGTGTCACACACCCCCAAATATTCCTATATATTGGAGAGACTTGGAGTTCATTTGACACACATTGGTGTGGAGGAATTCTCTCTCTCTTGATGGCGTTGGAGCTGCGTATTCTTTGTTTGGGTTGTTCTAGGGTTATGTGTGACACGCTTGGCTGAATGACCTATTGGAGACTTTGCTGGTAGAAGCATCCTGCTGATCGCCGTAACGCCACCATTTCTTATCTCTGTCTTGGCTTGTCTTCTATCGATCTATTAGTATGTTCTATCTTCTTCAGTATTGTGCCCTAATCTGAAATGGCATAGAACATGTGCAGAAATTAACAAACACCCAACTCAGGGAGAAGATCTTGCGTGAAGCCCACGACTCACTGCTTTTAGGTCATCAGGGATTCACCAAGACTTACAGGGCAATATCGGAGAGGTTCTCATGGAGGGGCCTCAAGAAGGACGTATTCCGACATTTCAGGGAGTGCGAAGTTTGTCAAAGGAACAAAGGAGAGTTGAGTCATCCTGCAGGTTTGCTACAACCGTTTCCCATTCCAGAAGGGAAATGGGAGAGCATCTCCATGGATTTTATCACAGGGTTGCCCATGGTGCGGGGCAAGGATTGCATCTTTGTAGTTGTGGATCAACTGACAAAGTATGCTCACTTTTTCGCCATCTCCGCACGATATACTGCTGCACAGGTGGCCGAGTTGTTCTTCAGGGATATTTTTAGGCTCCATGGTCTCCCAAAGAACATAGTCACTGATCGAGACAAGTCAGTTCATGGGCAGATTTTGGCAGGACTTGTTTCATTTGGTGGGTACCGTGTTGACACCCAGCACCAGTTATCACCCACAGACGGATGGGCAGACAGAGATAGTAAACAAGTGACTGGAAGGCTACTTGAGAAACTATGCCTCGGGGCAGCAGAAGGCATCGCTGTGTTTGCTTCACCTGGGAGAGTACTACTACAACACGACATTCCATATGTCGATTGATATGTCGCCATTTTATGCCTTGTATGGATATCATGCTCTAACTTTTGTTGGTGTCATGTTTGGAGCAAGCAAGGCCCCAAGGGCCAAATATTGGATCCAAGAGAGCCAAGACATACTCCGAGCCCTCAAGGAGATCTTGTCCACAGCGCAAAACCAGCAGAAGTTGTATGTCGACAGAGGCCGCATAGAGAGATAGTTTGACGTAGATGATCTAGTTTACCTCCAGCTCCATCCATACAAACAGTCCACGTTGAAGCAGATGGGAGCAGAGAAGCTCAAACCCTACTTCTATGGACCATACAGGGTAATTAGATGAGTTGGGGAGGTAGCACATAAGCTAGATCTACCAGCTGGGAGCCGGATCCATAACATCTTCCATGTCTCATGCTTGAAGAAAGCTTTGGGGCAGCAGGTGACTGCCACTATGGAGCTCCCACCTACAAATGATTAGAGGCATTTGGTGCTACAACCGGAGGCCATTCTAAGCACTCGAGAGAGACAGCTGAGGAGCAAGGCAGTCAAGGAATATCTGATCAGGTGGAGGAACCTTCCAGATGAGGATGCCACTTGGGAGGGGGAGAAGATCCTGCAACACCCATCCTTGCAGTTGCTTGAGGACAAGAAATATTTTTGGGGGGAGGACTGCAATATTCCCAATTAGCAGACAACTAATTGGAATATTCATTTTTGATTAATTTTTGCTTTTCTAAAGTTTAGCAAGAAATAAAGGGGTGAGGGTACCCATAAATCAACATTAGAATAAACGCACTTTCCTAAAGTCACTAGGCAGAATAATTAAAAGGAAAAGTGGGACCCATGAGGCCAAGTGACACTGCAGGAGAGGAGGTAGCGTGGGGCCAGGCAGCACAATGGCAGCATGGGATAGGTAGGCAGAGCAGCTAGGGGACAACGTGGCAAGAGGGACAGCACAACATTAGTGGGCCCAAGAGAATGAGGAGGTTCACTAGCATAAAAGGGGATGGAGGCAGCCTTTCTCATTCATTCATACATCTTCTAATTTTTTGTCTGTAAGGACTAGAGCATGCTTAAGTTGTTTAGTAGAGTCTGCAGTGTTGTTTAGCTCACAGGAGTCTCTGAGCGGAGATCCCAACCTCGTCCTCGGGGGACTTCGAGTGCCCACTCGGGAGAGGAGCCATACCTTCAGTTTTTTGAGAGCAGCATTGTTGGATCAGCCACCAGGATTACGAAGTCATCCCCAAGGCAGCGCAGTCACTCAGAGGATTACGCAATCTAGGAGGAGGATAGCTCCGAGTGAGGAGAAATCTTGTGGGATTTCAGTCTAGAGGCTTGTGAGGGGATCATCCCGTCCATAGCTAAGTTCTTTGGGTATTTGGAGGCCTTTCCTTCCAACATTTCATCACAAAGGCCAGCGTACCCAACAAAAGTGCGTAGTTATCCCAAGAAGGTGATTTTATGGGGTCAGCCATTCTGGAATTCCTTCGCGGGTTATTCTGGGTTTTTGGAGGAGAGTCGAAGTCCGAGTTTCAGAATTTTCTGAGCAGTGGAACAACTTTATCTCGCAGTCTATTTCCAGCTAGCAGCAGCATTTCCAACAGGACTACGCAGTGGAGGAGCAGCGTAGAGAAGAGAATGAGCAGACTTTCTGAGTGGGGAGGAAGAGATCATTTCAGCCTGCCTAGATCAGGCCACGGTGCTATCATTCTGAGCACTCTTTGTACTTATCCCTCATTTTAGAAAATATAATAAAATGGCTCAGCTGTTTTGATTTATTTGCAATGTTCTCTGTGTATGCTTCTATTTGTCGTAGTTTTTGTTTTTGTTGATTTGTATTGCTGTCTATTTCCCGTTTGGCATATTGCAAAAAATAACGGTGTTATTTGTGTGTGTGCATATATTTCTTCTTGTGTTTATTTTTCTTCTGCAGTTTATTTGTGTAGGTTGCAGTGTGATTGATTTAGTGTTTGTCATAGAAAACTGCAAATAAATTGTTAAAAGTTAATTTAACAAATAGGAGAATTATTTCCAGTTGTTGCAATAGGATTCAGGGTAAGCTGAATTTTCACATGGTATCAGAGCGCAAATGATCAGTCGGAGAGCTCAGTAGCAGAAGACAAGAGGAGTTTTACTACTCGGCGTGAGCAACAGTTTGAAACCCCAGAGGGCAACGCAGTCACCTTGGCCAAGAGGTCAATTTCTTGAGGAAAAATCGATTTATTTGAGAGAGCGACAGAGAAATCAGATTTCTCCAAATCAAGGGATTCCAAAGATAGAGAGAGTAGGCAGTATTTTTCTTGCAGAGCAGATCTCCAGTTGGACACAGTAGTTTTGTAGCGGTTTGCCAGATCATAACTAGAATCGGGAGGAAGAAGAGCACACACTAAGGGAAAAAATTTCCTTAGGGAACTTCTAGTCTCAAGAAGTTCGATTTCCCTTGCAGATCAACAGTCATTGTGGGAAGAGTCTCTCACTCCAAAAGGGAGTGCGTAGAGCTGAGCAGAAGCTAAGTGTTGATTTTTATAGCATCAGAAAGTGCTCTAAGTCTCAAATTTGGTGTAGAGGCTTAGACACTAGTATTCCAAAAAAAGCAGAAAGCGTTTGTGGAAATTCCACTCAGATTTTGTTTTATTTGAAAATTTAATTATTTTAATGGAGACCCTAAGTCTAAACTTAGGGAAATTAAATAATTGAAGGGTATTAAATAAAACAGAGAGTGAATCTTCTAGAGGACATGGATCAAGTCATTTTATAATCTTGGCCATTGATTAGACATCTAATCTAGGCCGTTGATATGTCAACGAGAAGAATATAAAGGAAGGGTTGAGGGTCATTCGGAAAATACACCGAATCACTAAATTGACCTAAGATCAAAATTTCTGGGGCAGGTTTGCCGAGAAATTCAAGCAAGAGATCTGAGCAGTGAGGGACAAAGATAGCATCCGGAGAGGAAGAGATTTTCTCAGTTGGTGGAGCATCAATCAGAGAGAGGAAGAAGAGATCTAACCAAAGCCAGCGCTGATGGAAGAGGCCTGACGCAGTGACTGCGTAGGCTCATGCAAAAGTAGCGTAAAGGTATAGGAAGGGTTTGTAATATTCCTAATTAGCATTGCTAATTGGAATATTTCATTTTTGTATAATTTTGCCGCTTTAGCTAAAAATAATAAATAAAGTGAGAAATAAGGGGGGCATCTCACTTTAATAAAATAAAGTGCTTTCCTAGTTGATGGACGTTGTAACTTAAAGGGGTGGCCTTGGGGATCCACACGCACATGAGGAGGCCTCACGCTGACCCAAGGGTGACTACGCAGGTCAAGGAGGGTGAAGGACGCAGTTAGGGTTTTGGAGGAAGCTAGCATTATATAAGGTGGGGTTTTCACTCCATTTGGCATTATTGATATGTTATTGATATTGAGAGCTAGACTTCTGTCTACTTCAGCACGCCGGTTGTTTAGTCGGTCTGCAACACTGTTTAGTGCGAACTGAGTGTCTCCGGTCGGAGATCTCGCCCTTGGCTCCGGGGGACTTCGAGTGCCTGCTCGAGCAAGGTATTTCCTTCAGTTTCTGTAGGAGGTTTTCCAGTGGATTTTTGGGTGGACGTTGCAGAGGAGTTGGTCTCTTGGAGTGACTGCGCAGTCCAGGAGAGAGGACGTAGTTTCAGCAGGGAGGACGCAATCTTTGTTGAGTAGCGTTGTTGTGTGGTGATTTGGCCGTGGTTTCAGCGTTTTTCAGCCTTGAGGAGGTTGCCATTTCAACCGGAGGTTTTGCAGGAGGATTCAGGCCCTTTTCTCAGCGTGTTTATTGAGCTTCTGCGCTGTTCCTGGAGGCACAACGTTTTTGTAGGAGGAGGGGTTCTGGGGGTGATTTTCGGAGGTGGTCCGTTTGGTATATGGTTTCTGGGTTTTGTCCGGAGGGTTGAGCACAGCTCGCCTTCCGATTTTCAGCTCATTCCGGCAAGGGGATCAGCCCCTAGCTTCAGTTTATTCCAGTAGCAGCAGTTTACGGCAGTTTCTTCCAGCCTCTGGCATGCAGTTTCTTGTAGCAGCCATTTCCTGTTTTTCTGAGAGGGTTCTTCACTTGCCTTGAGCAAGGATAGGTGCATTTATTTTGATTATCCATTGTATCTCATTATATGCTCAGATTAATAAAATGGCTTAGCATTTCCGGCATTTTTATGTCTATTTGTTCCATATTCTAGTTCCGGCATTTTGCTCTATATAGTTGCTTGTTGTTTTGCTGTGTATTACTGTTTATTTCCCATTGGGGATATTACAGTGGTATCAGAGCATAGTTCTGGCTCAGCCTGTGGTGCTAGCAGTCTATGACGCCCGGAGATAACCCCTACTTTGATCAGAGGAGACTCAGAGACGTTGAGAGCAGGTGGAGGTTTCCCTTCGGAGGGGGGGATTCTGATCAGGAGCCACCTGAGACTGATTCTGAGCAAGAGCAGCCTGTGCGGAGCACAGAGCAGCGGGACCCGATGGCAGAAACATAGAGGAAACTGGATGCACTCCTCCATCACGTGCAGGAGATATCACAGAGGTTCACGGCCGTAGAGGTAGGACAGAGAGAACCCCCTAGAGTTTTCCAGGTCGGTGAGGGATCGGGTATGTTTCATCACGTACCAGTGCATGACGCTATCCCCATTGTGACGACTCAGGCACCCACGCGATCCACTATGCCCACATTCTTGCCAGAGGACACAGGGGCAGGAGTACAGGGAGGTGCACGGAGGGATAGTCCAGCACCCACGCGACCCACCATGCCCACCTTCCTGGCAGAGGACGCAGGGCCAGCAGCGCAGCGAGAGATGGATCTGGCTCGGATGGCAGGTGTTTTTGCAGAGTATCAGGCTTTCGAACAGGCATTCATGGATTCTCTCACCTTCAGCGAGTATCTCAAGGTCCAGTATGGCATTAGATCCCGTGATCATCACCAGGGGCACAGGCATCACCGTGATGACCACCGCGCAGCTAGCAGATTCCATTTGCCCACGTTTGATGGCTCATCAAACAGTTCGGTAAAGTCCTGGGTGGAGAAGCTGGACATCTATTTCCAGCTTAACCAGATGTCGCAGTCAGAGGCCATTAAGGTGGCAACATTGCATCTGGATGGTGAGGCCCAGGATTGGTGGTTCCATGGGATGGCGACACTCGGGCATTCCACAGTGACGACATATGCCGAGTTTACCCGGAGGGTGGTAGAGCGCTTTGACAGGAGGGATCCGGAGCAGCATTTTGTTGAGCTGACCAAGCTCAAACAGACTGGGAGTGCAGAGACATACATTTCAGGCTTTTTGAGGGTTTCAGTGATGGTACCTGACTTATCTGCAGCCTGGATGGTTTACAAGTTTGTGGAGGGGCTGTCAGAGCCTCTTCGTGGCCTAGTCCGGTCGAACAAACCGGCTACCCTTCAGGATGCCATCAGCAGGACTAGGGACTTACAGGACGTCTTACCCAGGACTCGGCCACCTTATCCCCAGAGACAGGGTTTCCAGCCTAAGGGTAAGGACACGAGGGTCCCGCCTCCCAAGGCGAATCCTGGACGAGGGCAGTTTGATGATGAGGCCAGGAGAGAGCTGAGGAGGAAGCGGTTGTGCTTCACTTGCCAGGAGCCATGGGCACCCGGACACAGGTGTGCGGCAGGGAAGGCACATTTCATAGAGGTCTTCTCCGAGAGCAGTGGAGAAGAGGATGATGGGGATGATGTGGAGGCAGGAGATTGTTATGCAGCGCTGAGTACCTTACCACCTCCACCACCCGCAGCAGGTGGGGCATCGTTTGCACCCACTGGGGGAGCTCTAGCCGCATTGCGGGGAGTTCCCAAGTACTTGACACTGCGCGTACGGGGGACAGTGCGCGGACAGCGGGTTTCAGTCTTAGTTGATAGTGGGGCCACCCACAATTTTATTGATGCCCGGATGATTGAGCGGAGAGGCATACAGACAGAGGGCTTTGATGGGTTTTCTGTCTTGGTCCCAGGAGATCAGACCATGGCATGTGCTCGATATGTTCCGGAGTTATCAGTGACGATGGGCACTTATACATTGACAGATCATTTCTTTGTGGTGGACATTCCGGACACCAACCTGATATTGGGTGTTCAGTGGCTTATTACTCTAGGGAAGGTCACGACAGATTGGAAGGCCCTAGAGATGGAGTGGGATGATCCCAAGACGAGGAGGCATGAGAAGATACGGGGGCAGCACACATACCCACCTCAGACGGTGTCAGCACACAGCATGGAGGCGACCTTCCGCAAGGGAGATATAGAGTGGGCGGTAGAGTTGCGGGCTTCAGAGGCAGTGGATACAGGGCAGACAGTGCATCCTGATCTACAGTCTATTCTCGACAGGTATGCAGTGGTTTTCGGGGATATTCCACCAGGGCAGCCACCGGATCGGGGGTTTGAGCACACGATCGAGCTTGAGCAGGGGATACAAGCCGTGATTACCACACCGTATAGGCATCCCAAGGCCTATCGGGACGAGATAGAGCGGGCTATCCAGGAGTTGCTGGCCCTTGGTCACATTCGGCCCAGCACGAGTCCTTTCGCTTCTTCTGTAGTGTTGGTGAAGAAGAAGGACGGCACATTGCGCATGTGCATTGACTACAGGGCTCTGAATAAGAAGACCCCGAAGAATAGGTACCCCATCCCCAGGATCGATGAGCTGATGGATGAGTTGAGAGGAGCGCGGTTCTTCTCAAAGATTGACTTGAGATCCGGGTACCATCAGATACGCGTGAGGGAACAGGACATTCCCAAGACCGCTTTCAGGTGTCACTATGGGCACTTTGAGTTTCTGGTCATGCCATTTGGGCTGACCAACTTACCTGCTACCTTCCAGTCATGCATGAACCACATTTTCAGGGGTCATCTGAGAAAGTTTGTGCTGGTTTTCTTTGATGACATACTTATATACAGCAGGACTTGGGAGGAGCACCTCCAGCATATTGAGACAGTCTTGCACATCTTGGAGGAGCAGCAGTTCTATGCCAAGCTCTCCAAGTGTGAGTTCGAGTTGACAGAGATGCTGTATCTGGGACACATTATAGGAGTGGACGGGGTGAGAGTCCACGAGGAGAAGATCAGGGCCATCAGGGATTGGCCAGAGCCGCGGAATGTGACGGAGCTTCGAGGATTCATTGGTATTTGCACATACTACAGGAAGTTCGTCAAAGGCTTCTCTCAGCTTGCTGCACCTCTCACAGATTTGACGAGGAAGGGGGCATTCAGTTGGTCGGACACGACACAGCGAGCTTTTGACAAGCTCAAGGAGGTGATGAGCAGTTGTCCTGTATTAGCGTTGCCAGATTTTACGCAGCCCTTTGTCCTAGAGTGTGATGCATCCGGAGAGGGGATTGGTGCAGTTTTGATGCAGGACGATCATCCGATTGCTTTTGAGAGCCGGAAGCTCCTTCCACACGAGAGGTTGTATCCCATATACGACAAGGAGATGCTGGCCATCATGCATGCATTGGCCAAATTCCGGCAGTACCTGGTGGGTGGCAGATTCAGGGTGAGGACGGATCATAACAGCCTGAGGTACTTTCTGGAGCAGAAGCAGTTGCAGGAGAGACAGCAGAAGTGGATCAGCAAGATCCAGGCCTATGACTTTGACATAGAGTATGTCAAAGGGAAGAATAACGTGGTAGCCGATGCCCTTTCTCGTAGACCGGCCACGTTATCACTCATGAGCTTGGACGCTGATTGGAGGGCTCGACTGTTGGTTGAGTACTCCAAGGATAGGTTTGCATGCGAGGTTCTGGATGGGCAGGTAGCAGATGACAGGTACAGGGTGGTCGATGAGATCATCTATTACAGGGACAGGATCTTCTTGACTGAGGGGTCTCAGCTTAAGAAGAAGATACTCCAGGCTTCACATGATTCACCATTGGCGGGCCATCAGGGGCTCACCAAGACATACAGGGCTATTCGGGAGAGGTTCTCATGGAAGGGCCTCAAGGAGGACGTACTCCAGCACGTCAGGGAGTGCGATGTTTGCCAGCGAAACAAGGGAGAGATGAGCCATCCTGCAGGGTTGTTGCAGCCTCTTCCCATTCCGGAGGGGAAATGGGAGAGCATATCGATGGACTTCATCACGGGGTTGCCCACGGTGCAAGGCAAGGATTGCATCTTCGTAGTCGTTGACCGGCTGACGAAGTATGCCCATTTTTTCGCCATATTTGCACATCACACAGCAGCGCAGGTGGCTGAGCTGTTCTTTAGGGAGATTTTCAGATTACATGGTCTACCCAAGACCATCGTCAGTGACAGGGACAGCCGCTTCATGGGCGGATTCTGGCAGGAGCTCTTCCGATTAGTGGGGACCGAGTTGACACCGAGCACTAGCTATCACCCCCAGACGAACGGGCAGACGGAGATAGTTAACAAGTGGCTGGAGGGCTACTTGCGTAACTACGTCAGTGGACAGCAGAGGGCATGGCTGAAGTGGCTGCATTTGGGCGAGTACTGCTACAACACAACGCATCATATGTCTATTGGTATGTCACCTTTCTATGCTTTATATGGATATCATTCCTTATCTTTTGTGGACATGATGTTTGGTGTTAGCAGGGCTCTGAGAGCCAAGTTGTGGATCCAAGAGAGCCAAGATATCCTCCGAGCTCTCAAGGACAACATAGCAACAACACAGAATCAGCAGAAGTTGTATGCTGATAAGGGTCGGGTGGAGAGACACTTTGAGGTAGGAGACTTGGTCTACCTACGGCTACAGCCATACCGACAGTCTTCGCTCAAGCAGAAGGGGGCGGAGAAGCTGAAGCCCCGTTTTTATGGGCCATACAGGGTGATACGCAGGATCGGGCAGGTTGCGTATGAGTTGGAGCTGCCCCAAGGCAGCAAGATTCATAACATTTTTCATGTATCATGCCTGAAAAAGGCACTGGGCCAGCATGTGACAGTCACCGAGGAGCTACCACCCACAGATGATGAGGGGCATCTGGTGTTATAGCCGGAGGTTATTATTGACACTAGGGAGAGGCAGCTGCGGAGCAGGAAGATCAGGGAGTTCTTGGTGAGATGGAAGAACTTGCCGGATGAGGATGCCACTTGGGAGGATGAGAGGATCTTGCAACATCCATCACTTCAGTTGCTTGAGGACAAGCAACGTTCTGCCGGGGGAGACTGTAATATTCCTAATTAGCATTGCTAATTGGAATATTTCATTTTTTGTATAATTTTGCCGCTTTAGCTAAAAATAATAAATAAAGTGAGAAATAAGGGGGGGCATCTCACTTTAATAAAATAAAGTGCTTTCCTAGTTGATGGACGTTGTAACTTAAAGGGGTGGCCTTGGGGGTCCACACGCACATGAGGAGGCCTCACGCTGACCCAAGGGTGACTGCGCAGGTCAAGGAGGGTGAAGGACGCAGTTAGGGTTTGGAGGGAGTTTAGCACTATAAAAGGTGGGGTTTCCACCCCATTTGGCATTGTTGATATGATATTGATATTGAGAGCTAGACTTCTGTCTACTTCAGCACGCCGGTTGTTTAGTCGGTCTGCAGCACTGTTTAGTGCGAACTGAGTGTCTCCGATCGGAGATCTCACCCTTGGCTCCGGGGGACTTCGAGTGCCTGCTCGAGCAAGGTATTTCCTTCAGTTTCTATAGGTGGTTTGCAGTGGATTTTTGGGTGGACGTTGCAGAGGAGTTGGTCTCTTGGAGTGACTGCGCAGTCCAGGAGAGAGGACGCAGTTTCAGCAGGGAGGACGCAGTCTTTGTTGAGCAGCATTGTTGTGTGGTGATTTGGCCGTGGTTTCAGCGTTTTTCAGCCTTGAGGAGGTTGCCATTTCAACCGGAGGTTTTGCGGGAGGATTCAGGCCCTTTTCTCAGCGTGTTTCTTGAGCTTCTGCGTTGTTCCTGGAGGCACAGCGTTTTTGTAGGAGGAGGGGTTCTGGGGGTGATTTTCGGAGGTGGTCCGTTTGGTATATGGTTTCTAGGTTTGGTCCGGGGTGGTGAGTTCAGGTGATCTGCCGATTTTCAGCTCATTCCGGCAAGGGGATCAGCCCCTAGCTTCAGTTTATTCCAGCAGCAGCAGTTTACGGCAGTTTCTTCCAGCAGCTGGCATGCAGTTTCTTGTAGCAGCCATTTCCTGTTTTTCTGAGAGGGTTCTTCACTTGCCTTGAGCAAGGATAGGTGCATTTATTCTGATTACCCGTTGTATCTCATTATATGCTCAGATTAATAAAATGGCTTAGCATTTCCGGCATTTTTATGTCTATTTGTTCCATATTCTAATTCCGACATTTTGCTCTATATAGTTGCTTGTTGTTTTTCTGTGTATTACTGTTTATTTCCCATTGGGGATATTACAGGGTTTATGGAATTTTGTTGGTGGATCAGTTTCAGAGGCCGGGATCCGAAAAGTGGCATCGGGAGGCTGTTCCTCAGCATCCACAAAGGCAAAACGACTTGGTTGACGGCCAACGCTGAGCCTGGAAGGGGGTGATGCAGTGGCTGGAAGCTTCAATGCTAGATCTGCAGAGAGCTTCTCCGGGGCAGTGTTTTCTTCATTTGGATCAGTCAGAAATTTAGTGACTGAGTGAGGTAAATCCTCACAAATTATTCTGCCAATATTTCTCTCTGTAACTGAATCACCCTAGGGGTATTCAGAGATGTATTCATAAATTTCTACTACATAATAATAAAACCCTCAAATCTGCTGCACCGGTTTCTCGCATTGGGTTTTTCCAGGGATTTAGCCCAAAATAATGGTGTCATATGTGAGATTGATTTCCTTGTTCAGTTTCCTTATTTCATAATCATAATTATTGTAGTGTAGGCTGCTTCAGTGATTGCTTCATTATTTCATGAATGTATTTTGAAATAATTGTGCAAAGTAAATTACATAATAGATGAAGTAATTCAAATGGTTGCAGTAGGATTCCTTAGATTGATTGAGATCTAGGAATCTTCACATGGTATCAGAGCATTGATGTGAAATAGGAAGGACGGATATGATTTCTGAAGTGAAGGTCGTTGTTGCTGTAGTGCAGCAAAATGAATCCATTGGAGGGATTGCACAGTTCTGGCCAGGAGGGCTGAGATTTCCGTGGCAGTCTCTCTCTGAGTGAGTCGACAGAGAGAAAGGGCTTCCAGAATCGAGATCTTGCTGTTGCAGAGGGAGCAGCGCAGAGCCTCCACGTAGAAGACAGAGGGACACAGTTTTCTGACGCTGTTGCTAGGCAGAAAAGCGTCAGAAGGAGTCAAGTGCACATATTTGGGGAATTCTTCCTCAGTGATTTCCTAGCCGAGGAAGTCATCATTTCTCAGTTGTTGAGCAGTATAGGAGCAGCCAAACTTGCAACTCCACTAGAGAGTGCATAAGCCTGCCAGGTGCTGCGCAATAGGGAGAAAGAGGGAGCAGATTGGACCAATTTCGGCTAAGATGGCATCTCATGGACTTCGTGATCAAGATCGGTTGGAGGGCTCCTCCAACTATATGATCTAGAAAGAACGAGCTCATTTCCTTCTAGATGAACATGATCTGAAGGCATTTGTGGAGAATGTGGTAGTTGTTCCTACGGATGCAAATCAGCTCAAGAAGTACAAGGCTGATATGGCGAAGGAAAAGAGGTTTCTCCTTAATGGTGTCAAGGATCACATCGTCTCACATGTGGATGGAAATAATACTGCTAGAGAGATGTGGGTAGCTTTGCATGACCTATATGACGGATCTTCCGAGCAACAGAAGTTGTACTTGAAGCAGAAGCTCCGTATGATCCAAATGCGGAAAGAGGAGTGCGTGGCTTCATACCTCATGTGATTTTAGGAGGTTTGAGATCAGTTGTCGGTAGTAGGTGCTACAACTACATCTGCAACCATGGTACGGATCACCCTTAATAGTGTCATAGAGGAGTGGCAAGTGTTTGTCCGGAGCATACTGGGTCGGGCAACGTTACCTAGCTGGGAGCAGTTGTGGTCAACTTTTCAGGAGGAAGAGCCGAGGAGAGACCTAGTCAAGTGCAAAATTGACGGCAACAGTGGAAGCAGATCGAAATCCGTGGAGGAAGAGGAGAAAGCAGCCCTTGCATCGAAGGGACAACAGGCACAATGAAAACCGAAGCGTGATGCTTCAAAGGTCAAGTGCTTCAGATGTGGAGAGATGGGCCACTACGCATCTCAGTGTCCTCTGAAGAAGAAGGACAAAGATGAGAAGCATGACATAAAGGTTGCAGCCGTGAGAATCAAGGAGGATGAGGTGGCCATGAGTGCCCATGCTTCTCCTAGTGAGAAGTCGGGTGATATCGAGTTGTAGTTCTTTGAACATCAGTTGGGCAAGATCCTTGAGGAGCCCACCTCATGGATCGTACCTTGATACGGGAGCCCATGATCAACAATAGCGGGATGGAGTAGAAGTCAGGTGGAGCCAAGGAGTGATGGCGACGACAATGCAGTACATAGCAGCGTTCATTTCTAGAGCAGCGCAGAGCAAAGGAAGCAACAGTAGCACAGTGCACAGTGGTGCAGCGTAGTGCAGAGCAGTGCTTACACAGTGCAGAGTAGCAGTAACGCAAAGCATCAGAGGGACAACGTAGTAGCTATCAGCAATGAGATTCTTCAGCACCGAGGTGCATCCACTGAACATTTGTTCAGTTTTGGGTGAGTTTCAGCTATTTCTCTCAACAGCTAAGTTGCAGTGTTAGCAGCTTAGAAGATGTAGCACTTGAGAGGGAGTTGTAGTACAGATACACCAGTGGCCGTGGCAATGCCATGGGCAGCAGTACAGTGGTAGTGGCAGTGCCATGGGCAGCAATACAGTGGCAACAATAGTGCAGTGGTTGATGGGCTTCAGCAGCGCGGAGGATGCTTCAAGGTCAGAGTAGTATGCAACAGGCATTATTGCTAGAGCACTTTCCTCGCTAAGAGGGAGTGTTGATTTTTGTAGCATCGGAAAGTGCTCTAAGTCTCAAATTTCGTGTAGAGGCTTAGACACTAGTATTCCAAAGAACCCAGAAAGCGTTTGTGGAAATTCCACTCGAATTTTGTTTTATTAGAAAAATTAATTACTTTAATGGGGATCCCAAGTCTAAACTTAGGGAAATTAAATAATTAAAGGGTATTAAATAACAACAGAGTGTGAATCTTCTAGAGGACATGGATCAAGTTATGTTATAATCTTAGCTGTTGATTAGACATCTAATCTGGGTCGTTGATATGTCAACGAGAAGACTATAAAGGAAGGCTTGAGGGTCATTTGGAAAATACACCGAGACACTGAACTGATCTAAGATCGAAATTTATGGGGCGGGTTTGCTAAGAAATTCGAGCTAGAGATATGGGTAGTGAGGGGCAAAGATAACATCCAGATTCCGGAGAGAAAGAGATTTTCTTAGTTGTTGGAGCATCAGTCAGAGAGAGGCAAAAGAGATCTAACCAAAGCCAGCGCTGAAGGAAGAGGGCTGACGTAGTGACTGTGTAGGCTCATGCAGAAGTAGCGCATAGGCAGAGTGTAATATTCCAAATTAACAGTTGACTAATTGGAATATTAATTTTTCCAATTTTGTCTTTTTCTAATGTTAACAGAAAATAAAGTGGGTAAAAGTGACCCACAAATAACTCTGAAGATTAAATCACTTTCCTAAAGTCACGAAGGCAAACATTAGAGCTGGAGTGGGACCCGTGGGGCCAGCTACACACAGAGGACATCGACATAGTGGCAACATGGGCAGCGTGGGGACAGCCAAGGTACAACAACTGCATAGTGGCAACGTAGGCAATGTGGGGACAGTCAGGGTACAAAAACTGCGCAGTGGCTGGCTGGCAGAAGTGGCAGCGCAGAGGTAGAGTGTAATATTCCAAATTAGCAGTCGTCTAATTGGAATATTAATTTTGCTAATTTTGTCTTTTTCTAATGTTAACAGAAAATAAAGTGGGTAAAAGTGACCCACAAATAAATCCGAAGATTAAATCACTTTCCTAAAGTCACCAAGGCAAACATTAGAGCTGGAGTGGGACCCATGGGGCCAGCTACATGCAGTGGACATCGACATAGTGGCAACATAGGCAGCGTGGGGACAACCAAGGTACAACAACTGCACAGTGGCAACGTAGGAAGCGTGGGGACAACCAAGGTACAACAACTGCGCAGTGGCAACGCAGTGGTTGGCTGACAAAAGTGGCAGCGCAGTCTAGTGGGGCCCAAGGGAACGTTAAGAGCTCAGCTAGGTAAAAGAGGATGAGAGCAACTCATTCCTCATTCATTCAGTCATCAACTAATTTTATGTCTGGTAAAACAGAAGCACACTTGAGCTGTTTAGTCGAGTCTGCAAGTGCTAGTTAGCACAGAGATTTCCAGCGGGAATCTCAACCTCATCCTCGGGGGACTTCAAGTGCCTGCTCAGGAGAGGAGTTCAGTCAGTTTTGGAGGAGAGATTTCCCAGGTTCAGCTCAGGAGTACGCAGTCCCTTCCAGGAAAACGCAGTCAACCAAGGAGTTATGCAGTCCAGCAGTATAACAGCTCTAGGGAAGGAGAAAGAACGAGATATTTCAGCCAGGAGTTTGGTGAGGGAATCAACTCTTATCTAGCATAGTTTTTGGGCATTTTGCAGCAGTTCAATTCAGAGCCTCGTGTGCCCAGTAGATTTGCGTACCTAGGTTAAGAAGGTGAATTTCCGAGGTCAGCATTTTGGAAAACCCTTCTTGGGTTTTTCTAGGTTTGTTGAGGAGAGTCCGGTGTCCAAGTCCCGAAATTTTTTGAGCAATAGAACAACCCCAATACGTAGTCCATTTCCAGCCAGCAGCAACATTTTCTAGATTGGACAGCGTAGAGGAGGAGCCACGCAGAGCAACAAGAAGCAAGGATTTCTGAGCAGGATTTGAGGAGTATTTCAACCTGCCTTGTGCAAGCCAAGGTGCCATCTTCCTAAGAAACATTTGTACCTCTTCCATTCAGAGAATATTAATAAAATGGCTCAACAGTTTTGGCTCTATTCATAGTGTTTTTTATGTACATTTATGTTTGTTGTAGATATAGTCTTTGTATGCTTTATATTACTGTTTGTTCCCAATTTGGGATATTACAATGGTATCAAAGCTCATAGACTTGGCTCAGCCTGTGGAGCAATTGGTCTATGACACCAAAAGATAAACAGTACGTTACATACCAAAAGCAGCGGTATAGAAGCAAAGAGCGTAGGCTCAAAATCACACCTGATCAAGAAGACAACGTCCAGGTGGAGGAAGGCAAGGGGAAGGCACCAATGGCAGAAGAAAGAGATGAGGGGAAGGAGTTTAGTAACCTCCTCCTGAAATCAGTGCAGGAGCTCTCCAAGAAGATAGAGAAGATGGGACAAAAGTTTGTCGGAGAGAACAAACAAAGGGAAATTCCAAGGGAATTCCAAAATGGAGAAGGATCTGACACCTCTCACCATTTACTTGAGCATAACGCTGCGCAGCCAATAGTGCCACGCACCCCACCACGCTCTACCATACCCACATTCTTGACTTCAAGGGAAGAATCAGGAGGATCACAGGAGCTGGAAGTGGCTCATTACTGAGAGTACTTTGCAAAATACCAATCTTATGGGCTGGACTTCAAAGATGTCCTCACTTTCAATGAATTCTACCAGCTAAAGAACAACAGCAGACCACGCAGCCAAAACCGAGGGGGAGGGTACAGACAGGGTAATGACCTGCAACGTACCGTGGGAAGATTCTTCTTGCCTACCTTCGATGGGTCATCGAAGTGCTCAGCAAAAGCTTGGGTGGAGAAGCTAGACATTTACTTTCAGTTGAACCAAGTGGCGGAGGTGGAGGCCATTAGGGTAGCAACGCTGCACCTTGAGGGAGAAGCACACGATTGGTGGTTTCATGGGATGACCACGCTGGGTCACGCAGGAGTGACAGGGTATGCTGAGTTGACCCGGAGGTTGGTAGAGATATTTGATCGAAAGGACCCGGAGGAACATTTTGTCGAGTTGACCAAGCTCAAATAGATGGGGAACCCAAAAACTTACATTTCCGAGTTCTTGAAGCTCTCAATGATGGTTCCAGACTTGTCCCTGCCTAGGAGAGTGTACATGTTTATTGACAGGTTGGCTGAACCTTTGCGTGGGGTAGTCAAATCTTGTAAATTTTTGTAGATGTTCTATGCTTGATGCAACTTTACTTTTTATCCACAATATCAACCAGCAATCACATAAACAAGAAAGTAAAATGCTGATAGAACATACCAATAGATCGACAAAAGACAAGCCAAAAATACACTTAACTTGATCAACAAAATATGCGTTGTGGTGTGTTACAGCGGTCAACAGGATGCTTCAACCAGCAAAGTCTCAATACGGTCAGGCAACCAGCGGTGTCACACAACCCTCTCGGACAGCTATATCAGTCAACCAAAATTCAACGAAATTCAACGCAATCCCAGTCAAAGGTCAACGCAAAACAACAACAGCAAAAAGTCAATGTAGCTCGGTCAAAGTCAACGTCTAGCCTCGATTTTTGTGCCAATAAATGCAGATCGCGGAAATCGGAATTTTGGGACAGATTTGGGTCAGTTTGACCATGCGTTGACCAAAGTCAATGCGGGTCAAATGTGCACTAAAAACCCTAGGTCAAAAAACATAAAATCCTTTTTTGTTGTGTTTCCCACGTGTGGAGAAGAAGAGACTCCAAGTGATGATCAAACCAATCATATGAGGAGAGAGAATATGTGATGATGTGATGGATGAAAATGACCTCCAACGTTGACCTATATATATCCATCAGTGAGGGTCCGTGACACATCTACTGGGGCTTCAAACCTACATTTCAATTCTAGCTGACCTTGCACATAATTGGAATTAATTCAAAATAAATGTTCTACTCATCGGATCAAGATGATCTTTAGATCGATCTTGCACCTCTCTGAAAGAGGAATCCAATAAAAATATTGGCATCTTCGTCTGAGCATCACAACATGGAGTTTGGACCTAGTTGTCCAAAATTAACACTCCCTCTCAACTAGGGAGAACTCTATCCACCTGTGCCATCCAAACATTGTGCGTCATCCCGTCATAACTTGCTTTGCTGGCTTCTTTATTTCAGAAGAGAAAGGGTCAGTCACAAAGACATCATTCCCAGCGGACAAATTCAACCTATAGGTCTGAAACCTCTATAGAACTGAGGAGTCACATACCAACCCGAAGTTGGTTTACTTGACCCGAAGTCAGTTGGAGGTTCGAAACCTCACTTGGACTCAAGAGAGTCATATACTAACTCGAAGTTAGTTTAACTGACCCGAAGTCAGTTGGAGGTCTAAAACCTCACTAGACTTGATCCCAGATCAAGTGGTTGGACACGTACCATCCTAGACATAGACGACAATCTTCGATGCATCCATCGGTCTTTGCTACTGGTCTCTAGCTTTTCCCACCTCACTGGCCAAATGAGAGGTACTTCCCATTAGCCCGGGACTCAATGGGTAGGATGCATACAAGGCATAGATCATGAGAGGTGAACTGACTCAATATCATAACGGTGGGGTAGAAGCACACCAACAAGGTTAGGCAAGCCTAGCCCTGTGGTTGCTTATAGCTCCGAGAAGCTATCCCTAAAGCCCCCCAGAGCTCCCAGAGCTCATCGTCTAACAGGACCCTCAGCATAGGGTCGTTCCACGATTCCAATATTCTCACGGAAGGTTAGGAACAATGTTGCAGGAAACGCCCCCCCGCCCCGGCTCCAACCCCCGAAACGCAGTCCGTATGGAACCGTACAAGATCCGTACAGCAAAACACGTTTCGAAATTCGCAAAAAAAATTGTGTTTCCTGGAAAGTCGGATCCATACAACTGGATCCGCGTTTCCGTACAGTGGATCCGCATTTTGTACGACAGATCACCGTACGGAAGCGCTATGATTCCTATATGGATCCGTACGGTTCGCGAGCGGTTCCGTACAGCACCATATGGATCCAACTTGTGCACTAAAAAAGCGTTTTTTTTTTTTTTTTTTGGTTTTATCTCGGTTAGTTAGTGAGTTAGTCTTGGGTTAGGGATATGATGAAAAGGTTATAATCTCTATTTCACCTATTATTTGCTCACTTGTGTTTTTGGAGAGCTTGAAGAAGAGAGCTTGGAGAAGAGAAGAGAAAGAGAGGAGAAGAGAGCTTGGAGGAGTGAAGGAGGGCTTCCATCTACAAGAGCTAAAGAGATAAGTGCAAACCCCAAAGTCTCTCATTTTTTTTGTCATTGTTTTTTGTATTTTCTCTCCTCCCTCTCCTACAATTTCCCATTCTTTCTTCTTGTACATTTATTTGTAGGTTCTCCACCATCTATATTCATACTCAAAGATGATGTTTCTTTGGGTTCTATGTATCATTCCACTCTTGGTTTTGACGATGGTAAGGAGGTGTAGAAATAGAAGAGGAGAACATGAAGAAGAAGAGGAAAGTGATCACCATATGAGTGACCAAATGTATGATGAAAAGGAATGCTTTGAAGAGGAAGGGGATGATGAAAACATTGAATCACAAGATGGGAAAGCTACATTGACACCCTTGTGGAACTATGTGACCAAACTTGAAGGGGGAAAAGGTGGTGGAAGCTACAATTTTTTGTGCCCTCATGGTTGTCATGGAGGAAAACCATATAGTAGTTCATATACACGTGTGAGGAGGCATCTTTGTGGGGTGATGGACAGTGATGAAAGAAAGGGTGCTGTGGGGATAGAAATTTGCCCAAAGGTTCCAGCTGAACAAAGAAGAAAATACATCCAAATAGAGGAGGTTGCACAACAAAAAACTCAATCTGAATCAAGTGCAACCTCTAGATTTGGTAGCTCATCTGCTCATCGTGTTTCTGCAAGTTCTGGAGATAAAAAAACAATAGCAGATTTCCTTAATGTTACTGGGAGGGATGATATGGATGGAAAGATAGTCCGATTTCTTTGTGCTTGCGATGTACCATTCAATGTGCTTCGCTCTCCCTATTGGCATGAAATGGTAAAGGGCATCAATGAAGCCCCAAAAGGATACAAGTCCCCCAACTATGAGAAAGCTAGAACAGTGTTATTAGAAAGAGAAAAAGGAAAGGTTCAAGCAGCTTTGACACATTTTACAAATAAGTGGGTGGATAGTGGGGTATCCATTGTATCAGATGGGTGGAAAAATATCAGAAACCAACATTTGATAAATGTTCTTGGCGTTTCTGCTACTGGTGCAGTGTTTATTGCATGTCATGATTCCTCCTCTGTCAATGCAACTTCCCAAAACGTTGCAGATCTCTTATTGCAATCAATCAGAGATGTTGGTCCTAGAAAAGTGGTTCAAGTGATCACAGATAATGCAGCAAATTGTAAGGGAGTAGGTAAAATTATTGAGCGTACTTATCCACACATATTTTGGTCTGGGTGCTTGGTGCACACATTGAACCTTTTGATGCATGATATTGTGAAGCATAAAGAATGTGGGTGGAGTAATGAGCTTTACAAGAGAGGGAAGAAGCTCATTAAATATATCACAGGGCATACAAGGGTAAACTACTTCTATGGCACTTACTCCAAGTTGCAGTTGCTTAAACTTGCAAAAACCAGATTTGCAAGTTATTACCTCACCTTTAGGCGACTAGTGAAGGTGAGACAAGCTCTAACTAATATGGTCACCGCTGAATCATGGGAGGAGATTAACACTGATAGAGATGGTGCTAATGCAACAAAGGACACTATTCTTGACATGTTATTTTGGTCACAGGTTAAATATGTTTTGCAATTCACCAAGCCAATTTATTACATGATAAAGTTTGGGGATTCAGATAAGCCAATAATTGGGGAGGTGTATGAGTAAATGGATAACATGTTGGGGCAGATTAAAGACATTGTTGAGCCTAGAGATACCATCTTGTACAAATATATTCGTGCAGAGGTGGTAAAACGATGGGATATGCTACATATTCCATTGCATGCATTAGCATATGAATTGACACCTAAATATTATAGTCCATCATGGCTTTCTACAATAGCACCTGGGGGGGCGAGCAGGAGAAAACCACACCTAGATCCAGAGGTCCTAATCAAATATATGGATGCACTAGATAAATTAGTCTCTAATGAGGAGGAGGCACACTTGGTATGGAAACAGTTGAGAAGCTATACACTTTCCACTAGTCCATTTGGGAGCATGCATGCTATTAGAGATCGAGAGATTTTTTCTTCTATTGAGTGGTGGAACATGCATGGAGATGCTACTCCACTTCTACAGACTTTGGCATTGCGGGGGCTATCACAAGTGGTAAACACTTCTTCTGCAAAGAGGTGTTGGAGCTCTTATTCTTTCATCCACAATGTTAAAAGGAACAGGTTGAGTTTAGACCAGGCAGAGAGCTTGGTTTATGTTCATTACAACTTGAGATTGTCCTCCCATTACTGTGAAGATGCAAAGAGTAACAGAGACCTTAAGGTTTGGGACAAGTATCCAGAGGAGACCAATTCGAAGGATGGAGTGTTGCAATTAGAGCAATTAGAGGATGCTCTTACCCATGATGATGATGATCGACTTGACATGCTACCCCGCATTGGTCCTTTGCTTGTCTTGGTGGTGGCCAAGTGGCCTATTTTGTAAACATTATTATTTGAATTTTGGACATGACTAATGTTGACAGTTGCTCACTTATAATATGCTTTATGTTTTATAATATGGTTAAATGTTTTATGTTTATCATTTATGTTTTATAGTATGCTTAAATGTTTTATCATACTTAATTATTTGATGTATGTTTGTAATTGCTAGGATCTAGATTCTAGATTCTAGATTCCTAATGCTCAAATAACTAATTATTGATGTACAATGGAATCATGGATGTCATATCTATCTTGATTTATGTAAAAATATGCATGTTTTCATGTCTTCTACAACTAATATGGTATTTGGGATTGTTGTTTTGAATATAAATGCAAAAAAATATAATATATATATACTAGACGCTTCCGAAACGCTTCGCTTCCTAAATTTTTGGAAAATGACACTTCCGCATCCCCGCTTCCAAAAAACGTCCCCGCTTCGTGCAACGTTGGTTAGGAACATGACCTTCCCCAAGGGCTTTGTGAGAATATCCACGACCTACTCATCAGTTCCTATATGATCGAGCCTTACGGCGCCTCGCTGTACCATATCTCGGATAAAGTGGTACCAGCCATCAATATGCTTGGATCGGTCATGGAACACAGGATTCTCTGACAAACAAATCCCCCTCTGGTTATCACAAAGGATAACGGTGGAATCTAGCACATGCTCGAACAACTCGCTAGAGAGATTTCGCAACCAAGTGACTTCACAACAGGCCATACATGCTGAAATTTATTCAGCCTCAGCAGTGCTCAAGGCTACCAACTTTTGCTTCCTGCTCGAAGCAGACCTACATGTGAAGCAGCATCCAGATGTGCTCTTGTGATCCACCACACTGCTAGCCCAATCGGCATCAATATATCCATGGAATGTCATGCTCCCGGCAGTGTATCTTAGCCCATGGTCTATCGAGCCCCAAAGATATCTTAAGAGTTTCTTGGCACCAACCCAGTGAATGTTATGAGGATCAACCATGTGTTGACTCAACGTTTTCACTGCAAAACATACGTCCGGACGGGTGTTCACTAAGAACATCAGGACCCCTACGAGTTGACGATACTCAGTAGGATTTGCTAGCACAGGCCCAGCAACGCTGCCACTCAACTTCTTAAAGTTGAGCTCCATCGGTGTCAACACAGACTTACAGTCCACCATTCCAAATATTTCCAGAAGCTTCATAATATATTTTCCTTGAGAAAGGAAAATCTCGCCAGGTCTCTGCCAGAACTCCAGGCCTAGGAAGTAATGCATCAGTCCTAAGTCCTTCATCTCAAACTCAGTAGTGAGCTCCCTCTTATACTAATGAATGAGAGGCTCAACACCTGTCAGGAAGAGGTCGTCCACATAGAGCACCAAAATGAGAGGCTTTCCTCAATTAACCTTGAAGTAAAAGTTCGGATCAGCATCACTACAAGTGAAGCCCAGCTTCATCAAGTAGCTATCTATCCTCTCATACCAAGCCCTAGGGGCTTGCTTCAACCCATAGAGGGATTTCGTCAACCTGCAAACATGGGTGTCTCGATCCTGGACTCCGAAGCCCAGAGGTTGCTCCACATACACCTCTTCCTTTATCACACCATGTAGAAATGTGGTCTTCACATCCATCTGATGAAGATTCCATCCTTGCATAGCAGCAAGGGCTATGATAGATCGGATGGTGGTATATCGGGCCACAAGTGTGAATATGAAATCATAGTCTACGCCTTCCTTTTGAGAGAAGCCACGGGAAATGAATCTTGCCTTTAACTTTTCAACACTACCATCAGATCCATGCTTGATCTTATAGAGCCATTTCAAGGTGACAACTGCTTTGTCGTCCCATCTCGGAACCACATCCCAGACATCATTATTCATAATGGACTCATATTCTTCGTGCATAGCATCCTTCCAGACTTGATGCTTTGCGGCTTCCTCAAAAGATCCAGGCTCAGATTGTACGATTGTACTCATGGCTGCTAGATACTCTTGGTATCTATTCGGCTTCTTTCTTTCACGGAATGTCCCCCTTGGGGCCATATGTCTCTCGGCATCCTCGAGAGTATCCCTGAGCCATGAGGGTTGTAATATACCCAAATGGGATATTTTACTAAATTTGCATAAATTTACTTAAACTCCAAAATATGCCATAAAATCAACATGCATTTAACATAAGAATGCCATGTAAAATTAAACATATAAAACACTGCAATCCAATACCACATATAACAGGAAGAATCTCAACTTTTATTATAAATAATAACGGGGTTTACATATAGATCTAACCCAGAAAGAGCTGAGATGGAAAACTGCCCAACAATACAATCTGTTGCACTGCTACACTGTGATGGCCTCCAAAACTAAACTACTGCACTCTCCCTCCGGTAACAACTACCACTGAATCCACTGAAGCCCCTGTTGAAGATCTAAATGATCCTCACTCCAATATCCCTGAAGCTCTGTGAAACTTCTAAATGAAGCCTCCTCAAGGAGAGTTGGGTGTCCATCCAACACTCACAAATCATCCGAGGGTTTCCGTCCTGGGGCTACGGCTGAAGTAGAGAACCACGTCTCAAACCTCTCATACAATATCTCTCAATGGCTTCCTCCCTTTCTTTTATAGATCCCTTGGAGCCTTCTAGAGCCTTATTTTAATAATATTTTATTCATGGAGCACTTTTCCCTCTTATTAAAATATTCCTTTTTAATGCAGAAAAGGGTAAATCGGCTACCACGCCTCCTTCGGTCACTGAAACTCATGTCCAACCATCCCAACATGTAGGTATCCTCGTCTCGGTTCCAATGAACTATTAAAATAAGGTGTTCCATCATGTATTCCTCTCGAAATGCCACCTTGAGCGTAATCAGCTGAGTTAAGCCCACAAATAACTCAAATTTCCGAAAGTTGTCGGAATGCACCGGAACGAAAGCCAAACTGCTCGGATGATGTAATATATCAAGTGAATGCCACCCGACTGCATAGAAACTCCTCCAAACTCCTCCAAAAAGCCCCTGAGCCCGCTAATGACACCAACCTGTACCTATGACCGGTCTGCTCCTAACTCTGGAAGTCCATCCTAGAACTATTATAGGTGACACTGAAAAAAGGAATATTACAGACCTTCCGCCCCAATATTGCTTGCCCTCAAGCAATCCAAATATGTGGGCCACCCTGTTGGCCCGATGCAACTGAGACCCAATGCCCGGATCCCATACAAACCCATGGGTACTGCTATGCACCTGTGTCAAACCACCCGGAATAGACCCCTCAATGCCGGGATCCCAAACTGATCTCTCACTATACCTGTCATCAAACAATCCTCCCGGATCCCAACGCCACCATGGCCAATCGTCACCCAAGTCCCACAGCTCGGACTACGCACTGTCTCTGGCTATAACTGATGCTCTAAGAGGTGAAGACCACGACTCCTGCTGCGCTGTATCTATGACTGTGTAAGCTGCCCCACCAACAATGTACCAACTCATCACCTCTCTCCAATCCAACCCCTGACTAAATGCAATGTTGATCCTGCTCTCCTGAAACCGAGATGGAGTGCTAAAGAAATGACGACCTATGCCCCACTGCCAGCTGGAATCTGTAACATTTGCTATGTCTAAGGACCCCTGCTCTGTTGTGCTCCCTACGAAGAAAATCGTACCATCAAGAGGGTACCAGCTCATGATCTCCCACCAATCTATCTTGAAAGAAGAATCCAATGTAGTGTCAACCGCATACGAAACATGCCTAGAGAGCTGTCGCCAGCTCATAATCAACTCACGCTACTCTATCCCGTCTGCTGACGAAATTTGTTTGTAGAAGAAGGCCCCTCCCTCTAAAATGGGCCAGAGTGGGCAAGATACGTTGCAAGCCCCATTGATGTACTCCTGGAGAGTGCTACTCCCTGAAAGTACTACAACTCTTCTGACTGGATGTGCATCTATCTATACCTCATCAGTGTGTCAGCCCAACGATGGATGCTCCACCATCTCCAACAGCTCATCCCTCTCCTGATCGGGAATGTAATGCTCCTGCGGTCCACTAGCCCCCTGCAGAACTATCCCATCAACCTCCAATATCTCTAGAGGATATGGATCTGCAACTGTTGTCACCGTACTCGGTGTCTGTGCATCTGACTGCTCCTCCTCAGTGGCTAACCCCAAGGTAAGCCGCATATCCATCATAGACTCAATGTGAGCCTCCATCTAGCTCTCCCCCAAAGGACTATCATGTCTGATGTGCATAGTATCCTCCTCTGTTGACTAAGGCTCCATCATATGCTGCTCTGGCTGAATCGTCACAAGTGACTCATCACCCAGAATATCTCCCGTAGAGTCCCCTAACTACTCACCCTACATACTAGAATGCAGCTCCAGCCTACTGCCATCAACTCCGCATGACCACTCCGCTCCCCAGAAGCATCCTCAACTGATCCCATGGACTGATCTGAAGAAGAGTCCTCACCCTGGCATACAGAAGGAATGCCCTTTTGTTCTGCATCTGTCGCATCATCTGCATCACTCAAGCATGAGTGATTAGACTCTCAAGGTTCTTTGCAGATGAAGCAAAGTCCCTTCATCCTCGACTCATTTCTGTTGCCAGACCCACCAAACTGGAACAGCTCCTTCCTAGTCAACCATCTCTTGAATAGCCCAATATTCTGCTCAACCAACCCTTGAGCTACCTCATAAGCAGCAGGTGAGACCAACTGTGCTCTCCTCCAAATACTCAACAACCTGGTCTACAACTCTCGACAAATGGTCTCATAGTCTCTCATACATGACGACAGCATGGACTGCATGTGTGCTATGACAGTGTCAGAATGATGTCTCAAATGTTGAAGAAGCATTGGAACATCTGCAGAATCAAGTCATCACACTCAAGATCAAACATGATGACATACGTCTCGAATGTGGCCATTCCCTCTAAAACCTCAAGCTTCTTCCCAAAGGTAGAGCCTGCACTATTGTCCAAGTCTTGAAAAGTGTCTACCATCAATCTCAGAATCCTCCTCATAACATCATCATTGTAAGGGGCTGTAGGGGCGGTTAGTCGCAGGATATTGCTGAGACAAGCTGCAACTGGAAGTGTGACCCCTCCACAAGTTTCCTCCAAGAATTTAGGCTGTATAAGGGCAAGCATAACAGGTTTTAGAGCCCAAATCAGTTTCTTCCCTTCTTCTTAGCTTATTTTGGACAAAAGTTCATTAAGCTCATCAAGTTTGGACAGAACTCTCCATGTCATCTTCATGTGTTTCAAATCTGTTCCAAGTGCAAGAGTTTTGTGACCAATCCCCAATTCTTCTTGCAAATCTTTTGGCTGTTCTTTTTGAAGGATGACATATATTCCTCTTGAAAAGGGTCTGTTGTTCAATTTTGTTTTCTGTTGTATATTGCAGTCCATGGTAGTATTACTTTGCTAGTTCAGGAGGTGTTTTAAGAACTCCATCCTTATAAACAGAGAAATTTCAATTGTGAAACTACGATTTAGAACCTCTCCTCAAATGATTCAAATTATGAGTTTTCAGTGACTATTTCAGCTATTCCTTTAGTTAAACAGTTAGGCAAAAAACATGTTATAGGTGGCTATCATCAATTTTATTTCCAGAATAGTTCATACAGTGCTCAACATATTCCCAACAGACTTAAGAAAAAATAATGAATGTATAGTATGTAGGTAAGAGTGATATGACCTGGAAAACAGACCTGCAAATTACGCGTTGTAACTGCTTTCAGAAATCACTGAGTAATCGCACAGCATGCAAGGAATAAACTTCTAGTCTAGAAACAATGTTCTCTGCACCTCTAACCCTTATGCTAACTTGGCCCACCTTGATCAAAATTTTCTACAGCACCTACGTACCCTCTAGAAATTTTTGCCTTCAACAAATCTGCTCTAGAAGTTGGAATAACGACAACCCTTGGCACTATAAAATTTCAGAATTTTCCAGTTAAACATTTGTCAAACATGCCCCATACACCTGGCTGTAAATACATTGTGTAATTATGAGTTTTTAAACAGTGGTTTACAACAGTTTAATAGCGCCCAAATGTTGGTGTTCCAACCACAGTACATAACAACCCGCAATTTATAAAGATGAGCAACTCAAAACAGATCATAAAGACACTTCCTCCTATTCAAATATCAGTCCCAAAAACACATTTCCTTCAATATTCAACACTTCACAACTGTATATAGCAGAAGTAAATTTCAGGTATAGATATATAGTCACTAGTGCAACGAGTGAACTTAGAGGTCCATACACCAGTCACAACCAGAGAAACAACAGCACAGACTTCCAAGGAACGGTGAACCTGATATAATGCTGCCCAGAAATGCTTGTCTCCACTCCAGTCTTGGTCTAGATGTCTCGAATCAGCAGCTACAGTCAACAAGAAATATGTCCTCCACTACTGAAAGCCGACCCTCGAGATCACTTATACACTCAAGAAATTGTTGTGGGTCATGCCCGATGTAAAAACTCCCCCAACAGTAGAAATACGACCCCAACAAGGAAAATTTGTTTAGTCATCGAAGATGAGGAGATTCGATCTCTTTTCCGATTGTAGAAATACATCCAGCAAGGAAAGTAAGGGGTTCTAGAACTTGTCTAATGGCACCAGAAATTCGATCATCCTTGCTGCTTGCGCCGGTCACAAAAGATTTTGATCATAGCTGAGGGTGATAGTAGTTTCTTCCTACAACTCAATCTCTGCGGTCGAATAACTCGACCTTTTCTCTCTAAAAATATCCCTTTAAGTTTGCCTACCAAATCTGGGCTCTCGCACGTCAATTGGCTCCCTTGCGATTCTGCCCTGGAAAAATGCGAGCAGCCTGATTTGAACGTATTCTCGCTGCACAGACCAACCCATAGTCCATCATTCACTATAAACACACGCTACCGCTGCCATCGCTATAAACACACGCTACTGCCGCTAGATCGAAGGATTTGTCACAGTCTATCCCTGAGTTGAGGCAGATGTGCGGATTTGGAATGCGTGACCCGACATGGAGAGCGAAATACACCACCAACTACACAACACTTCAATTTCTTGGGGTAATGATACGTTGTCTAGCCCGGACTCTGCCGGTTCACTCTGAATTATCGTGGACCTTGTCGTCCCCTTAACAACAGTGACACGACCCAACAGACGTCGACTCCCTTCATATGCCCAAATTGTCTCGAGCTCCTTTGTTCAACAGAAACTTGGCCACCTAAATTTGTCAACAAAGTTCAGCGGAAATTTCCACAGCCTTTTCATTTTTTTATTTATTTAATATTTGCTGCCAAAACTTTTGCTTCATAAAATAATCAAACCCTTTTGGCCACTTGATGTGATGGCTCCTTTTGAGCAATCATTAATGCTCTCATATTGTCGAATAATTATTGTTCATCGGACAATTTGATAAGCATTTTGTTGAATACTTAATATAGAGGAGACAATATTTGTGCTCGATGATTTATCTTTCTGACTAGGGTTTGTCTTCAGGAAAACCCTCCTTCTTGCAATAATTCTGGTGCGGCCATTTGGTAAGTAAACCCTCAGGCTAGCAAGATCACTAGCTTTGATACCATTGTAATATTCCCAAATAGGATATTTAACTAAATTTGCATAAATTTACTTAAACCCCAAAATATGCCATAAAATCAACATGCATTTAACAGAAGATTGCCATGTAAAATTAAATACATAAAACACTGCAATCCAATACGATATATAACAGGAAGAATCTCAGCTTTTATTATAAATAATAACGGGGTTTACATATAGATCTGACCTAGAAAGAGCTGAGATGGAAAACTAGCCAACAATACAATCTACTGCACTGCTACACGACGATGGCCTCCAAAAGTGAACTACTGCACTCTCCCTCCGGCAACAGCTACCAATGAATCCACTGAAGCAACTATTGAAGATATGAATAATCCTCACTCCAATATCCCTGAAACTCTGCGAAACTTCTGAATGAAGCCTCCTCAAGGAGAGTTGGGTTTCCCTCCAACACTCACAAATCACCCGAGGGTTTCTGTCCTGGGGCTACGGCTGAAGTAGAGAACCACGTCTCAAACCTCTCATACAAGAAAATGATATGATCCAAATATATCTCTCAATGGCCTCCTCCCTTTCTTTTATAGATCCCTTGGAGCCTTCTAAAGCCTTATTTTAATATTATTTTATTCATGAAGCATTTTTCCCTATTATTAAAATATTCCTTTTTAATGCAGAAACGGGTAAATCGGCTACCACGCCTCCTTTGGTCACTGAAACTTGTGTCCAACGGTCTCATCATGTAGGTATCCTCGTCTCGGTTCCAATGAGATATTACACTAAGGTGTTCCATCATGTATTCCACCCGAAATGCCACCTTGAGCGTAATCAGCTGAGTTAAGCCCACAAATAACTCAAATTTCTAAAAGTTGTCGAAATGCACCGGAACGAAAGCCAAACTGCTCAGATGATGGAATATATCAAGCGAATGCCACCCGACTGCATAGAAACTCCTCAAAACTCCTCCAAAAATCCCCTGGCCCGCTGATGACACCAACCTGTACCTGTGACCGGTTCGCTCCTAACTCTGGAAGTCCATCCTAGCCCTGTTATAGGTGACACCGAAAAAAGGAATATTACAAGGGTCTTCTCTTCATTGAAGGAGGTGGATCAATAGGGTCCATCGGTCCTTCAACATCAGGTATCAACTCATCCTTCAGTTCTTCCAGATTTCCAGACCTTACTTCATGATCTTTCTCAAAGCTTGGAAGATTTATCATTGTCCCGAGGGGATCATCTTCATCGTGGCATATCTCCACTTCTCTTTCGGCACAACCCAGACATACACCTTCATGATCATTTTTGAATTAGAGCATCCCTGTCACCATCTTCCTTGCTTCGGGAAGGGCTTTGTAGTGAAGGTGTCCAAACCTCCAGTGCCATAGTTCAGTTTGTCGGATAGTATCACATGTCATCGCTCCCAATGGACTTCCTCCAACCTGGTAGAGTGTATCAACTCTAAACCCAAATGTGATAGCTTCCTTGAAACTCTTCTTCCAGATGCGCACCTTCCCATCAATGAATGCCACATTGAAACCTTTGTCTTCCATGGCTGAAATAGACACAAGATTCTTCTTCAAATCAGGTACATGTAGTACATCTTGCAAGTGGAGGACTTGACCATGAGACAAGTGGAGGGTCACAATCCCTATCCCTTTCACAGGATATGTGGCATTATCTCCAAGGATTATTTTTAGATTAACATCCTTCTCAACCATATCAGACAGTGCTTCCTTGAACCCAGTGATGTGCCTTGAGGCACCACTATCTATCAACCAAACATCCATAGTGTCGGGTGGAGATGTAGCAGAGAGGGCAGATACAAGAAAGAATTCATTTTCCTTATCATCAACAACATTAAATTCCTCATACCTGGAATTTCTTGACCTTTTGAAAGGTTGCCTGTTTCCACCAGAGGGAGCCTTCCTCTTCCCTTTGAACCTGTTGTTTCTTTGATTGCCATTCCTCTTGTTGTTGTTGTTATCATCATCCCTGGGAGAATCCCTTCTATTAGGGCATTCTCTAGCATAGTGGCCGGTCTCGTTACATGTGTAACATCTTCCTTTCTTTCCTTGGGCCCCTGCTCTTCCTTGGCTCCTCGGACCACCATTGTTCTTCTTCTTAGCACAAGCAGTGAAGGCAGCATTACCTTCATTTTCATATTCCTTCATTCTTGATTCCTCTTGTACGCATCTCGATAATACTTTGTCAAAATCAGGTATCACGTTGTTATTGAGAATGGTAGAATTTAATACATGCCATTCGGAGGAGAGACCTCCAAGTGTGGTGAGAACCATTTCTCGATTAGCTATTGTCTCTCCAATGGCCAGAAGATTATGTCTGATTTCAGTCAACTTCAGAAAATAGGATTGAATGGATTCATCCCTACCTTTCTTCAAATTCTTCAGTTGGTCCTAGAAGAAAAGGACTTGATTTGCATTGTTGGCCTTGAACATGTTGACCAACTTATCATACATCTCCTTAGATGTGTGTAGCTCAGATATGTAGGCAACCAGACTCTTATGAATTGAGTCCCTGATCATCAGCTTTGCTTTGATTTCTGAAGCGAACAAAGTTCCTTCTCAAACTAAATATTCCAGAAGACTTGAAATATCCGAATATCCATGAGGATACAAATATTATATTAGAAAGATGAATGAATATGAATTGCTTGAATGTTACAAATGAGGCCTGCTTATATACCCACGCAGGTGCCTCTTCACGAAAGGTCATGTCTTATCAGACATGGCCTTTCAACCTAATTACTAATTAACTAATTAATCACTATTTACATTATTTTATTCATTACATTGCCTCCCTCCTCAAAAAGCTGTGTCCTCAAAGCTTGTTGATGAAAGGCCTCGATTTCTTTTCCTGTTACGAACATCTTCTCGTCTCGGGGCAGTCATCTTTGTCGACACAAGTTGATATGATCCTCTAAGTGAAACAAAATTGTCGCACTGAGAATGGATCAGACCATCCTAAATCAATTTTCTGTGGAATCTCGCGGTGACTTGAAACTTGTGCTGAATTATCACTTGAGCGGATTGCACAGATATTAGTATTCTTCGGAATATCAACTTGTTTCTGTTCTGAAGACATAGCTTGATCGAGTTGTCTGCTCCCGTGATTTGGATGTCGATAGGGAACTTTTTTGGTTTGACTTTCCATTCTTAGTTGTGTGGTGATGTTTTGATTCTCTTTTGGCGATGATGTTATTGAGCTGGTTACATAACTTCCACTTAAAATGTTCATCGCCGGAACTACAACATCTAAGTTTGCATCTTTTGCAACTAGCTTATCTTCTTGTTGAGTTATGACATTTACTGCATTAGTACCAGTTTCCTTCTCTTCAACTCGGATTTCTACATTCGATGCTTTATTTTCGACAAGTTGTTGCACCTTGTTTTCTAATGACTTCTTATCTCTCTTCAACTTCTTAATTTGCG
The DNA here is from genome assembly GCA_034641835.2 of Pinus albicaulis. Taxonomy (NCBI): domain Eukaryota; kingdom Viridiplantae; phylum Streptophyta; class Pinopsida; order Pinales; family Pinaceae; genus Pinus; species Pinus albicaulis. The sequence continues at coordinate 1,184,687,221 of CM076580.1, read as the reverse complement.
TTAGTAATTTGTCGTTGTGATCCTTGAGGCGAGCAACTTCTTCATTCTTATTAGTTGTGATTTTGTCGATTTCCTTTTGCATATTTTGTATCACCTTTTTAGCTTCTTGAGAAATTACCTGCGAAATTTCTTGTACGTCTTCAGGCGTCACGGAATTTGGCTTCAAGTTAACGTCTTGTAGCGTTATCTTCTTCTTTTTGTAGGTGAATGTCAAAAATTTCTTTTTCGTATTTAAGATAACTGAACCTAAGGTTTCCATCCATGGTGAACCCAACACAATATCACTATTATCCAAAACTAAGGTTTTCATGGTAAATTGAGAGATAAAAGTATAATCCCCAATGTTTAGTTGTAGATTTTTTATGTCGTATTTTTTCTTGTCAAAAATGTCTAATTTTTCGATTATATTTGACTCAGGAATCACCAACTGGTTGGCAATTTTAGGGTTTATATAATTTTTCTCTTCAGCGGGTGATATAGCAATAGTGACATCTTTTCCTGCGATACTTCCTTTAATTTTAAGCAGCGCTTTAGGGTCGATAGGTAACGTTTCTAATTCTAAAAATCGTCCTGACTTCGTTTTTGTATTAGATGTCATTTTGCTTGTTGAGATAAATATTCTCCAACTTCACCTTTTTCGTTCACAATACTCAACTCTCTTTATTAATGTTTCTTCTCCTTAAAATATATATATTTTTTTTTAATTCTTGAGGACTTCTTCTCTCTTTTATATATATATATATATATATTATAACTATTTCTTCCTTTCTCTTTTTTTCTAATGAATATTTTTTATTATTTTCTTTCACTTTGGCTTATATATATATATATATATTTCTATTATATATGTATTTAAACATATACTTCTTGCTTTTGAAAAATTATTTTTTTATTATTATTTCAAACAACAAGAACTAGCTTTTTTCCCTTTTCCCACTCACGTGTTATTAACTATGTTAATAACTTTAGTTCTTCTTATTGCTTTTTTTTTAATAACCTTCACTTTGAAAAACCGACTTTTTATTTCTTCACCTTCTTAGGAAAATATTTTTTAATTTTAATCACAGATTTGGTGTTGCCCGTTCGAAGGGGGTCGGGAAGAGGTTACGATGGCCCGTCAGGCAACTGCTAGTCAATGACTACTACAAATCTTGTTCCTAAGGTGGCAGCGACTAGCAATTACGAATATTGTCGTTGAGCCTCCAACGGTTTGCAACAAGATCATTTATTTTAATTAAGCTTAATCTTTAAAATTTTGGGACAGTCACGTCTCTTCCAAATGTTGGGAACTGTAACACAAACCTTGTGGTATTCGTATGAGGTTTCAATTTAATTGTTATCACAGATTCGCTAAGCAATGGAGAGTGATTGCAAAACAAGCAGGGAACAATGGCAACAACTGCAACGAAAATACCCGAACGGTGGCTTACGGGTAACAAATTGGCGGTGCGGACTCTGAACCGTGGTTGCAGCTACAGTCTATCGGTGGTTGACAAAACAGCGATTGTAGAATGCAGCAAAATATTTAGCGGCGGAAAATATGCAGCAAAATATGTGTTTGCCCTTCTGCGCTTAATTGAACTCCAATTTCCCGTCCTGTAATGTGTTTGCCCTTCTACGTTTAAATGAAGCGAACAATAAATCGGAAAGTAGAGCGGGTTTGCCCTGTTGGGTCGTTGGTTTGACGCGGCGGAGCAGTCGGGCAGTGTGGGTTTAACGAATGTGTAATGCGAAAAACAATGGTTAGTTTGCTAGCGTCTGATGGCTCGTCGAGATGATGAAAAGTTGGCTCTGTTGCTGCGTTTCCCACAGAAAATATAACTCTTTTTTTTTTTATATGCGTATGACCATATATCACTTATATTTTTTTTTTAATATTTAAAATTTTTTTTTTATATCTTTTTTTTTTTACTTCTTTTTTTCTTAAAGTGGGGCTCTGTCAGAACTTTTCTGGTCACTTTATTTTATATATATATATAACAAAGCTTATTCTTCTTCTTCTTTTTTACTTTTACGTTTATACTTTATATATGGGTTTTTTTTTTCCCCCTTTTTTTTTTTTTTTTAAATGTATCTCTTGTTCTCTTTTCTTTTTTTTTAAAAAAAAAAAAAGTATGGCCAAGGGCCTCTGATGAACTCAGCAGCAGCGGAGAAACTCCCAAGTTTTAGAGAAATGCTTTCGACGGCAACAATGTTGACGAATTTCAATGGCCAAGGGCCTGGATCAAGGAGCGTAGCTCTGTGCAGCGATGAGCGGCCAGAAGATCGACTGCTCTGATACCAAATGAAGCGAACAAAGTTCCTTCTCAAACTAAATATTCCAGAAGACTTGAAATATCCGAATATCCATGAGGATACAAATATTATATTAGAAAGATGAATGAATATGAATTGCTTGAATGTTACAAATGAGGCCTGCTTATATACCCACGCAGGTGCCTCTTCACGAAAGGTCATGTCTTATCAGACATGGCCTTTCAACCTAATTACTAATTAACTAATTAATCACTATTTACATTATTTTATTCATTACAATTTCCCCCTTCTTATATTTTGACTTGTTGGCAGCAAGTGCAGTTGATGGAGGCTCTTGGATTTTACCCTGCACATAGTCCATGACATCTTGGTCTTCCAACATAAGATCCAAAGTCATCTTCCAAGCATGTAAGTCTTCCTTCCCAGTCAATTTGTCATCAGCATTAAAGCCATTGTAGTTTGAGGTACCCATGCTCTTCTCCAATGATTGCTACAAACTTGGGCTTTGTCTTCACCTCAGCTCTGATACCATGTAAATTTTTGTAGATGTTCTATGCTTGATGCAACTTTACTTTTTATCCCCAATATCAACCAGCAAGCACATAAACAAGAAAGTAAAATGCTGATAGAACATACCAATAGATCGACAGAAGACAAGCCAAAAATACACTTAACTTGATCAGCAAAATATGTGTTGTGGTGTGTTACGGCGGTCAACGGGATGCTTCAACTAGCAAAGTCTCAATACGGTCAGCCAACCAGAGGTGTCACACAACTCTCTCGGATAGCTATATCAGTCAACCAAAAGTCAATGTTGTCCCAGTCAACGATCATCAGAAAACAGCAGCATCAAAAGTCAACGCAGCCCGGTCAGAGTCAATGTCCAACCTCGATTTCTGTGCCAATAAATGCGGACTGCAGAAATCAGAATTCTGGAACAGATTTGGGTTAGTTTGACCATGCTTTGACCTAAGTCAACGCTGGTCAAATCTACGCTAAAAACCCTAGGTCGAAAAATAGAAAATCCTTTTTTGCTGCGTTTCCCACATGTGGAGAAGAAGAGACTCCAAGTGATGATCGAACCAATCAGATGAGGAGAGTAAATGTGTGATGATGTGATGGATGAAAATGACCTCCAACGTTGACCTATATATATCCATCAGTGAGGGTGTGTGACACATCTACAGGGGCTTCAAGCGTACATTTCAATTCTGGCCGACCTTGCACATAAGTGGAATTAATTCAAAATAAATGTTCTGCTCATTTGATCAAGATGATCTTTAGATCGATCTTGCACCTCTCCGAAAAAGGAGTCCAATAAAAATATTGGCATCTTCATCTGAGCATCACAACATAGATTTTGGACCTAGTTGTCCAAAATTAACAGATCTACTAGGCCAACTATGCTGCAGGATGCAGTAGGGAGGACTAGGGACTTGCAGGATGCCATGCCAAGGACGAGAGCTTCTTTCCTCCACAGACCAGAATTCCAACAGAAGGGGAAGGACGTGAGAGCTCCACTCTCGAGAGGGAACTAGGACCGAGGGCCTTTGGATGATGACACCCGAAGAGACTTGAGACGGAGGAAGCTTTGCTTCACTTGCCAGGAGCCATGGGCATCGAGTCATCGATGTGCAAGAGGGAAGGCACATTACATTGAGGTATTCTCTGACAGTGAAGGGGAAGAGGAGGCATATGAGGAGTTGGAGGGAGATGCCAGCACCGGTGCACCGAGAGGAGATCATCCACCACCACCTTCCCCAACAGCCGGAGGAGCAACATTTGCACCCACAGGAGGAGTCCTTGCATCTTTGCGGGGAGTTCCCAAGTACCTAACACTGAGAGTCTGAGGGACAGTTTAGGGGCAGCATGTCTCAGTGTTGGTGGACAGCGGGGCCACATACAACTTTATCGATGCCCAGATAGTGCAGAGGAGGGGCATACAAATAGAGAGCTTCGATGGGTTCTTTGTGTTGGTTCCAAGTGCCAGGACTATGCAGTGCATGCGGTATGTTCCGACATTAGCAGTGACTATGGGAACATACACGGTGACAAATCATTATATTGTGGTCCTAGATACCAATGTAGTATTGGGTGTACAGTGGCTCATCACACTTGGGAAGGTCACTACAGATTGGGAAACTCTAGTGATGGAGTGGATGGACAAGAAGAGTGGAAAGCATGTGATGATCAGAGGCATGCACACATATCCTCCACAGACAGTCTCTGCATAAGGGATGGAGGCTGATTTCCGGAAGGGAGACATAGAGTGGGCAATGGAGCTATGAATTTCAAAGGTAGGTGTCTCAGGTCAGCATGTGCACCCGAATGTGCAGACTATCCTAGACCGTTACTCTACAGTTTTTGGGGACACTCCACCAGGACAGCCACCAGACCAGGGGTTTGAGCACAGCATTGAGATGGAGCAGGGCATCCAGGCAGTGATTACCACTCCTTATAGGCACCTGAAATCCTATAGGGATGAGATTGAGAGAGCCATACATGAGATCTTGGCATTGGGACACATCACATCCAACACTAGTCCCTTTGCTTTTTCAGTGATTCTGGTGAAGAGGAAGGACAGCACACTATGGATGTGCATAGATTACAGCGCGCTGAACAAGAATACCATGAAGAACCGATACCCCATCCCCAGGATTGATGAGTTGATGGATGAGTTGAGGGAAGCGAAGTTCTTCTCCAAGATCAATTTGAGGTCGAGGTACCATCAGATCAAGGTGAGGGACCAGGATGTCCCCAAGACTGTGTTTCGCTGCCACTATGACCATTTTGAGTTTTTGGTGATGCCTTTTGGGCTGACCAACGCCCTGGCCACATTTCAGTCTTGTATGAACCACATCTTCCGTGGTCAGTTGAGGAAGTTCGTGCTAGTATTTTTCGATGACATTCTCATCTACAACTGTACATGGGAAGAACAATTGCAACACATTGAGGTTGTACTACTTATCTTGGAGGAGCAACATTTCTATGCCAAGTTGTCCAAGTACGAGTTTGGGCTTACAGAGTGTTGATTTATGGTAGCATCGGATGTGCTCTAGCCTTGTAACTTTGTATATAGGCTAAGACGCATGTATTCCATAATACCCAGAAATGGTTTTGGAAAATTCCACTTAGAGATGGTTTAATTAAATTAATTAATCATTATTTAATGTTTTCCTAAGTCTAAACATAGGAAAACTGATTAATTAAAGGGTATTAATTAAACTAAGTGTGAATCTTCTAGATAAAGTCATGGATCACCTCCAAGTTAATCTTAGCCCTTGATTATGTTTTAATCTTGGTCGTTGAAGAGTCAACAGAAGAATATAAGGAGGGTGAGGGGCCTATGGAAAACACATTGAGCATTTGGCATTTTCGAGTTTGTGTGAGAGACACAGTTTTTTATCAAGGTCAAATCACTAGGGCTGGGTTTGCTAAGTGATTTGATTCAGTTATTAGTTTCAAAGAGGGGTAGATGCAGTGACTGGTCAGGAGGACCAAGAGTACATTTCAGAGAGAGGCAGCAGTGATGCAGAGATAGGCAGTGCAGTCACCTGGAGGGATGACGCAGTTCCTGAAGGGAATCACATAGAAGTGACGTGGTACCTTTTATATTCAGTCCAGAGATAGCTGGAAGCTGGGGGTTCTGAGCCAGGAGGGCCAAAACTCAATTCAGATCAACCTTGATCAGTTGCAGAGCAAAGGTGACACAGTTCCAGAGTTTGCCCAAGTAGGCTTACGCAATTCCAGCGTAGGCATCACACAAAGGTAGAGAGGGGTTTCACCAGCGTTGTTCAAATTAGCAGGGGATTTGCAGAGTGAGGTATATCTCACATTTCTTCTGTTGCCAAGATTTTCTCTGAAGGGTAAGCCGGATATTGGCACCCTAGTTGTACTCAAGATTTTGCTGCTTAATAATACAAAACCCTCAGATCTATTGCACCGGTTTTCCCAAGTTGGGTTTTTTCGGGGACTTAGTCCAAAAATAATTGTGTCAAATGTGGATGTTTTTAATTGTATTTTGTTCAGTTTGTTTCAGCACTTAGATCTATTCCGAAACATTATTTGTGTAGATTGCTTCAATAATTACTTCGATATTTCACTGTAGTGAAATAATTATGAAAAATAATAGAAAAAGTAGTTCAGATTTGTTGCAGTAGGAATCTAGATTTAGGATTTTTCACATGGTATCAGAGCTTATTTAAGCTGAAGTGCAGGAGAAACAAGAGTGAACCAACAGATCAACGCTGAAGAGATTGGGAACTGCGTAAGCAGCAACAGACTCCCCCAGAATTTACGCAGTCCACACTAGGAGGGCAATCCAGCGCAGAAAAGGCTCCCTCTGAGAGAATTGACAAAGGGGTAAGCTTTTTCAGTTGCAGAAGAGGCAGCATAGCAGACCATCGTAGCTAAAGGACGCAGTAGCTACACAACAGTGAGTGCTGGTGCATAAGCGTCAGAAAATTTCTGAAAAACTCAGTTGGGGATTTCTTGACCTTAGAGAGTTTCTTACTCAAAGAAACTCAGTTTTTCCCGTGCAGCAGCAGAAGCATTGACTTACTCCTCAAGGAGTGCGTAAGTCTAGCTGAGCAGACAGTTAGAGGAAGATATTGACAGTTGAGGAGATGGCCAGCAACAGATTGCATGACCAAGATAGATTGGAGGGTGCCTCCAACTATGTTATTTGGAAGTCAAGGATTCAGTTTCTCCTTGATGAGCATGCTCTAAAGGCCCTCATTGACAGCGCAGTTGCAGAGCCACTGGATGCAGCACATCTGAGAGCCTTCAAGAAGAATATGGCAAAAGCCAAACGATTAATCCTAGATGGTGTGAAGGATCACATTGTACCTCACATAGCAGCAAAGAACACTGCTAGAGAAATGTAGGTGGGGCTGGAAAAGCTATACCAAGGATCTTCCGAGCAGCGGAAGATGTATCTGGAGGAGAAGATGCATAGTACTAGGATGAAGAAGGGAGATCGCTTTGACTCCTTCCTGTCTAAAATTTAGGATAATCAAGACCAGCTGTCAGCAGTGGGATTAGCTCCTAAAGACTCAGAGCTGGTAAGGCTCACTCTGAACTTTGTTTCAAAAGACTATCAGGTCTTTGTCCAGAGCATTTTGGGCAGAGAAAAGCTTCAAGGATGGGAAGCGATGTGGGAAGCCTTGCAGCAAGAAGAGCTTAGGAGAGATCTCCTCAAAATCCATATTGAGGATGGCAGTAGCAGTTCGAAAGTCAAGAAGGAGGAAGAAGATAACACAACCCTTGCATCAAACGGGCAACAAAGGAAAAAGAAGAAATATCTTTCCAAGATCAAGTGCTTCAGGTGTGGGGAAATGGGACATTATGCCACACAATGTCCTCTTAAGAAAAAGGATAAGGAGGAGAAGCAAGATCCTCAAGCCGGAGCTGCCAAGATTGAGGCAGAAGCTGATTGTGCTATGTTAGCTCACATTTCGAAAGGAGAGAAGTGGGTTGAATTGGAGTTGTAGATCCAGAATCTACAGGTGGCAGGATCCTTGAGTATTTTCGAACTCTCGGATCACATGCAAGGTACGACAGCCTTAAGACAGTAGCAGGATGGACCGTTGCAGCGGAAGATGATGAGACCATGCAGTGGCTAGCAGTACTAGAGCCTGATCAGCGCAGAGAGAGAACAACAACATCAGCAGTTGAGCAGCAGCACCGCAGTTCACAAAGGTGCAGAGCAGTGCAGTGCTCACGTAGTGCAGAGCAACAAAAGCGCAATATTTTTCAGTGAGCTAGTTCAGAAGTTAGCAGCAGTCAGTCTTATTATTCAGATGCAGTATTACATGTCCAGTTTCGAATGTTTTTCTGAAGCAATAGTGCAGCAGCAGCAGTAGCATATGAGAAGCAGCAGCGCAGTGCACAGTGGTGCAACGCAGTGCAGAGCAGTGCTCACGCAATACAACAACAGAGTTGCAAAATTCAGAGGGAGTTGCAGTACAGTGGCAGTTGGCAGTAGTATGCAAAGTCAGCAACAGTACACATGCAACATTTTTTGTGCAGTGTTGATGAGTAGCATCAACAGCACAATAGTAGATGTTCCAGAAGTCAGAACAACAGCACATTGAGTTGTCTTGCTAGAGCACTTTCCTCGCTAAGAGGGAGTGTTGATTTATGGTAGCATCGGATGTGCTCTAGCCTTGTAACTTTGTATATAGGCTAAGACACATGTATTCCATAATACCCAGAAATGGTTTTGGAAAATTCCACTTAGAGATGGTTTAATTAAATTAATTAATCATTTTTTAATGTTTTCCTAAGTCTAAACTTAGGGAAACTAATTAATTAAAGGGTATTAATTAAACCAAGTGTGAATCTTCTAGATAAAGTCATGGGTCACCTCCAAGTTAATCTTAGCCCTTGATTATGTTTTAATCTTGGTCGTTGAAGAGTCAACAGAAGAATATGAGGAGAGTGAGGGGCCTATGGAAAACACATTGAGCACACTGAGCATTTGGCATTTTCGAGTTTGTGTGAGAGACCCAACTTTTTGATCAAGATCGAATCACTAGGGCTGGGTTTGCTAGGTGATTTAATTCAATGATCAGTTTTAGAGAGCGGCAAATATAGTAACTGGTCAGGAGGACCAGGAGTACATTTCTGAGAGAGGCAGCACAATCACCTGGAGGGGTGACATAGTTCCTGAAGGGAATCACGCAGAAGTGATGCAGTACCTTTTATATTCAGTCCGGAGATAACTCGAAGCTGGGGGTTCTGAGCCAAGAGGGCCAAAGCTCAGTTCAGATCAGCCTTGATCAGTTGCAGAGCAGAGGTGACGCAGTTCCAGAGTTTGCCCAAGTAGGCTTACGCAGTTCCAACATAGGCATCATGCAGAGGTGGAGAGGGGCTTCACCTGTGCTGTTCAGATCAGTCGGGGATTTGCAGAGTGAGGATCTCACATTTCTTCTGTTGCCAAGATTTTCTCTGAAGGGTAAGCTGGATATTGGCACCCTAGTTATACTCAAGATTCTGCTACTTAATAATACAAAACCCTTAGATCTGTTGCACCGGTTTTCCCAAGTCGGGTTTTTCCGGGGACTTAGTCCAAAAATAACTGTGTCAAATGTGGATGTTTTTCATTGTATTTTGTTCAATTTGTTTCATCACTTAGATCTATTCTACAACATTATTTGTGTAGACTGCTTCAGTAATTACTTCGATATTCCACTGTAATGAAATAATTATGAAAAATAATAGAAAAAGTAATTCAAATTTGTTGCAGTAGGAATCCAGATTTAGGATTTTTCACATGGTATCAGAGCTTCTTTAAGCTGAAGTGCAGGAGAAACAAGAGTGAACCAACAGATCAACGCTGAAGAGACTGGGAACTGCGTAAGCAACTGCAGACTCCCCCAGAAGTTACGCAGTCCAGGCTAGGAGGGAAATCCAGCAGAAAAGGCTCCCTCTGAGAGAGTTGACAGAGGGGTGAGCTTTTTCAGTTGCAAAAGAGGAAACGTAGCACACCAGCGTAGCTAACGGATGCAGTAGCTGCACAACAGTGAGTGCTGGTGCATAAGCGTCAGAAAAATTCTGAAAAACACAGTTGGGGATTTCTGACCTCAGAGAGTTTCTTACTCAAAGAAACTCAGTTTTTCCCATGCAGCAGCATAAGCATTGACTTACTCCTCAAGGAGTGCGTAATTCTAGTTGAGCAGAGGGTTAGAGAAAGATATTGACAGTTGAGGAGATGGCCAGCAATGGATTGCGTGACCAAGATAGATTGGAGGGTGCCTCCAATTATGTTAATTGGAAGTCAAGGATTTAGTTTCTCCTTGATGAGGATGATCTAAAGGCCCTCATTGACAGCGCAGTTGCAGAGCCATTGGATGCAACACATCTGAGAGCCTTCAATAAGAATATGGCAAGAGCCAAAAGATTAATCCTAGATGGTGTGAAGGATCACATCGTACCTCACATAGCAGTAAAGAACACTGCTAGAGAAATGTGGGTAGGGCTGGAAAAGCTATACCAAGGATCTTCCGAGCAACGGAAGATGTCTCTAGAGGAGAAGATGCTTAATACCAGGATGAAGAAGGGAGAGCACTTTAACTCCTTCTTGTCTAGAATTTAGGATAACCGAGACCAGCTGTCAGCAATGGGATCAGCTCCTAAAGACTCAAAGTTGGTAAGGATCACTCTAAACTGTGTTTCAGAAGAATATCAGGTCTTTGTCCAGAGCATTCTGGGCAGAGAAAAGCTTCCAGGATGGGAAGCGATGTGGGCAGCCTTGCAGCAACAAGAGCTGAGGAGAGATCTCCTCAAAATCCATACTGAGGATAGCAGCAGCAGTTCGAAAGTCAAGAAGGAGGAAGAAGATAACACAACCCTTGCATCAAAGGGGCAACAAAGGCAAAAGAAGAAAGATCTATCCAAGATCAAGTGCTTCATGTGTGGGGAATGGGACATTATGCCAGACAATGTCCTCTTAAGAAAAAGGATAAGGAGGAGAAGCAAGATCCTCAAAACGAAGCTGCCAAGATTGAGGCAGAAGTTGATTGTGCTATGTTAGCTCACATTCCGAAAGGAGAGAAGTGGGTTGACTTGGAGTTGTAGATCCAAAATCTACCACTGGCAGGATCCTTGAGTATTTATGAACTCTTGGATCACATGCAAGCTACGGCAACCTGAAGACAGTAGCAGGATGGACAGTTGCAGCGGAAGATGATGAGACCATACAGTGGCTAGCAGTACTAGAGCCTGATCAGTGCAGAGAGGGAGCAACAACATCAACAGTTGAGCAGCAGCAGCGCAATGCAGTGCTCACGCAGTGTAGAGCAACAAAAGTGCAGTATTTTTCATTGAGATAGTTCAGAAGTTAGCAGCATTCAATCTTATCATTCAGATGCAGTATTACTTGTCCAATATCGGATGTTTTTTTGAAGTAGAAGTGCAGCGGCACAGTGCACAGTGGTGCAACGCAGTGCTCACGCAGTACAGCAGCAAAGTTGTAGAATTCAAAGGGAGTTTCAGTATAGTGGCAATTGGAAGCAGTATGCAGAGTCAACAGCAATACACATGCAACATTTTTTGTGTAGTGTTGATGAGTAGCATCAACAACACATCAGTAGATGTTCCAGAAGTCATAACAACAGCACATTGAGTTGTCTTGCTAGAGCACTTTCCTCGCTAAGAGGGAGTGTTGATTTATGGTAGCATCAGATGTGCTCTAGCCTTGTAACTTTGTATATAGGCTAAGACACATGTATTCCATAACACCCAGAAATGGTTTTGGAAAATTCCACTTAGAGATGGTTTAATTAAATTAATTAATCGTTTTTTAATGTTTTCCTAAGTCTAAACTTAAAGAAACTGATTAATTAAAGGGTATTAATTAAACTAAGTGTGAATCTTCTAGATAAAGTCATGAATCACCTCCAAGTTAATCTTAGCCCTTGATTATGTTTTAATCTTGGCCGTTGAAGAGCCAACAAAAGAATATAAGGAGGGTGAGGGGCCTATGGAAAACACAATGAGCACATTGAGCATTTGGCATTTTCGAGTTTGTGTGAGAGATAGCTTTTTGATCAAGATCGAATCACTAGGGCTGGGTTTGCTAAGTGATTTGATTGAGTGATCAGTTTCAGAGAGGGGTAGATGCAGTAACTAGTTAGGAGGACCAGGAGTACATTTCAAAGAGAGGCGGCAGTGATGCAGAGAGAGGCAGCGCAATCACCTGGAGGGGTGGCGCAGTTCCTGAAGGGAATCACGCAGAAGCGACGCACTTCCTGAAGGGAATCACGCAGAAGCGACGCAGTACCTTTTATATTCAGTCTAGAGATTACTGGAAGCTGGGGGTTCTGAGCCAGGAGGGCCAAAACTCAGTTCAAATTAGCCTTGATTAGTTGCAGAGTAGAGGTGACGCAGTTCTAGATTTTTCCCACGTAGGCTTACGCAGTTCCAGTGTAGTCATCACGCAGAACCAGAGAGGGGCATCACTAGCGCTATTCAGATTAGTCAAGGATTTGCAGAGTGAAGTATATCTCAAATTTCTTCTATTGCCAAGATTTTCTCTGAAGGGTAAGCTAGATATTGGCACCCTAGTTGTACACAACATTCTGCGGCTTAATAATACAAAACCCTCAGATCTGCTGCACCGGTTTTCCCAAGTTGGATTTTTCTGGGGACTTAGTCCAAAAATAACTATGTCAAATGTGGATGTTTTTCATTGTCTTTTTTTTTTCCAGTTTGTTTCAACACTTAGATCTATTCCGTAGCATTATTTGTGTAGACTACTTCAGTAATTACTTTGATATTTCACTGTAATGAAATAATTATGAAAAATAATAGAAGTAATTCAGATTTTTTTACAGTAGGAATCCAGATTTAGGATTTTTCACACAAAGATGCTCTATTTGGGGCATATTATCAGAGTGGATGGAGTGAGAGTCCATGAGGAGAAGATTTGGGCCATCCGAGATTGGCCACAACCGAAGAATGTGACGAAACTTCGGGGGTTTGTAGGCATCTACAGCTACTACCGGAAGTTCGTCAAAGGATTTTCACAACTTGCAGCACACCTCCCAGATGTCACCAAGAAGGGAGCTTTCAGCTGGACAGATGCTATGCAGGGAGACTTTTACAGGTTCAAGGAGGTGATGAGTAGTTGCCCAGTGTTGGCATTGCCCAACTTCACGCAACCCTTTGCGCTGGAGTGTGATGCTTCAGGAGAAGGGGTAGGCACAATATTGATGCAGGGGAGTCATCCTATAGCTTCCGAGAGTCGGAAGCTCTTGCCACATGAGAGACTGTACCCCATATACAACAAAGAGATGTTGGCCATCATGCATGCGTTGGCCAAGTTTAGGCAATATCTGGTGGGGAACAGGTTCCGGGTGAGGGCTGACCACAACAGTCTTCGATTCTTCCTTGAGCAAAAGCAGTTGCAGGAGAGACAACAAAAATGGGTCAGCAAGATCCAAGAGTATGATTTTGACATCGATTATGTCAAGGGGAAGAACAACGTCATGGAAGATGCTTTATCATGGAGACCAGCAGCGCTATCCTTGATAAGTCTTGACGCAAATTGGAGGGCTTAGCTTTTGGTGGAATACTCCAAGGATCGTTTTGCATGTGAGATATTAGATGGGAAGGTGACAGATGACCAGTATCGGGTGATGGATGAGGTCATCTATTATCGAGACAAGACCTTCTTGACAGGTAATTCCCAGCTTAGGGAGAAGATTTTGCATGCAGCCCATGAATCACCACTTTCAGACCATCTGGGGTTCACTAAAACATACAGGGCCATCAAGGATAGGTTCTCATGGAAGGGCCTCAAGAAGGACGTACTCCGACATGTTAGGGAGTGCGTAGTTTGTCAACGAAACAAGGGAGAGTTGAACCACCCCGCGGTTTGCTACAACCGCTTCCCATTCCAGAGGGAAAATGGGAGAGCATATCCATGGATTTCATCACTGGATTGCCCATGGTGCAGGGCAAGGATTGCATCTTCGTAGTTGTTGATCGACTGACAAAGTATGCTCATTTCTTCGCCATCTTAGCTCGGTACACTGCTTCACAGGTGGCTGAGTTAATTTTCCGGGATGTTTTCAAACTCCATGGTCTTCCCAAAAACATAGTCAGTGACGGGAACAGCCGGTTCATGGGTGTCTTTTGGCAGGAATTGTTTCGTTTGGTGGGTACAGAGTTGACACCCAGTACCAGTTACCACCCACAAACGGATGGAAAAACGGAGATAGTGAACAAGTGGCTGTAGGGCTACTTGAGAAACTATGTCACGAGGCAGCAAAAGGTTTGGCTGCGTTGGCTTCATTTGGGGGAGTACTGTTACAACACGACATTCCACATGTCGATTGGTATGTATCCATTTTACGCTTTATATGGTTATAATGATTTAACTTTTTTTGATGTGATGTTTGGAGCTAGCAAGGCCCCCAGGGCCAAGGACTAGATCCAAGAGACCCAAGACATACTCCAGGCTCTCAAGGACAACATAACTACAGTGCAGAACCAACAGAAATTATATGCAGACAGAAGTCGTGTAGAGAGGTAGTTTGAGGTGGATGATTTGGTTTACCTCCGTCTTCAGTCGTACAAGCAGTCCACGTTGAAGCAAAAATGAGCTGAGAAGCTCAATCCCTGCTTCTATGGACCATACAGGGTGATCAAGCGTGTTGGGGAGGTAGTGTATGAGCTGGAGCTGCTAGCCAGGAGCAGGATCCACAACATTTTTCACGTCTCATGCTTGAAGAAGTCTTTGGGACAAAATGTGACAACCACTATGGAGCTTCCACCCATTGATGATGAGGGGCATTTGGTGTTAGAGTCGGAGGCCATCTTGGACACCCAGAAGAGACATTTGAGGAGCATGACCGTGAAGGAATATCTGATCAGATGGAGAAACCTTCAAATGAGGATGCCACTTGGGAGGGGGAGAAAATCCTGTAGCATCCATCTTTGTAGTTGCTTGAGGACAAGCAACGTTTTGGCGGGGAGGACTATAATATTCCAAATTAGCAGTCAGCTAATTGGAATATTAATTTTGTCAATTTTTCCTTTTTCTAATGTTAGAAGAAAATAAAGTGGGTAAAAGTGACCCACAAATAAATCTGAAGATTAAATCACTTTCCTAAGGTCACCAAGGAAAACATTAGAGCTGGAGTGGGACCCGTGGGACCAGCTACACGCAGTGGACATCAGCCTAGTGGCAGCGCAGGAAAGGCAACAACGTAGGCAGCACAAGGGCAGCGTGGGAACAACCAGGGGACAACAGCTGCGCAGTGGCAGCGCGGTGTTTGGCTGGTAGAGGTGGCAGCACAGTCCAGTGGGGCCCAAGGGAACGTTGGGGGCTCAGCTAGGTAAAAGAGGATGAGAGCAACTCATTCATCATTCATTCAGTCATCAGCTAATTTTTTGTCTGGTAAACCAAAAGCATGCTTAAGTTGTTTAGCCGAGTCTTTAAGTGTTTTTTAGCACAGAGATTTCCAAGCAGGAATCTCAACCTCATCCTCGGGGGACTTCGAGTGCCTGCTCAGGAGAGGAGTTCAGTCAGTTTTGGAGGAGAGATTTCACAGGTTCAGTTCAAGAGTACGTAGTCCCTTCCAGCACAGTGCGGTCAGCCAAGGAGTTACGCAGTCCAGCAGTGGAGCAGCTCTGGGGAAGGAGAAAGAATGAGATATTTCAGCCAAGATTTTGGTGAGGGGATCAACCCTTCCCTAGCAGATTTTTTGGGTAGTTTGTAGTAGTTATTTCCAACAGTTCAGTTCAGAGCCCCATGTGCCTAATAGATTTGCGTACCCATCTCAAGAGGGTGAATTTCTGGGGTCAGCATTTCGGAAAACCCTTCTCAGGTTTTTTTGGGTTTGTTGAGGAGATTCCGGTGTCCAAGTCTCAGAATTTTCTTAGTAGTAGAACAGCCCCAATATGCAATCCATTTCCAGCCAGTAGCAACATTTTCCAGATTGGGCATTGTAGAGGAGGAGCCACGCAGAGCAGCAAGCAGTAAGGATTTTTGAGCAGGATTTGAAGAGTATTTCAGCCTGCCTTGTGCAGGCCAAGGTGCCATCTTCCTAAGCACCATTTGTACCTCTTCCATTTAGAAAATATTAATAAAATGACTCAGCGAGTTTGGCTATATTCATGGTGTTTTTGATGTACATTTCTGTTTGTTGTAGATTTAGTCTTTGTATGCTTTGTATTAATGTTTGTTCCCAATTTGGGATATTACACAGAGGAAGGGTTTTCATAATTTTGCTGGTGGATCAGTTTCGGAGGCCGGGATCCAGAAAGCAATGTTATGAACATCGACATCAAGATAAAATCGGCAAGGGTCTGGAAAACCAAAAAAATCTTAAAAATTGGGAAAATATCGGTAAACATCGCCAAAATTAAGATACCATAAAAATATCTTTAAAAATCGGCAAACATCGGCTAGGCCAAAAAATCGTGATTTCGAGATAAAATCGGGTTGTTATCGAGATGTTCGCAACACTTCCGAAAAGTGGCACCGGGAAGCTATTCCTCAGGGTCCACAGAGGCAAAATGACTTGGTTGAGGGTCAACATTGAGCCTGGAAGGCGGTGACGCAGTGGCTGGAAGTTCCAGCGCTGGATCTGCACAGAGGTTTTGTAGAGCTTCTCCGAGGCAGTGTTTTCTTCATCCGGATCAGTCGGAAATTCAATAATTGAGTGAGGGAGATCCTCATAAATTCTTATACCAGTATTTATCTCTGTAACTGAATCACCCTAGGGGTATACAGAGATGTATTCAGACATTTCTACTACATAATAATAAAACCCTCAGATCTGTTGCACCGGTTTTCCCGCATTGGGTTTTTCCGAGTACTTAGTCCAAAATAAAGGTGCCATATGTGTGAATGATTTCCTTGTTTAGTTTCCTTGTTTCAGAATCATAATTATTGTAGTGTAAGTTGCTTCAGTGATTGCTTCAGTATTTCATGAATGTATTCAAAAATAATTTTGTAAAGTAAATTACAAATAGATGAAGTAATTCAAATGGTTGCAGTAGGATTCCTTAGATTGATTGAGATCTAGGAATTTTCACACTGAGTAGAAGGGAAGAGGATATTTTCGGTATTTTTGTTGAGATGGCCACAACCAGGGTTCAGGATTAGGACAGTTTGGATGGAGCTTCCAACTATGCGATCGGGAAGGCAAGGATATCCTTCCTTCTAGATGAGTATGATCTCAAAGCATATATCCAGATCAGCTAAAGTAGTACATGAAGGAGATGGCAAAGGCAAAGAGATTGATCCTTGATGAATTTCAGGATCATGTGGTATCTCACATAGCGGCCCTATGAATGACCAAAGAGATGTGGGACTCTCTTTCCACGCTATACCAGGGATCTTCCGAGCAATGGAAGATGTACTTAGAAAAGAAGTTGAGATGCACCCGGATGCAGAAGGGGGAGCGCATAGATCCTTTCCTTACTAGGATTCATCAGATCTGAGATGAGCTGGCAGCTATAGGCTCAGCACCTCAACCCACAGAGCTAGTGTGAGTAGCGCTCAACTCTGTCTCTAAGGAGTGGCAGGTGTTTGTCCAAATTATTTTGGGCAAAGAAACCTTGTCAAGATGGGACAAGATGTGGGTAGACTTGCAGTAGGAGAAGTTGAGGAGAGATATGATGAAGAGCACCATTAGTGGCAGCAGCAACAGCAGTGGATCGAAGAAGGTAAAGGAAGAGGAGAATGTCATCCTTGCATTAGAGGGTCCTAGTCAGGGATAGGGGGAGCATAGGGAGAAGGCCCTGTCAAAGGTGAAGTGCTTCAGGTGTGGTGAGCTAGGCCACTACAGTTCTCAATGTCCTCTCAGGAAGAAGGACAAGGAGGAGAAACAGGACCAGCAGGCAGCTTCTGTCGAGATTGATAGGTTGTCCTCTAGGCTGGAGTAAGATTTCACCATGATTGCAGAAATCCCACCAAGAGTGAAATGGGGTTACTTGGTTCTATAGCCCCAGAGCGCTACAGTTGGGCAGGATTCTTGAGGAGGTCCACCTCTTGAATCAGTGCCTTGCTACGGAAGCCCACAGTATTCAGTACTAGGAAGGACCATTGGCAGTTGATGCAGTCAGATGCCAGAGTGACAATGCAGTGACTAGTAGCAGTCAGATGTTGGGGAGCACAGTGTAGATTTGGCAACAGTGCAGTTGACACACTGCAGAGTCAGCGGCAGTGCAAAGCCTTCAGTGACAGCGCAGAGGCTAGTAGTAGTTAGGACTTGGGTGACAGATACATCATACTGAACACAGTTGGTTCAATATCTTGGACATTTCTCAGTCGCAGATGTTGCAGTTGTAGCAGCAGCAAATGAGAGGGAGTTGCAGATGTTGCAGTAGCAGCAGCAACAGAGTTGCAGTGCAAATGCAGTGTTGGCAATAGTTCAGTAGGGTTAGGAAGAGCACAGATGGAACGCATATCAAAGTTGCACAGTGGTTGGTGGTGTTAGCTCAGGTATGTCAGTGATCAAATGACCCTTTCAGTTGTTTTCCATTAAGTCATAGGTCAAAATTTGTACTTTTTCGAACCAGTTCTCAGAAATAATTTTGGTCACTGAAAAGGGCTAAAGCATGTATGTTGCTCCTTCATTTCATTTATCATCACATTGTCAAGGTCATCGCCATCATCAGTTTCAAGGTCACCGTCTCCATCATCATCACTAAAGAAGTCTAGGGTTAGGTCATTCCATCTCATATAGGTCAAGTCTAGGTTTAAACCTGCCTTTGGAAAAATCTTTAAATTTTCATTGAACATAAGGCAGTAATCCTCCATTTCAACCATTAAACCCTAGTGAAAGAGCAAGCATGTTTATGAAGTTCAAATACAGCCATCTCTCTTGTTTCATATGGCTCAACTTTCAAAAAAGTTTCAAACATCTCATCTCTGTCTCACTGTTTCATGAAAAAATGAAGAATTTTGTCTCACTGTCCCATTTTAAAGATCAAAAAGTCACCATTGACTGTCAGAGCTCCAAGGGTGGTAATTTTGACCTACTGTCCCAATCAAAAGCAAAGAGTCATTTCAAGCTTCAAAGACATCTTATCTAGTTTTGAAAGAGTCATTATCCCATGTGAAAGTTTCAAAGGTGTGATGAGATTTCAAAGTTTTAAAGAGAAGCAGTATCACTGTCCCCATGAAAAAGAAGCAAATTTTGCCTTGATGTCTCATCAAGGATCTATAATTTCACCTCAAATGCCAAATGTTAAAATTTGGGTACCAGAGGACAAGTGGTTCCCTAAGGCTTTGATCTTTGGCCTAGGGAAAAGTGTCCAAATGTATTTAACTTTTTCTCCTAAAGTGACTTTATAAGTGGTAAAGTCAAATCTAATTTAAAAGTGACTTTATAAGTGATAAAGTTACTAAGTCTAATTTTAAAGTGACTTTAATAAAGTCAATGTGAAATTAGAAAGTGAAAAGTAACTTTGGAAATAAAAGGCTAAGTGGGTCTTTATTAAAGTGGGGTGAATTAAAAAAATAGAAAGTGAGATTTTAATGCACATTTAATATTAGCCCTAGATCAAAAGCTATCTCAGCCATTGGATTTAGGGATTCCCCAAAAGACACTCAGGGTTAGGTTAAAGGAGGAAAAGAGGAGAAAAGGTCCTTCAGTCTTTCATGAGCAGATTGAGAGAAGAGGAGAACAGAGCAAGGAGATTTTCTAAGCAGTGAGTTGAAGGAGAGCAGAACCTTGGCACACATATCGAGGCAACATTCAGCAAATCCATACAGCATGGTTGGCACACAGTTCAAGGCATATTTGGGCATGTTTTTCAAGGCAATTTCCGTACAGCAACTTTGGCACGTATTCCTAGGTAGTCGTACAACATTCTGGCAAAAATTTCGAGATGAGAAGTTTGTTGTTTTTGTGGCACATTTTTCGAGGCAGACCGTACAGTTTTCTGTTGTCCTTGTGCACAGAAAACGAGGCAAAATCGGTACAACATTTATTGTTATCCATCTATACGCAAAATGAGGAGGTCGTACAAGAGCAATTAATGTTGTTTTTTGGGCACTAAATTCAAGGAAGTCCGTACAACCTTTATTGATGTTCTTGTTTTACTATTTGCACAATTTTCGAGGCAGTGGTTAAGCACGGAAAACGAGATAAGTTGTATTTGTTTGGTTGCTAGAATTTTTCTGTGTATTTCTGTTTCACTGTAAAAGCAAATTATCAGAAATAAAGAAGAGCTCTCGAACTGGTTTTTCTGAAGAGTTGTAGGGGATTTTTCCAGGGTCATATTGACCAAAAATCAGCATGTCATTTTCTGTGTGTGGCTAAAATAATTTTTGAGTTTTATTTTTGCATTTTCCAGCACTTTGAAATTTCCAAAATTTGTGTTTTCAGAAATATTTATTATTTCCATCTTGTTGAATGTATGTTTATGAGAATGCACATTTAACTATATGGGAGTAATAAGGAGAAACTGATAACCAGGGTTGGGCCCAAAATTTCTACATGGTATCAGAGCTTGGGTGGCTGAAAAGTGCAGTTTGGGACAGTAAGTGAAAAATTACAGCAAGTTTATATTTCACACAGAAAACTAAACCTTTACCACAGCATTGAAATTTTCAGTTTGTTAGGACAGCAAGCATGTCTTTGGGCTTGAGGGTGGAGGATAGGTTGGATGGGTAGAGAAACTACAGTGCATGGAGGGAGAGAATCCAGAGCATCTTTGAGGAGGCAGAACTCTGGGGCATAATGGTACATACTGCACAACACCCAGTAGCAGTGCCTGCTGACTCTGTTCAGCTGGCAGATTTTAATAAGAAGAATGCCAAGGGAAAGAGACTGATTCTGGATGGTGTTAAAGACCATGTCAATCCTCATGTGAGAGGAAAGACATATGCACATGAGATGTGGACATCCTTGACCAATCTCTACCAGAGTACCAATGAAAACAGAAAAATGGTCCTAAGGGAGAAGCTGAAGGCCATTAAAATAGCTAAGACTGATAGTGCTACAACATACCTCACAAAGATTACTACTGTGAGAGATGAGTTGGCTGCTATTGGAGAGACCATTACACCCACTGAGTTGGTGCGGATTACATTGAATGGTCTTCCCAAGACATGGGAGAGTTTTGTGGATGGGATTGTTGCACGGAAAAACCTTCCCACTTGGGAGAGGTTGTGCGATGATTGCATTCAGAATGAAATCAGAAAGAACCATCTTGGGGCAGGGAAACCGGTTGAGGAGGATGACAATGTAGCATTGTTAGCAAGGGGCAAGAAGGCAAAGGGAAAGAAGCAAGCTTCCAAAAGTGGTGGTGAGGGCCAAAGCAAAGGTAAAGGTAAGCGGCAGGTGAACAAGGAGAAGGACTTTTCCAAAGTCAAGTGTTGGAACTGTCAGAAGTTGGCACACTATGCAGTTGTGTGTCCGAAGAAGAAGAAGAAGGGAAAGGACAAGACCATGGAAGCATCAGCAGATATAGAGGACTTCTCGGAGAGCTTTGACCGGGAGTTTGAGTTCATTGCTTTTGAGTCCACTAGTGCAGGATCATCTGCCACACAGGTTGAGAGGGAGTGTGCACTTCCCTCCACTAGTGGAGCATCTTCAGGTATTTGGTATGTTGACAGTGGGGCTTCCGTCATATGACAGGAGTCCATGAGTACTTCTTAGAGCTTTCAGAGAGTGGCATTGATATAGAGGTAGTACTCGAAAACGACAAAATTGTTAGAGCAATCGGTGTGGGGACATTGACATTTGATAGGGAACCCAAACCTCCCTTGAAAGTGTCGGATGTTCTATATGTGCCAAGGATGAAGAAGAACCTTATATCCGTCTTAGCATTGGAGGACAAAGGATATGAGGTATTTTTCAGGAGAGGATGGGTGCTTATATATCCCAGGGGAGCTCCAGCTGATTCAACTAGAGTGATTGGTGTACGCCATGCCAGGGTGTACAAGTTTTCATTTCAGCCCCTTGGGAATGGGCATTTAACTATATGGGACTAATAAGGAGAAACTAATAACCAGGGTTGGGCTCAAAATTTCTACACCAAAGAATAAAAGGTTGGTTTTGTCCTCTGCATCTCACTTAAAGGAGCAGCATGTCACTTTTCAAGTGTAAAAAGGGTTAAAAAGTCATTGTAAATGTCATGGCAAAAGGTAAGAGTCATCAAATTTTATAAAAAGGTGAGAAAACTTCATTTTTCATTTTTACCCTTTCATGTGAGTGTGAGAGCAGCATTTCTCTACTTCACTTACCCCTCCATACTCTCAAAATTCTCTTACAACCCTCAAAAAAACTTGTGTTAGTGAAGAGAAAACTGGTGTTACGTTTCTGTGGTGAAGAAAAGAATGGTGTTACATTTCTGTGGTGTAGAGAAACGTAGTTGTTAAGCTGTTGTGGTGACAGTTTCCAAGTGTTACGTTTTTGTGCTGTAGAGAAACGTAGTTGTTACGCTCTTGTGGTGAGAGTTTCTAAGTGTTACACTTCTGTGGTGTAGAGAAAGCTTTGTTATGTTTTTGTGGTGAGGAGAAAGACCGTTGTTACGCTCCTGTGTTGACAGTTTTCACGTTGTTACGCTTTTGTGTGGGACAAGTCTTCGGTGTTGTTGAAGCCTAAAAACCCTCCTAAACTTTCAAGCTCATGCTCTCATCCTTAGTGTGGCCTCTAATAAAAGTGACAAACACCATGGAAAGTGACAAGAAGAGCTTCAAAGGAGGGCGCCATATTAGGCTTGAGCCATTCACCATGCATGAGATTAATGCTTCGCCATTGGCCAGAAGGTGCTTTCAAAGAACTCAGTGTTTAACATTTTGTGAAAGGCTTATGGAAGGAGGGTATCACCTTCAGTTGTTTAATATTTTACAACTAGCTACAATATGGGAAAGGTCACTCTTGCAGGTATGGAGATCAGCTTATCATCTAACCTAATTTCTTCAGCTACAGGTATCCCCTCACATGGAGAGCAGTGGTTCAAAGGTATGGACCTAGACATTGAAAACTACAAGCAGTGCCTCAAGCCTCATGCCAGAGATGATCCAAAATTTCTTTTTCCTTTTAGAAATCTCAGAAACAAGTATGCTCCTTTGATGATGTTCATAATGAAGTACTTTACATGCGAAGGAAGATTCTCCAGGCTATATAGGTATCACTTCAGGCTTTTGATGCATTTTACCAGAGTCAAAACACTTGATTTGCCTCATTATTTATGCAGGAGCTTGATTAAGATGGTTGAGAAGGTTCAAAGCAGAAGGGAAGATCATCATACTAATCTCTTTCATCATGGCCTAATCAAGCTCACTGTGCTGCATCACTTGTCCTCCATAAACATGACATGGGAAGACTTCTTGGAGAGATTGTTAGCAGCGCTTTCTGTCTTGCCAATTACATCATCACCACAACCAATGGAGATTGCCTCTTCTAGCATGCCTATTTAGCTTTCAGATGTCCCTAGGGTTGTGGGATTTGCTCACACATATGAGAGAGGGAAGAGACAAGTTTTTATGCCTAAGTCTACTAGGATTTTTCTTACACTTGGCACCCATGTTGAGCTATGTCAGATAGAGGAGCAGCCTCTCTTGCATCAGCATGATGAGTCAATGCCATTGGAGCCTGAGGTATCGGAGCATGAGGAGGTCATATCAACTAAAGACATCATCAAATAGAAATCTAAAGAGATAACAGAATTGAAAGAGACCTTCTCCATTGCCCAATCTCGAATTACTTTCCTTGAGCGGGAAAATTTTCAATTGCAAGTGAATCAGCTCCTACAAAGTAAGTACAAATCAGACATGGAGGAAAACAGAGGTAAAAGAAAGAATATTATTGTTGTTGACCAAATGCAGGAGATGGAGGCTGAAACACATACAAAAGGACCAAGAACAAGAGGCCTAAAAAGGGCACTGGAGTGAGAGAGACAACAAATTCATCAATCTGAAGAGTTGACATTTAATGAGCTCATTTCCATGGATATCAATGAGGATAGAGAGCTATGGCTATCAAGATTTAATGAGCATCTGGAGAAGCTATTGAAGAAGACTAAAAGGATAACAAGCTGCAAAGGCACATGACAAGTCATTATCGTACTAGGGATACCATTTCTCAAATAAGGCTGAAACAAGTGAAAAAGAGGCTTAAAGAGGTGCAAATGAAGCTCAAGGAGAAGAAAAGCTTGGATTTATTGGCTGAAGCTTCATTAGCTGTGTAGCCTATCTCTTGCAAGTGTCAAAGAACCAATTTTAAAAGCTTTGGAGCAATTTTGGTAATTTACATGGTTTTTGGTAGAATTCTGGAAATTTCTCATTGCAGAAGGGTAACAGACACTTATGAATTTTTGTTTTGGAGGCATCCAAATGGCTATTTATTTACATGGATTGATGTATTTTGATGAGTACATCATAGATCACTAACCCTCATGGCATGACAAGCTGCAATTTGGGAGAAAAAACTCAAAAACCACATATTTTTCATGTTTATGCCTCCTTTTTGGACCCTCTATTACGCTTTTGAGTGACTCTGGGAGAATGGATTTTTTAAGGCCTTCTCGTGGTCCATTTTGAAAAATTCAAGATGTTTTGGAAAGTAGACACACAGGGCTAGTTGACCGTTTTTTCAGAAGTGGATTTGGACTTCTCAAATTGCCTCAAAAGTGCCTCCAAAGTTCTATTACGCTTATGCAAATTGTTTTTTAAATCTTCAGTCAAAATTGTCACAGATCAACATTGGATTCCCTCAGGACACTTGTCAAGCTAAGAAATGGTCACAAATTCGAGGCTAGTTGTCATTAGAGTTATTGGGTTGTTTTTGACTTCTTATCATGAAATAATTTGTAATCAATGTAAGGGAAAAACACTCCTAGTTTATTGCTAAAATTCAGGGAATGGTTTCTAACCTCCCTAGAACTAGGAAATGATTCATCTTTTGCATTTATGATCCATTTTGGATGGGATTTCGACCTAATGAGGTGTCATGGTCTATATTTTCTATAAGTAGACTCTCTTTTGTCTTTTGTTGTTGTTGGATAGTTGTTATTTGCAATGGAGCTATTGTACAAGCTTTTGATAATGAAATCAAGGACAATGTTGCTGACATAGTGTTGAGACTCCTGTGGTATGCCTTTGAGCATTTGTTTTTCTCTGTAAACTAATGATGTTGAATGTTATGTTACTCATCTTTCACATATATGCTTCTTTATGCTAAGTCTTATCAGTTTATTGACAGAAAACATGCTTTCTATGCTCTATTTTTTATAAGATTTTCATGAAATTGTCTTGCTCTTCTGATGAATCAATTTTGTGTAATGCTCATTCTGATTCCCTCTCATTTTACTCTATACACAATGACAAATTAATCATGCTTCTTAGCTTACCTACCTGGCCTCACCCTTACCTCTGCAACTAAACCTTTGAAATCAGATCAATACCCTAGACCTAGTCTTTTAACTATCATTCCTATCCAGCAAAACTCCAAACAAACAACAACCTTAATCTATTAAGCATCATAACTAGCCTAAACCATTATATCTAGTCATCCCTTTGACTGTAAAGTGACATAGAGAAAGCCCTCTCTGGTCCAAGTAGGGCTAGCTACTTGACCTAATGTTTGGTTTGTGGTTACCTTTCTCCAATCCTACTGTCATCCTTAGGAAGTTGGAGAGAGTTATAACAGGTGGGAAGCAATAGCCAAACATCAACAACATAATAGGAGATGGTGCAGAGACAATCTACTGTGCCACTAGTTGCAGTACTAGAACACATTCCTTGCTAAGAGGTAGTGTTAGTTTTTGTAGCATCAAATGTGTTCTAGCCTTGAAATTTTGTGGAGAGGATAGAATACATGAGATTTGCAATACCCATAAATCGTTTATGGAAATTCCACCTAGAGAAGACTTAATTAGATTTATTAGTCAATTTTCAATTATTTCTTAAGTTTAAATTTACGGAATATGATTAATTCATCAGAATTAATTAAGACATGGTATGAATGTTCTAGAAAGTCACGTGGATCGATTTCTAGTTAATCCTATCCATCGATTAAGATCTAATATTGGTCGTTGAAGTCTCAACGAAGGATTATAAGAAGAAGTTGATGGGGCTTGGAGAAATTACTTGAGAACTTGAGCAATTCAATTTTACTGGGAAATCGATTTCCTGAGTCACGGCATTTTGTTGCCGGAAGTGATTCAGTGAGATCAAAGCAGTGAGAGAGGGGCAGAGATAGTGAAGCCAAAGGGGGCATTCCAGATTCGGTGAGTACATTTGCAGAGAGGCATAAGTGCCACAGTGAGGCAGCGCAGTGCCATCTAGAGGAAATTCCGTTTTGCTGGGGACAAGTCGAGATTCAGTGCCAGAAGCTGGGATTCTGGGAAGAGGTTCCAGAGGTCGAGGGAATCAGTTTCCTAGACAGCAGCTGACGAGATAGCTTGAGGTGATGCGGTTCCGATCTGAAGTGACGTAGAGACTGCGCAAAGGTAGTTAGGATGGCTCCATTTCGAGTTGAGGTCAATATCGGATTCGCCTATGGAGTGAGGAATTTCCTTACTAGATATTTTTGCCAGTTTCTCTCTGTTTGGATTGCCAGTTTGGGCATCCATAAATTGTACTCAAATTTCATTACTGCATAATAATAAAACCCTCAGCTGCTGCACCGGTTTTCCTGAGTTGGGTTTTTCCGGGGACATTGGTCCAAAAATAACAGTGTTATTTGTGTGTGTGCATATATTTCTTCCTGCGTTTATTTTTCTTCTACAGTTTATTTGTGTAGGTTGTTGTGTGATTGATTCAGTGTTTGTTGTAGAAAACTGCAAATAAATTGTTAAAAGTTAATTTAACAATTAGGAGAATTATTTCCAGTTGTTGCAATAGGATTCAGGGTAAGCTGAATTTTCATACGAAGGACACCCAAAAGTCAATGAAATTTACAAGAACCTTCCGATGACAGAGAATTTATTTAATTACAAATCATGGTTCAAGGCAGCGCAGGGATGGGAGATTCCAAATAAACTCCTATGCTTCGGTTGGTTGGCCATTCACAAAAGAGTCCTTACATGGGATAAACTACAGGGCAGAGGCTTCCAAGGCCCAGGTATATGTTCTTTGTGCATGCTGCATGACGAGGAGGCAGAACATCTATTCATTGGTTGCACATTTGCCAGGGAGGTGTGGACAGGGGTGGCAAATTTTCTTAATCTAGGACAATTGAGCTCACATCACACAATGGAAAACTTATTCATCTCATGGTTTAAGGACTTATCTGACTTTCGTACTCTCCCATTCTACGTTATATGGGAAATTTGGCGTTGCCGAAATGCATCGCTGTTTGAACAGAAGAGACCGGTGGTTTGGGAGGTGATACTAAAGTCCATCAATTATTTTTCAGAGATTGGACCATAGAGGACAGTGACAAAAACAAGGAAGTGGGTACACAAGAACATCAAAGGGATCGTCCCCAGTGGCTATTTTGATGGGGATAGCCAACAGAAAAGGTGTGGATGCGGTGCTGCCATTTTTTTGGAGCCAAGGTTTTCTATCACTTCTAGTGGCAGGGTGGACAGGGGACAAATAGCAGAGCCGAATTCATTGCGCTCTGGGGTGTTCTCACTTTTGCTAAATGGTTGGGACTGGAAAATATCAACATTTTTGGAGATGTAAAGAATATTATAGATTGGGTCAAAGATCACACACTATCCTGTCCAACTGGATGAGGCGCATCAGGAACATTGAACCCACCTTCCAGCGGATCACATATACACACATCTACAGAGATCAGAACCATGCTGCTAACCTTCTATGAAAGAGGGGAATCGACTCTGAAACAGGTAAGTACCATTTCGCGACATTTGTACAGGGAAGACTTATGAATGCTGGGTGTATTAACACCAATTAGAGTTTCTCCATATTTTGATGTAAAAGATGTTTTTGACATAGTTCTGGAAATGCGCAGATGAACAAGTACCGTGTAATATTCCCAATTAGCAGCAGCTAATTGGAAATATTAATTTTGATCAATTTTGCCTTATATAATTAAATTATAAATAAAAGTGAGTAGAGGGGGACAGGGGGAGCCAAGGGGGGCCACACACTACGTTGGTTGTGGAGGGAAACCAATGTTATAAAAGATGGAGGAGCCTCCTCATTTGGGCATTCTTGTTGTTGATGATATTTGAGCTAGACTTCTGTCTTCTTGAGCACACTGGCTGTTTAGCTTGTCTGCAGCACTGTTTAGTGCGACTGAGTGTCTCCGGTCGGAGATCTCACCTCGTCCTTCTCGGGACCCCCGAGCACCGCCGGCAAGGTATTTCTTCGCCCAGCGGTGCAGATTGTCATGTCGAGAGCAGCGCCATTGCACCGCGGATTAACCGGGAGGACGCAGCTTTGAGTCGGAGCTGTTTGTTGGTGATTGCAGAGATCTGTGGCTATTCCCGGTGTGGAGGTTCGCCGCCATCGCTGGAGAGTTTCCGAGGAGTTTGTGGGCTCAAAGATATTTCCGCTGGTGTCCGCGCCGTCCGGAGAGCGTCGCCGCTCCTCGAGGAGGGCTTCGTATTTCGGAGGTGGTCCGGGCTTGGTTCGATGGCTTTGTGTTTTGTCCCAAGGAGACAGTGAGATCACAGATTTTCACTCATTCCCAAGGGGATCATCCCACCTCTTTTTTCAGCCATTCCATAGCAGCAGCGTGCATCGGTAGCTCTTCCGGCCACCGGGACGCAGCTTCCTATAGCGCCCATTTCCTGTTTTTCTGAGAGGGTTCGTCACTTGCCTTGAGCAAGGATAGGTGCATTTATTCTAATTATCCATTGTATCTCATTATATTCTCAGATTAATAAAATGGCTTAGCATTTCCGGCATTTTTATGTGTATTTGCTTTATGTTCTATTTCCGGCATTTTCTATATTGTCGTATGCTTTGTATTGCGGTCTATTTCCCATTCGGGATATTACATACCGAGATAGGAACTGTTTTCAAATGTTTGTGGATAGATATATTTGCGATAGGAAAATATGACACAGAGGTTTTTGTATGGGAACTAATGAAAATTTTGTAAAAGAAGTATGGGGAAATAGTCACTGCCACAGACAGCATTTCTAAGAAATAATGTATGGAAAATCTGAAAGTACTATCTTTTTATTAATAAAAAGATAGCGTTTTTTTCATTTTGGAAAAGAGAAGAAGATTTGTTCTATATAAATGGTTACTGCGTGGAATTTACTAATTGGTGGCCACTAGATCAATTGCTTGGGAACCATCATGTGCAAAGACTGTATTGTCCCCTGGTTCCCAAAACTGAGGTTCCAATCATTCGCAGAACTTGGCTGCACTGCATCTTATCAAGTTGACGGCTAAGACATCTAAACATAGAAGAAGAAACTATATCTAATTTGCAGTAGAAGCAAAAAATCTTTGTACAATTAGATCTGCAAGGAGAAGTCTAATTAGAAAACATAGTTTAGTAAAGAAACAAATTCTAAGAATTCAATTGATGCTTTATAGGTGTAAACTGGGTGGAATGATTGGAATTACAGGTTCATCCAAGAAAACCAGTTTAGGATCTCCTATGAGAGATATTGCCACACTAAGGCGGCGCTTCATTCCTCCGCTGTAGCTACCAGCCCGGATATGAGCTGCTTCTGATAGCTTTACCGTGATAACAAGTTTTCTGCATCCTGCACGGTAACAACCAAACTTTGCTCATTATGTGGAATGGTGATTTTGTAAAAAATCAGCCTTGGAGACATAGATGCACTCAGTGGCAATAATAAAAAACGGAAAACTTCAATTCCCAATAAGACCAAAGCCTATAAGAACATACAGATTTAATGGCAGATTTTGGCATGCCTTTGATGCTAGCAAATAGATATAAATGTTCTGAGCTGATAGAGCATCCCACAGAATATCAAACTGCAGACTAATGCAAATTAGAACACTTTGATATTGTAGTGACAACAGACAAATACTTAAAGCATAACTGCATCACAAATTACAATTACTTCAATGTTAGTAAGAGACGATTGTACCTGAGGACAGACTCCCATTACATTTCGAATGTTTGACATTCCACTTGTGCTTTTGATTGAATGCCCATAGATCAGTGCTGATATTGATTTACCAATACATAACAAGACTCAGATGATTGTTTAAGCCAGGCACTGAACCAAAAAAGGAAGAATAGGAGAATGTGATATTAAACTTCTGACCACAAACTGAATGCAATGTCCGATATTTTTACTCTTATGATATGAACAGAATATTCATTATGAATCAAGAAATAATTAAGATTTCTCAGAGCAAGAGAACGGACCATTCTGATGATAACTTAAGACCCAGATCAGATGAAACTGACCATATCTTTCACAAGCTACATTTAATCAAATTGGTCACGTAATCCAGGTCCCAGGAAGATAAGTATTGAAAAGTAAAGTTGAGGGAAAAGGTATCTGGTAATAGCTAATTACCATCACCAGCTGTTATTGGAGTAATTCCAGTCAGGCAGTTGATTGTAGTTGTTCCTAAGTTTTCGGCTCCATTGGGTCCAAGGAGACAGAACAGTTTATCTTTCTCAACGTTCATCCACAAGCCCTAAAATTTGGTCAAATCAAAAGGAAGGAAAAACATAATAGGCATAAGTATATTTTTCATCAATCTTCCTAAGATCTTCATTTATGTAAGGAAGTTGAGAATGAATCATAAAAATATACAATGCCAATCTTGTGTGTTAATATACCTTTACAGCATGATGGGGAACCGTTTTTCTGCATTTGCAGCAACCAACCATATTTCTTATACCAGGGAACGTCTTGACAAGCCCACGGACTTGGACAGCCAAGACGGATCCATCTTATTCTCAGTTACTTGCTTCCTGACTAATGATTCCTCTGTGGCAACATCTTCATCATCAGGACTACTTTCAGATAATGGTGGGAACAGATCCTGTACAGCTACAACCACCGCCTGCAGAAATAAAAGATCATCATTGAAGCACATCGATGGTGTCATTTATTTTGGAAACTACAGTAACATCAGTGAAAAGGAAACTACGATGGGAAAAATAATTAGATTTCCTGATTACCTTCTACTTGATCGCTAGATTTTCCAGTCCAATATGATATCTTCAAAAAGTAAAACCGAGACTTTTTAATACCATTCACATCTGGGAGTGCATTGTCAAAGTAGATGGCGAGAATGAACCACAGAAAGAATGTTGCAGTGAGCCACTTGAAAATATCATCCTGGAAACATGGTGCATCTCTCGTGTCATGTCATTAAATGAAGTAAAACGGGAGGGACTACAACTTCTAACCCATTCACCAAGCATTCAGTTTCCTGCCCTAGAGCTCATAAACTACTGGAATGCTTAGTAAGTTGGTACAAAGCTAAATATGAACCAGGCCTTGGAAATACACAAATGTACAAATTCATATATCATTTGATCAACAAAAGAAATAGAAAAATGTAGATAATAAACATGAAATCATTTTAGCAAACCATTGTAATCACGCAGTTAGGGTCTGCTGTAAGACACTTTGATCTACTAGACCAGCTGATTCCTTCATCTTGATCTGTACTAGTCGCATCTCCCAGCAATTTTAGGCCTCGAGAAAACACGTTCGGAGGAAATATGGACCAGATGGCGCGGATCACTTTAGAATATGTATTTTGATATGGAAATCCAAATGTTGTACTAAGCTGCATAAACAAGAAAATACTTATATTAGTGTTTTGGATTATATGAACTATGCTTTTTGGGTTGTCCAAAAGGTTAGCTTTATGGAAATTTTACGACGAATTGAAACAAGAATACGAAGGCAAACACGACCACAGCTAAAACCAAACCTGTGTTATAAACCCAATTATGAAGATGAAGAATCCGACAGTGGTGGTAGATGAAGATTTGCTTATAAAGGCAGACAACATGAAGGCGAATGCAACCTGTTCCAAAGATCTATGTCAAGTGAGTATTTTCTATTCATGCTTATAGATTAGAATTCGTAAAACATCCAGTGTCCATGTACCCTTTCCCCTTATTTAAAGTCATTTCATCTAATGTGAAACTTATTTTTACATAGATGTTTATTTCACTATTTCAATGGTATCTTATGAACATGTGGTCATTCTGTATAAATGTCTAAACAAACCATATATAGAGAATGTGTATAATAAATATTTTCCTTGTATTCAAAGAAATTGGAAATCATAGAAGCGTTCATGCATTTTTATGCGTACAAATACCTATTTGTAGTGTTAATAGGTGCAAAGGCCATTATGTGCACGCATGTGTTATTCAAACGTTGGTGGGCTCTACGTAAGATTTGAAATTCTTCTTTTCTTCAAACAATGAAAGTCTTCACTCTACTGGTTTGAAAATAACTGGCATCGATGTACTCACCATGTTGAATTTAAAGAGAAAAAAACAGAAGGAACACAATTGCGAAGTTGTTTTTGAGGAAAAAGTTGAATTAAACAACATTCCAGAGAGGACCAAGAGAATTGCAAATAAAAATGTGAGGATAACTTCCCTATGTCAGCCAAGTCAACCAGTAGGCTGAATTATAAAGCCCCATAATAGACATTGCCTGTAGGATCCCAAAAGACAGTCAGATAAAATGCCTATACCAACTTGCAAAGTCGTTAAATGCAATCAAGATTCAAATTAAAGAAGCCATTTCCTACATCAATTCAAATGCTAAAATCAAGCATGAGAAATCATATTGAAATAAGTTCTAGACGCTTTAGAAATTCTCTATCGAGAACCAAAAAAAAAAATTGACATGAATCATACCTGACGAATTTTAAGCTCCTTTTCAGAAACTATAGAACCCAATAGAATGACAAACCCGAACATTGCAGTTGCAAAAAAACATGTAGGCCCGGATGCTCCAACAATAGAGAAAGATGCAATGGCTGGATGAGCAAATTCTTTCAGTCCTACAGTCCAGCTAAAGTCGGGATCTGCATCCGATAATGAAATTGATGTATAATATGCACTTTCTAGCTACCGAATACAGGAGCAAACTCAACAAGCTTGTCACTGCACTAGAAGGGACACAGTTGGCTACCGCTACAAAAAGCCTCTCGGAGTAGATTTCGACCAACCCATAGTAACACTAACTCCATGCAACTCATTAAATAGAACCTTGCAAAATCAGATTGCGTATGACTACCATGCGATCAGTGACAAAAACCCTTCTTTGGAGTTTGGAATCTCAATAAATCATTGGAATGGATTCACAATAGTGAAATGGTCTGACTCATATACCTTAACTAGAATATGGGCAATTCATGATCGAGTGTAGTGACTACTGTACAGTATAAAATGGCATGAATTCTGCATGAGTTATATATTAAGAGTTTATCTTGAGATGAAACTGAAAGCCTCTTTGATAATACACTGAATTCCATTGCATGTTTAAACTTTATAGCATGTAATTTTGATCTTGTTTACATTATCACATGGTGAATTTAGTAGCTCAATAATAAAAGAAATAAGATGTCATTGAGGCCATTTGTTTTTAAATGCCTGGTACTTATTTCATACGTAGCCGTTCAAAAGAATTCATATTTCCAATGCTATTTTATTCTTAATAACTTACTTCCATGTTTGCACTTACGCGACTCGGCTACCTAAACGCATGAATATCACTTGTTCAAACTCCAATATCACTTGAAATAACAATCATGCTACGTTTTCGTTCTAAATGAGTTAATGTGGTTAATGGTTCAATGCTGTTGTACCTGTGATCGAGGATGTGATTCTGCACAAAGGTTCTAAATTCACATGAGCACTTGGCTCCGTTCACCCACAATTATCCTCCTTGCCCATTGCTTGCTTGTGCTTCTTCTTGTTATCGTTGGAGTTGAAGAAAAGCTTTGTCAAAAGCAACCTTTTATGCAAATGTTAGAAATTTGGAGTGATATTGAGGATGGTATACAATATGCATTGGTGTGATTTAGAGAAGCCATGTGAGGAATGGTATATAGATAGTTGTAATGTCTAGATAGATAATTACTTCTATTTTGTAGTTAATCGTTCTATTCCATGTGAAAGTCAAGATCCAATTATCACAATTGATTTTTATCTTTCCTATTATTAAGTAGTAGCATGCTTTCAAGATCCACATTTAATCTTTTGCACTAATTTGAACTATATTTTGGATAAGGTTAGATTTATATATTTGGATCTATATTATTGGATTAGGCATATGAAGCACCATTTTCACACACATATTGAGCTCACACATATTAAATGTGGAGTCAATATGAACTCTTAGATATTGAACCAAACATTTAAGGATGAGTTCCTTACATGGCACATTGGCTACTTCAATGGCTATCAACACTTATATTCATGGGACCTAGGATTATGGTGAATCTTGTTGGACTACTTTAACATGGTAGCCAACACGTTGTACATGGCACCCTACTTCTCTAGTTTACTTCATAACCCAAGTGGCACTTACACAACAAGTTATAGGTACAAGGTAATGTTTAGATAATGTGCATCGTGAATGTTGGTGGTGGGAAACCATTTGGAATTAAAAAACACCCATAAAATCCTAAACATTTCCTTTGGTTGTCTATGAGTAGTAAATTCATCACATGGGTTATTCTTTGAAAGAAAGCGAGGGGAAGGGATAAGGCCATGTCTCCTATATAAATCTAATATCATAGTGCTCTCCCTCTAATACTATCTTTGGGATTATGGATCATCATGAATATTGTGCTCTTTTAGGATTGTGGTAGAAACATGTTTGGAATAAAAAAGTGCCCATAAAATCCAAATTTTTTCTTTGGTTGGCTTTGAGTAGTAGAGTCATCACATGGGTTATTCTTTGAAAAAAAGTGTGGTAAGGGCTAGGGTCATGTTTCATAATACTAGGTCCCTATAATACTAGTGTATCCCCTTATTGTTATTGTCAGCAGTAGCCCCCTTATTGTTATTGTTGTTCCCATGTAGTCCTCATATTGTTATTATCAGGCCCCCCATAAAAGTTCACTATTGTTATTGTTGTTCCCTACATTGCTATTGTTATGCTCGCTAGGATTATATTGTGACCCTTTGGACTCCTATATATAGAAAGGAGGTTTTTTCATTTGAATCATCCAATAATTGTTCATTTATGTAATGTAAAGGAGTTTTCCCCTTCGAAGAGGCTAATTTTTAAGTCATTGATCTACATTTTCTTCTATTTTGTGAGTTGGTTTCATAACATTTCGTTTCGCAGCTTTGGATTCTGTGGTTTCGTTGTTGCAAAGTCATCTTGGAATTTTTGCTATAACTTTTTTCTACGAAGGTTCGAAGCGGAAAACACCCATTTGAGCCGAAACTGAGAAATTTCGTGTAAAATTTTCATATCTTTGTCTCTATATTTTCGAGATATGATCCAAGGAAGTTAGGGTTTTTACAGTTCCAGAATTTCATCTCAAACAAGCATCCGAGGGAAAAACGTCATAAATTTCGTTTCAAACATCGGATTGGAATTGGTAGTAGTGGCCGAAAGTACGTACGTAGTTTTCGTGTATCTATTTCAAAGCCGAAAGTCAAAACAGTTGACACGGGCACGTTGTACAAGTTAGCTCTAATTAACCAGTCCATAATTAGGTCATTGTGGGAGATAGGCAGGTTTGATGTCGAGGATCCTAGAATATGGATACTACAAATGGAGCAATATTTTGATCTCCATAATGTGCAAAACACACAAAAGGTACGCATTGCAACTTTATATTTAGAACAAAATACATATGTATGGTATCGATGGCTTTGTTTCGTAGAAAAATTGTCACTTGGTCAATTTTTATGAAGGAAATGATAGCAAATTATGAAGATACAAAAAGAGAAACACCTTCTTTAGCCAATTGATAAATCTCAAACAAAAGGGTTCAATGGTGCAAAGACATTAAGGCCTTCCAAAATTGAATATAAGGGTAAGTGATATTCCAAAGGAACATATGATCGATGTCTTCATAGGGACTTTAAAGGATAACATCCAACATGAGGTTCGCCTTTGGGAACCCGATTCATTGGAGAAGGCATTCAAAGTTGGAAAGAAAATTTGAAAGAAAATTATGGCGACAAAGAAACCTACCACTCACAACTATAAATATGGAAGTGTTGCTACTCCTAGACTTCCACAACCTACAAGGTTGACACTACAATAATTGGAAGAAAAAAAGAGAAAAAGGGCTTTGCTACAAGCTTGTGATAGAAAAATACACTAAATGTCGTAAGTGTGCCGAGAAGAATTTATTTTACATAGATTGTGAAGAGGAGGAAGAAAAGGAATAAGAAACTTCAAAAGAAGAGGATATACACTAGGAACCAATCCTAGAGGAAGAAGAAATGAATCCTAACATATCTTGTATTGCATTGGCAAGGAATTACCACTCCTCAAACTCTCAAGATAGAAGGACATATCAAGAAGAAAATGTAATAGTTGTTGGATAGATTTTATTTTTACCCATAATTTTATTAATTGTAAGTTAGCCAAGGAATTGAATTGCTTCCTATACTCGCACCGTAGTGTCAAGTGATGGTCGCAAATGGAGGAACTATAAATTGCTCGGGGAAGTGCCACAATATCAAACTAACCATGGGGGAATATGTATAGAATATTCCAATGCTCTCCATCCCAATGGGTGGTGTTGATGTTTCGTACTAGTAGTACAATGGTTACAATCTTTGGGACAAGAGCTTTTAACTTTCAATAACTTTTCTTGAATTTTTTTTTTTCAAGGAAAGGAAGTTGAATTACGGGGTATCGCAGTGGAATCCAAGAAAGATAATCACTTTGATGTCATGACAAAGCTTATGAAGAAATAACAATGAGGCATAATTGCACAATTATGATCACTACAAAAGTTCAAACATCAAAATCATCTATTTCTTCGCATCTCCAAAAATCTTGGAAAATCATTCAAGGTATTTGAGACTCCCAAATGACTCCCGCATAATAATGATAATGATCATGCTATTCATTTGATTCCGTGAAGTGTTCCTCCAAACATCATGCCTTACAAATATCCTTATGCGTTCAAAAGAGTGATATTGAACGTATGGTTGCGTAAATGATATAGGCCGATATAATTCAACCTAGTCAAAGTTATTTATCTCGTTCCGTAGTATTGGTGCACAAGAAGGATGGATCATGGCGCATGTGTCCAGATTATAGGGAGCTCAACAAGCTCACTATTAAAGGTAAATTTCCCATCCCCGCTATTGATGAATTATTGGATGAATTACATGGAGCAATTTACTTCACTCAAGTTGGATCTTCATTCTAGATATCATCAAATTAGAATGAAGACTCCATTTAAGACTCGAAAACAACATTTAGAACTCATGAGAGTCATTATGAATTTTTGGTCATGCCTTTTGGCCTTACTAATGCACCTTCCACATTTCAAGTTTTTATGAGTTCCATTTTCAAACCCTTCCTTAGAAAATTTGTGTTAGTATTTTTTGATGATATACTAATCTACAACAAGTCGTGGAAGGATCATGTTCAACATGTTGACATGGTGCTCAAATTATTGGAGGAGAAACAATTATATGCAAAAACCTCCAAATGTTTCTTTGGAGTACAAGAGGTGGGATATTCTTGGGTCATAATGTATCTCATGAGGGTGTTAAGGTAGACCCTAACATAATTAAATTCATTAAGGAATGAAAAACTCTACAACCATAAAGCATCTTCGAGGATTTTTGGGGTTAACGGGTATTATCGCAAGTTTGTTAAGAATTATGGGAGAATATCACACTTTAACATCATTACCGAAGAAAGATGTATTTTCTTGGACTCCATAAGCAACTCGTAGGCCTTTGAACATCTTAAAGAGGAAATGTGTCAATCACCGGCCTTAGCTACTCCGTACTCACAAAAACTTTTATCGTGGAATGCGATGCCTCAAAGAAATGGAATTGTTGTGATTTTAACGCAAGCAAGGAAGACCCGTTGCTTTAGAGTCGTCCAATCAAAGGAAAGCATTTACCGAAACCTATTTATGAGAAGGAAATGTTGGCAATACTACATGCACTAAAGCAATGGCGACCTTACCCAATGGGAAGACACTTCAAGGTAAAAACATATCATGATAATCTTAAATAATTTTTGGAACAAATATTATCTTTAGAAGAGTGAAGAAAATGTGTCACAAAGATATTGGGTTATGACTTTGACATCATCTACAAAAAAGGGAAGCAAAATTTTGTTGCGTATGCACTCTCAAGAAAGGATGAGGATGTGGAAGTATTGCTTTAGTCCATTTCTATTATTATCCAACCCGAGTGGATAACCAAACAAGGGATGAATGGAAGAATGATGAATAGGTGTGGACACCATTCAAAAGTTGCGCAAGATCCTAGTACATTTGAAACATTTAGCTAGAAAATGATTCATCAGGTACAAATATAACTTATATCTTTGTAAGAATTTCCAACTCAAAAAAATATTCTTTGGAAATGCACACCTCTCCTTAGGAGTGGCACTCAAGATTTTAAAAACCTCACGATAGGGTCAAGAAGGTTTTTTTGGGATGACCTTAAATCCGATATTCAAAAGTTTGTGACAAAATGTTTGGTTTTCCAACAAAATAAAGTTGAGACAATTAAGACCTCAGGTTTGTTACACCTTTATCCATTCCAAGTCAATGTTGGGAGGAGGTTTCAATGATTTTTATCACAGTTTACCCAATTCCAAAGGAAATAATCGTCATCATTGTGGTAATTGATAGACTTACTAAGTATGCACACTTTCAGGTATTATCTCATCCATTTAAAGCGTACGCTATACCGCATTTATGGAAACAATTCAAAAGTTACATGGCAACACAATGATTATTGTAAGCCACAAAGATCCCATTTTTACAAGAAATTTTTGGACGGAATTATTTTCTTGCTTGGGTACTTAATTAGCTCATAGCTCATCATATAATCCTCAATCTAATGGGCAAACCTGAGATAGTGAACAAATTTTTGGAAGGATATATTCATTTCTTTGTATCCGATAAACAAACACAATGGGTCAAGTGTTACCTCTTAGCCGAATGGTGGTATAACACTTCCTTCCATACCGCAGCAAAAATGACCCCATTTATAGCGCTTTATGGATATCATCCACCCTCCATCACATCATCTTTAAGAGAAAAATTCTCGAGGTTCAAGTGCTGGAAGATCACATCGAGCATCAACAACAAGTTCTCCAACTCTTAAAGGATAACCTCACTCGCGTAATTGAATAAAACAACATGTAGATCAACATCGCATCGAAACAAGTTTTGATTTAGGTGATTGGGTATTTCCATGCCACAACCATACAAAAAATGGTCCCTCAAGCAAGCTAATAAGGATAATAAATTATCACCAAAGTATTATGTCCTTACAAAGTGTTGCAAGATTGGTACTATGGCATACAAATTGGAGCTCGCATCTTCCCGAGTGCACCTGCTTTTCCATGTTTCATGCCTAAAGAAGGTTATAGGTGACAAGCTCCCGCCCAACAATATTGAAAGAACTTGATGAAGAAGGAAAATCATATTGGAACTTGAATCACTACTTAAAACAAGAACTCGACAAATACGAAATCGACTCAATTTCGCAGTATCTCATCAAGTGGAAGAACTTATCTCGCCGAAGATTTGATATGGAGGTTGAGAATTTTGCTATCTAAGCATCCAAAACTATCGAGCATCGAGGAAAACATTTTTTTGAAGAAGAGAGTATGCTAGGTCCCCTATAATACTAGTTTACCCCCTTATTGTTATTGTTATTGTAGCCCCCTTATCATTATTGTTGTGCCCATGTAGTCCCCATATTATTGTTATTATTGTGCCCCATAGAAGTCCACTATTGTTATTGTTATGTCTTTACATTGTTATTTCATATGTCACAGATTATATTGTGACCCCTTGGACTCTTATATATAGAAAGGAGGTTTTTATCATTTGAATCATCCAAGAATGTTCATTTATGTAATGTAAAGGAGGTTGCCCCTCGAAGAGGTTGATTTCTAAGTCATTGATCTATCTTTTCTTCTATTTTGTGAGTTGATTTCATAATAGTATCCTATATAATTCTAATATCACAGTTGTTCTCCCTCCAATACTATCTTCGGATTATGGATAATCATGAATATTGTGATCTTTTAGGATTGTGGTGGAAACATGTTTGGAATAAAAAAACCCCTAAAATCCAAACTTTCTTTGGTTGGCTTCTTTGAGTAGTAGAGTCACCACATGGGTTATTTCTTGAAAGAAAGTGTGGTAAGGGCTATGGTCATGTTTCATATATAAATCTAATGAGGAGACCATCAAGCACATTTTTATGGATTCCACCTTTACAAAAGAGGTATCGAAAGAATTCCTCTATCTCATTGGGAATGTTAAGTCTTTAGGGATAGAACTTAGTTGAGGGATATAAAAAGGAAATATGAAGGAGCATTTGTTGCAAAGCATAGAGCTCTCCCTCCAATACTTTTCTTTAAGATTATGGATCACCGTGAATATTTTGTTATTTTAGGATTGTCTTTTCCCCCTTGGAAAATTTTCACAAAATTATATGTGTGTGTGTTGGGGGGGGGGGGGGGACATAAAGCATCCAATAAAGCATGCCACCGAGACATATTGGTGTGTTAAATATTAATTAATCAAAATCTTATGGAATTTTTTATTGTGAAAGTCGTGGAAACTATGGACCTTATGGTGATGGTGGATTTTCATTTATGACTAATTATATTAATTAGTCTTTCATAGATAGACTATGAAAGGTAGTGACAACTAGGCTAAGGTGCATTCCCTTAAATCACTTTTGAGATTTGCCTTTCAAAGAACAACGTGGATATGTTTCCAAGAATTATAGACATTCAAGGTTAGTGACTAAGTGATCAAGGGCACATATGGGCTTCAAGGCCTGCTTTGGGTCCACCCTTTGATCAAATTAAAGCAATTTTCATTCTACTCTTGAATGAAATTAGTTCTAACATGTTTATATGGAACACAACTCAAAGGAAAATGAATTATCCAAGGTTAAAGTCGATGAATAAATTGTAAACTTTTTATTAGAAAAACACATGGTGGATGGGGATATGTTCCTTTCTCTTGCTTCGTAATATTTCATATTACTTTGTGAGAGATTGTTAAGGCTCACTATTTTTGTGATGATATGTATGCCTCTACTTTTTTCACTAGGGATATATTTTGTATATTATATGCTTAATACTTTGTAATAATTTCATGGCCATGTAGATGATAGTATGAGATATAGGTAGAATTCCACAAGCTATTACAATCAATGATTTATAATCTTTTATCTTGATATCCAAGGAAAAGAGAGAGAGAGAAAAAGAAGTTAGCTTAATTAGTTGAACCATTCATCCAGATAATACCAACAAAGAGGTCATACATCACGTGATCAAATCTAGTTGAATCCCTTGGAAATTACCAACTATTATTATAGTTTAGTTGAGCCTTCCCTTCATCCATATATTATATGAAAAAGAGAGTGGGAGTATTCACAAGGTTTTCCTTTAAAATATAAAATATTACAAGGAAAATCTCACAAACAAATCCAAGGGACACTTCTCTACATTTGTGAACAACATCCTAAGAAAATCCATTATTGTAAACCAATATACTTCTCATGGAGAGATTAAAACCAAACCCTTTCTTATTATAATAAAAAATTATATATATACATTTTTGATATTATAGCTTGAAGACTCTTACATGTTTAATATATTTTTGATAAATATTTTGAAAAATAAAGTTATAATAATGTATTGCAAAGATGATTGTTTCTATAGTTTGGATTATGCATGTAAAAACTAGTGTGCAACCATAAATGGTTGCAAGAGGTTGGTAATAAACACTTCATGATACAATTCCTAAGTTGCTAAATTCCTAAGAAAAATCATAAAAATAATTAAATAATAATAATAATATTATTATTAATCATAAAATGAATTAATATATAAAGTAAAATTAAAAAAAAAACATGAAACAATATTCTTAACCATGGAGTATTTAGTCTCTTTTATCACAAAATGGATTCTTAATTTATATATAAGCTTTGTTACGATACCATCAACAATACCATGGCTTATCGACAAAAAATGCCAAAAGACCATAAGTCATTTCATATGACATTTTCTTAACTAATCAATTTAATTAAAAAGACTTAACTTATTTTGGTGATAAATCAATCTTGATCTTATGAATACTACTCATAATATTCTAAAATATTTTGTAGAGGTTAAATCCCTACCATCCACCTAATAATTTCATAGATAATTAAATTAAGATTCTAGAAAATGCTATTCCAAAACTATATATTATGTCGAAAATATAAGAAAAACGTGTATAAAATATATTAAAAAAAAATTTAAAAAATTAATAATATAATATTTAAAATTAAAATAAATTTTCCTATTAGATGATTTGTGAGTTAAATTCTGATTAATTCATTTTACTCAAATATAAATTATATGTAAGAATGTGTATGTTAAAGTATATGTTATTTATTAATTGTTTTTAAGTAAATGATTTGTGAGTTAAATTTAATGACCATTTTTCGAACGAAGGCGATACAATACCTCTCGTACTTAGATGCATTCACTTCCCCTAGTTGTTGCAAGAAATAAGAGGCCACCCTCGGCCTCGCAACAAAAGTTCGTTAAGAGGTTGGACAACATCCCCACGCGTGTCTCTACCGACAAGATGCTTGCGTATCCGCGTTAAACCTAGCAGAAGGGGCCTCACTCGCCAATTGGTGGCCATGGCCATCCCCGGGTCGTTGATGATCGGGGTCGTAGGCGAAACCGGATCCCTTCCGGTGAAGGAAGGTATAAAGTCACTTTGTAGGCAAAGGGTTTTCGTTTCGTGTTCGACAACGCGGAAGATCGAAGCTTGATCTTCGTGTTTTATCTACTTCATGGGCCCCCAAGGGCTATACCCTCGAACAAGTGGTCTCCCGATTTTGATCCCGCACAAGATGCCCACGTACCGCACTGCTTGGGTGCGCCTCCGCACCTCCCCTCTCCATTGTTGGAGTCGCAGCGCTTTTGCAATCCATAGGCAATGCCCTCGGCAGAGCATTGACCGTGCTCCCCGAGAAAGGATCAATTCTCCCGTGCGCATCCGTGTGGAAGTTGATCCGGAGAAACGGCTCCCGAAGCCATCAATCTTTCTTGCGTACTCGTCGCACATTCAGAGTTAGATTACGAACAAACCGCCTTTTAAATGCCCATTAATCGCTTACCGAATATGGGCACTTTTGCAAGATATTGTAAAAAAAAAAAATGAAGAAATAGCAGAGAAAGAAAAAGGCGAGCAGTGGAAGCAAGCAAAGAGGACAGCAAGCAGCAGGCAAAACAACAAAAACAAAGTAAAAGAGATAGGGAACAAAACAGGGCAAGAAGGAGCAAGTAATCAACCCAGTGGAAGCAAGGAAAACAACAGCATTGCTGGAGACAAAAACCCCTTCGAATCCCTTATCCCGCCGTCAGATCCTCCAGAGGTCGAGCAGGAAGATCCTCCACAGATGAATAATGCAGACAGTCAAGAGAAAGGTAATATTCCAAACCCAAACTCTAGCAATACTTCTTCTCCTTCTTATGCTGATATCATAAAACAAAAGAAGAAGATTCTAGAAAACACGTGCTCATCTGATGAGGAAACCTTCGAAAGGCCATCTAAAAAAGTAGGAAGAAGAACAAACAAGGAAACAAGGGAAGAAGAATCAGAACGGCAGAAAACCCTAGGCAGTCAAACTACCATTGAAATGTCCATTGGGAGAAACACAAGACCAAGGGCGACCAAGGGAGGTGCTCCCACCCAAACAAGTGGTAAATGATGCAGCTGGTCTCTTGGAACTGCAGGGGTCTGGGTAATCCCAATAAGGCAGAGGCTATCAAAGATTTACTGAAGATGGAAACAGCGGACATCCTTATGCTCCAAGAGACCAAAATAGAAGGGGAAACCCTTCTAAATACTAGCACCATGAAATGGAAGTATGATTCAGGAAAGGCAGTCAGTGCAAGGGGTTCGGCCGGAGGTATTGGTACATTTTGGTCAAAAAACTCCTTCACATTAGATCGATTTTCTGAGACCCAACATTGGATCTTCACAAAGCTGCGACACAATGCAAGTAACCTCTCCCTTGCCCTGTTCAATTTGTATGTCCCTGTGCACTATGAAGAAAAGAGAGAGTGCTGGAGGTCACTCTTGGAATATATAGAGCAGAACAACCCCAAAAATATGATCATAGGTGGTGATTTGAATATTATTCTGGATACCACAGAAAAAAGAGGAGGGAATTACTCAAGGGACCCTTTTGTCAATACAGTGGGAAACCTGATTCTGCAGTGGGATTTAGTTGATCCCAAACCCATGAAAGGCAAATACACCTGGACTAACAATAGAACAGGAGTAAATCATATCTCAGCTAGGCTTGATAGATTCCTAATCAGCAGCTCCTTAATGATGGACAACAGAATAGTCTTTTCCAAGATTCTCCCAAAGCTAACATCGGATCACAAGCCAATCCTTTTATGCCTAAAAGAAGAAGAAGACCTAGGTCCCCTCCCATTTCGATTTAATCCTCTCTGGGCAGGTAAGGAAGGCTTTTTTGAAACAGTACAAACAGCTTGGTGGGCAG
Organism: Pinus albicaulis; assembly: GCA_034641835.2. Lineage (NCBI taxonomy): Eukaryota > Viridiplantae > Streptophyta > Pinopsida > Pinales > Pinaceae > Pinus > Pinus albicaulis. The sequence continues at coordinate 1,184,642,873 of CM076580.1, read as the reverse complement.
ATGTTCTCGGTTCCCCAAGCTATGTGTGGGAACAAAAAATGAAAAACACAAAAAAAGCTCTTAAAGATTGGATAAAGCATCCCAAGCACACCCCCACTAGTCAGAGAAAGGAGGCAGTTCTGTTGTTGGAAGGATTACAATTTGAAATGGAAGAGAAGGATCCCTCCCCCACAGACCTAGCTAATGAAAAATCTGCCCAAAGGAATACTTACTGCTCTTTTAGAAACGAAGAAGAACATTGGCGCTTAAAGTCTCGAAGTCTGTGGCTTAAATCTGGCAACAGAAATACCACATACTTCCATAGACAGTGTAGGGCACGCCTTTCACGCAACCATATAGCAGAAATCACCAGCTCTAATGGACAGGTGTATAAAGGATTTACTCAAATCAAAGAAGCAGCTGTTAACCATTTTCAGAACCTTCTAAGTGCAGAAAGAAATGGGACTGAGGAGGATGCATTAGAGTTTCTCTCTACCATCCCAAATTTGGTCAATGTGGAAGAGAATGACTCTTTGATGAGCCCAATCACAGAAGAGGAGATAACTAACATAGTCTGGTCCATGGAACCAGACAAAGCTCCAGGGCCTGATGGTTTCTCAGTACATTTTTACAGAATATGTTGGGAGATTATCAAATCTGATCTCTTCAGAATGATAAGAGGTTTCATGAGGAAGGCTAAAGTGGGTGGAGGTATAAACTCAACCTTCCTTGCTTTAATCCCCAAGGATTCAAATCCAAGCTCCTTTGACAGATATAGGCCGATCTCACTCTGCAATTCATCTTATAAAATAGTAGCCAAACTTCTGGCTAACAGAATGAAGCCTCTTCTTCAAAAGCTCATCTCTCCGGCCCAAGGAGGATTTGTACAAGGCAGACAGCTTCTAGACAATGTAATTCAAATTCAAGAAGCCCTGCATTCCAGTCAAAGCAGGAAAGAACAAGGTATGATAATCAAGTTGGACATGTGCAATGCCTTCGACAGAGTTAATCGTTCTTTTCTGTTTAGGGTCCTTGCAGCCTTCGGATTCAAACAAGAATTTATAAATCTCATCAAAGCTTGCACTGAAAACATCTGGATAGCCCCTATGGTGAATGGTAGACCAGCTGAGTTCTTTTTAGCCACTAGGGGTCTGAGGCAGGGCTGCCCTCTTTCCCCCTTCCTCTACATTCTGCTAGCTGATTCATTAAGCAGAAAGCTGTCTCAGGAGAAGCAAATTGGATCCATACCAGGGATAAGAATCGTGCAAGGAGTTGCTCCAGTGAATCACGCGCTCTTCGCTGATGATTCCCTCCTCCTCGGGGGAGCTTCCATGAGAATGGCAAATGCCTTCAAGATCATCCTCCAAAAGTTCTGTAGCATCTCTGGAGCGTTAATCAGCGAGAGGAAAAGTGCTGTCTATGGATGGAATATAGACCAGCATTCGATTGAGAGGATTGCCAGCGTTCTGGGGTTCAAAGGTTATGCTGCGTGGGACAAAATTAAGTATTTAGGCCTTCCTTTGATGTTGGGTTCCAATCGCAATCACCTGTGGGAGGAGGTGATCTCAAAGTTCAAGAAAAAAATAGCTGCGTGGGGCGGAGTTTGGCTTTCTACAGGCGGCAAGCTCACTCTAATTCGTTCTGTGTTATCTGCTATCCCAACATTTCAAGCCTCTCTGCTGATGGCTCCAAGGCAAATCGCTGATCAAATCACAAGTATTATTCGGAATTTTTTATGGAATGGAGGGAAGGGAAACAGCAATCGATTTCACCTTATTAACTGGGATACAGTGAAGCGTCCCTTTGCTGAGGGCGGGCTTCAAATCCGAGACCCACAGCATGCAAATCTTGCCATGGGCTGTAAACTCCTGTGGCAGCTTATTTCAGAGCCTTCGCACCCGGTCAGCCATCTTTTAAAACAAAAGTACCTTAAAAATCAGTCGCTCTCCATCTTCAATCCAGCGCTTGCTCCGAGAGGTACGCAGGCATGGAGGCTCTGCTGTAAAGGGCTTGATTTCTTCAGATCACAATTGTACAAAATTCCAGGGAACGGTAAAAACATTTTGCTGTGGAAAGATCGAGTCATGGGACACCCTCCGCTTTCAGATATTAATGAAATTGCCGATTTAAGAGCCTGGTTATGTTCAAGAGGAATCCGTAAAGTTGAGGACATCGTTGAGTGGGATACCAACGGCAATTGGCAGCGTTGGAGACTGCCCATCATTCCAGCGCATCTAAATAATCAGCTGAACACTTTCACAGTTGCCATTTCTGATTTTACACCTGTGCACAGAGATGATGATGACTCTTGGGGATGGGGTAAAACAGGAGTTTACTCAGTCAGGCAAGGTTACTTACAGATGCAAGGCAAAAAGACCTCTCAGCACCCGGAAACAGTGTGGAAGCAGATCTGGGAATCCTTCAGCATTCCCAAGATTAATTTCTTTTTCTGGACCTTATTTCATAACAAAATCCTGACTGGTGATAACCTGTGCAAAAGAAACATAGCTGGACCTCACCGCTGTGTGTTCTGCAAAAATGCCTTGGAAACCTCAGTACACATGTTCATCGATTGTGAGTACGCTCAGAAGGCTTGGACTAGCTTCTTGACTGGTTTGAATGTGATCCCTCCTGCTCATTGTTCGATTACTGACATGTTTTCGTCATGGAGAGTTCGATATCCCCTCAACATCACTGAAAAATCTCTCTGGCTCAAAGTGTGGACTGCAGCTCCAAAATATGTTTGCTGGAAGCTGTGGCTCGCCAGGAATGATATCGTATTCAATCAAAAAGAAACAACAGCAGAGAATGCTGCGGAACAGGCCAAGAATCTTCTTTTAGAAACTTTAGGACATTCCACTGTAAAAGAAGATAGTTCCCTCCGTCAGGAAGAAAGGGCATGGCTGGATGGCTTCTCCCCCACGCCGAGAACTTTAGCAATCACTCGCCCAAATCAAAAGGAAAAATGGCAGATCAGAGACACCTTGGATAGTTTCCAGAAGTGGTGGAAAGCACAAGGTAAATGCACTATCTTCTTCGACGGAGCCTCGAAAGGCAACCCAGGCAGGTCTGGTGCAGGTGGGGTAATTTACCTCCCGAATGGGAGAAAGGAGGACTTCAGCTGGGGTCTTGGGATTAAAACCAACAATCAAGCCGAAGTCCTCAGCCTTTTAAAAGCTTGTCAACTGGCCAGAAAAGGAAACGCAAGAGACATCTTAATTTTTGGAGATTCTGAATTGTTGATAAAATCTTTAAGAAACAAAAAAGCGCCCAAGGATCCAGTACTAAACAAGCAGCTCAAAAGAGTGAGCAGACTTCTTCAGGAATTCTCCACAGCCCAAATCTTCCATATCCTTAGAGATTTAAACACAGAAGCAGATACATTGGCAAATACAGGATGCACACTGGAAATGAGCATGATCAGCATAAATGCAGGGGCGCTGAATATGGCATCTATTCCCTAAATGAGCAAGGCTCCCTTGCAAAAGCAGAGAAATGTAATGACAGAAACAGTGCATTGTAATGCTTGATCTGGCTTTGGCCATACTCCTCCATCAATAAAATTACTCGTTACAGTTAAAAAAAAATATATATATATATGGATTCAATAATAAAACAAATAGATAGTTATGGAAATTAAAATATTAAATTTTATTTTATAAATTTAATAAAATAAAATTATATTTAATTATTTTTTTTAAGTTTTAAAAATATTTCTAAATCTTAAAAATTATTGTGTAATTTTTTTCAAAAAAATTATAATTTCTATTAAAAATAATAATGAAAATTACATGCCAAAGAGTCCAAAAGAAATATTTTAAACTCTGCTTAAACAAAATGCAAACCTAGACCTGTAGATTCAGAGTATCTTATATACATAAATATTTCAAAATTCGAGAAATTTCCAGCTTAGACACACATCCTTTATATAGGTATCTAAACATTTGTCTGTTGATACAAAAAGATAAACTGTCAAAAAACCTGTAGCATAATGTTATCATACTCTATGAGTTTGCTTCCTCCCGGAAGCCTTCTATAAAAGGTCTGGATAGTGCTCACCATCTATCTGCTCTGTATTGACAATTGTATTCCTTTCTCTGTAAATATGTTGACAGGAGACAGTCAAACTTCCTCCGAAAGAAGGAATCCTCATTAACTCTGCATAATTATTGGATCCTTGGCCTAATCCAGAAAGAATCCTCATTAACTCTGCATAATTGGATCTTGGCCTAATCCATATTTTAGCTTGTAGGAATGATGCTCATTTAGGAACAGGATGACTCCTCCACATCTACCCTCTTGCTAAGAGGCATCGAAGAAAACCAATGGATGAGAGCGGTCCACCTGCTCAATCACATTTCGAGGCCTGTTTCTTTCAACTTCCTCGGGAAGGAGCTCATAAATGGCATTTACCTGAGTTTGACAAGGAGATCGAAACTTGAGTCCGAGTCTTGATTTTTTTTATAATTTCTACAGAGCCATATACCCAGCAAATGATCGGAGGGAGATTTCAAAGATTATTAGGATTAACTTCCTTCCACCACTTCTGCGATGTTTCGAAAAATGAATCGAATCCCCTTGCCACTGCCAAGTAATTGAGAGATTATTGCACATAATAGTCCACATATAAAAAACCATCGTACAATGCACAAAAATGCAGTAATTGAGAGATTATTGCACATAATAGTTCAAATATAAAAAACCATCGTACAATGCATAAAAATATGATCTCACCCCAAGCTCCAATGATGCCTTCGCTCTTTTCCACTGATAAATTACAATTGTCTCTCCACGGGTTCTAGCGATGCTTTATTCTCTATTCATACTGGATTTTCAGATAAAAAATCTTCAAAACTCCAATCTCCACAAATTCAAATAACCTCAGCACTGCATACACTCTGCTTTCAAATTAACCTTAGCATTGCATACACTCTGCTTTGGAAGAACCGAATCAACTGTCAAAACCTGCCATCATTATACAACCACATGAAAATCTCAATATGATGGACTAATCCAATAGATGGCATGCAATGTTTCTCGGACATTCATTCAATCTCTTCCCCTTTCATTACCATCTCTATGCTACCATTCTCACAAAAGATTTTGCACATTTAAAATTCAGAAGTATCTCGCTCATGATCAATGCAATAGCACAAGGAATGGCATCTCTACACATGCCAATGATTATGTCGCTACTCAATGCGAGGAGGGGTTTCAAAATAAGGAAAGCGTGAAGGAGGCAGCTAAACCACTGGACCTGAACACCTATTTTTCTCTCTTGCAGGGATGTGCCGATACCAAATCACTCAAGCAAGTCCACGCCCGCATACTTATAAATGGGTTCGAGCAAAATGTGTTTCTGGGGACTAAACTAGTCAGCATGTACTCCACTTTGGGATGTCTAGAGAATGCACGCCTGGTTTTTGACAGAACAAACGATCAAAACCGAAACTGTTTCATGTGGAACATGATGATTAGATGGTATGCGCGGAAGGGTTTCAGTGAGGAATCCCTTACGCTCTATTACCAAATGCAACATGCAGGCGTAAACCCTGACAATTTCACCTACTCGTTTGTTCTCAAAGCGTGTGGTAGCTTATCAGCTCTGCAAGAAGGCAGTGAGATTCATCATCAGATACTTAAAAGTGGGGATGAATCAAATGTCTTTGTGAGTACCGCCCTCATAGATATGTATGCTAAATGTGGAAGTGTAGAGATTGCGCGCCAACTGTTTGACAAAATGTCTATGAGAAATGTGGTCACATGGAGTGCAATGATTGCAGGGTATGCTCAGAATGAGAACGGCAATGAGACCTTGACAATGTTTCGTGAAATGCAAGTGGCTGGTGTGGAACCCAACTCGATCACCCTGGTCAGTGTGGTTTCCATGTGTGCCAGTTTAGCAGGTCTGAGGCAAGCCAAGTGGGTTCATGGCTATGTAATTAGAGGGGGTTTCGATTCGGATCTTTCTGTGGGGAACGCTCTTATAGATATGTATGCTAAGTGTGGGAGAATAGAGACTGCACACCAGTTGTTTGACAAAATGTCTGAAAGGGACGTGGTTTCATGGAGCGTTATGATCGTAAGACAAGCCCAGAATGGAAATGCCAATGAAGCTTTGGAACTCTTTAGGCAAATGCATTTGGCAGGTATGAAACCCGATTCGGTGACCATGGCAAGTGTGATCCCAGCGTGTGCTAATTTAGGTGCTATGCAACATGGGGTAGCCATTCATACATATATAATTAGAAGTGGATTTGAGTGGGATGTTTCTGTGGGGAATGCCCTCATAGACATGTATGCTAAATGTGGAAGGATAAAGACAGCATGCCAATATTTTGACAAAATGATTAAAAAGGATGTTGTGTCATGGACTTCAATGATTGGTGGATTTTCCCAGAATGGCTATGCCAACAAGGCAATAGCATTCTTTTGTCAAATGCCGCTGACAGGTGTGACACCCAACTCTGTCACTCTGGTGAGTGTGCTCCCTGCCTGTGCACATTTATCGGCTCTGGAGCAAGGCCGGTGGATTCATGCATACACAATAAGAAATGGATTAGACTGTTATGTTTCAGTGGGAAATGCACTTGTAGATATGTATGCCAAATGTGGAAGTGTAGAAACAGCACGTTTGTTGTTTGATAAATTGCATAACAGAGATGTGGTCTCATGGAATACGATGATTACAGGGTATGGAATGCATGGCTATGGCGAGGATGCCCTTTCTCTTTTTAACCAAATGCAACAAACTGAAATGAAACCAGATTATGTGACATTCATTGGTGTCTTGTCAGCATGCCGACATGCTGGTCTGGTGGACAAAGGTAGGCAGTACTTCAATTGCATTCATCGAGATTACGGCATTCCACCCCGCATGGAACACTATGCATGCATGGTCGACCTTCTTGGACGTGCTGGGTGTTTGGATGAGGCACATGACTTCATAACAAGAATGCCAATAGAACCCGGTGCTACTGTGTGGGGTGCCCTGCTTTTGGCCTGTAGAATCCATTGCAATGTAAAGCTAGCGGAATGTGCATCCAAGCACCTTCTTGAGTTAGAGCCTAAAAACTCCGGAAATTATGTATTACTGTCAAACATATATGCTGCAGCTGGAAGGTGGGATGATGTAGCAAAGATGAGAACAATGTTGAAAAATAGTAGAGTTAAAAAAGGTCCAGGATGCAGCTGGATTGAGATTAAGAATAAAGTTCATGCATTCTTTGTGGGATACAGGTCACATCCAGAGTTGGAAAAAATCTCTTCTATGTTGGAAAGCTTGACTTTGCAGATAAAGGCAGCAGGGTATACACCTGAGACAGATTTTGTATTGCATGATGTCGAGGAGGAAGAGAAGGAGTACATTCTTTGTGGTCATAGCGAGAAACTAGCTTTAGCTTTTGGGCTTATGAACACATATCCTGGCACTCCTATCCGAATCAGTAAGAACCTCCGGGTGTGTGGTGACTGTCACAGTGCAATTAAGTTTATATCCAACATTGTTGGAAGAGAGATAATTGTGAGGGATGCAAACCGTTTTCACCATTTCAAGAATGGGATTTGTACTTGTGGGGATTACTGGTGACCATACTCGAAACAAGCAGCAAATACAAGCTTGTTTGATAACCATTAATCCCTTTTATGATCTATCAGTGGCAATAAATGGTTATGTGAGTACTGAGTACCCTTGCCAAGGTTTGATGTCTGACTGTACATCATATACAATGCGAATGCCAGCCAAAACTAGAAAGCATTATATTTATTGATTGTTCATGAACATGTGCCCCAATCCCAGTGGGCTAGCAGTGCTTATTGGAAAATATATAGATAAAGAAGAGGGTTTCTCCATACCAATATGTTTCTTGATACTTGGATAATGTAGTCTAGCAGTGATTTCCTGATACAGCAGGTTTTCATGAATGATTTTCATCTGGTTTCTGAACTATTACCTGCACAGTGGTTTATTGCAAGTACCTTGAACATTTCTATTATTTCAATGTGCTAGTATTTTCTTTTAGCGTCAAATCATATAAATGTAGAGTATATGAGACAGCAATGCGTAGAGAAAGGACCATTAGTGTCAAAAACGGTCAAAAGCCTGGGAATTACACCATGCATGATGTATCATAGTGTGTGAAGGCATCACTGAGCGAAGTGCAAAAGCCATAAACAGAGCAAAACAAAACATAAAGCGAAACAGAGTAAATCTATGAATTTGAAAATGTAGAAAGTTGATATGTAGCTGTGGTTGATTAAGAGTTTCCGATACAACCATCAACTGCTATAAAGCCTCCAAAATTCTAAGGATGTTATCTGGAGGGAACTCTTATTAACAATGGGAAATACTGGATCCTTGTCAAGTACCTGTAATGTAGGAAGATTCATCTCTTATATCTTCCAAGGCCGATCTCTATCTGATAAGTGAAGCTAGCTGAGCAGCCTCAAATGATATTAATGACCCTTGTAGTTCCTTATTGGAAACCAATGTGCAAGACCAATAAAAGATGGCAAATCTTGTGACGATGTTTGAACTTTGTACAAAGGTGCCAAAGAAGTTTAAAGACTAAACAATAAGTTTATTGGTATATGAATGATAATTGCTAGGATGTACATTAGGTTGAAGGGTATTTTTGCAGAGTTTTTAATCAAACGGTCACTGTTATGGATAAATCTACTTCATCAGATCATCTTATGATTAGGGTGAAATCACAACAGTTCAAACTTTAGAATTCAAAGACAATAATTTACTTTCTCCCAGATTAGCTTACAACATCTCAACTATAACTAGCAGGTAGTTATAGAACTTACTTGGATGAACTAACGGTTGGATACAGGATGCACAAATTATCCTCGCTCCAATCCTTCTGCTTCTCCTTGGGTTTTGCAAACCTGCACACATAGAACCAAGAAACCTTCCTCAAACCAATTTGGAAAAAATAACTAAATTGCAATGAGCAACTAACTAACTACAATCAGTTGCATTAGTACCAACACTAGAAACTGAAAACATAAATATGCAAATATACGTGTTAGGGGTGTGGGGGAAGAGGGAAAGACAAAGGTGTCTTAGACCTCTGGCTCTCTCTCAAACAATAGGAGAAGGGATCAATTGAGAATAAGAATAAAGAGATGCTGGTCATAAAAATTAGGAGGCAAAATTTCTTTGAGTGATTAGGACAAGATAATAACTTTGGTATGATCAGGTTTGATGTGTTGTCTCCTTCCTTGAGGTCTTATTTATAACATATCAAGATGGTTAAAACAGTTTCTCATAGGAATTAAGATGTTATAAAACCACTTTTCTTGTAATCTACACAAAGAACATGTAATTTTTGTTAGATCCCTAGATTACTAGTATAGTCCCTTATTGTTGTTAGTGTAGCCCCCTTATTGTTATTGTTGTACCCCTGTAGTCCCCATATTGTTATTATTGTGCCCCATAAAACTCCACTATTGTTATTGTTGTGCCCTTACATTATTATTGTTAGGCCGGCTAGGATTATATTGTGACCCCATGGACTCCTATATATAGAAAGGAGGTTTTGTCATTTGAATCATCCAAGAATTGTTCTCTTATGTAATGTAAAGGATCTTGCCTCCTCGAAGAGGCTGATTTCTAAGTTGTTGATATCTCTTTTCTTCTATTTTGTGAGCTGGTTTCATGACATTTGGTATCAGAGATTTGGATTCTAGGGTTTTGTTGCTTCAAACAGGTCATCGTGGCATTTTCACTATAAATTTTTTTCTACGAAGTTTCAGACGCTAAAAAAAACCCATTTGCGAAGAAATTCTGAGGAACTTTGTGTAAAAATTTCAGATCTTGGTTCGCAATATTTTCGAAGATATGATATGTGGAAGTTAGGTTTTTTGCAGGCTCCCGAATCTCATCTCAAAGAGGTGACCTTGGGTAAATCATCATAACTCTCTCTTTGAGCATCAGATTGGAATTCTGTAATAAGTGGCCAAAAGTACACGGACTGTAGTTTACTGTTTATCAATTTTAGACCCGAAGGAGGAAACAGTGACACGTGGCACACCGTACAAGTTTGCTTTACTGAACCAGTCCATAATTAGGTGATTGTGGGAGGTTGGGCATAACTTTGTCTTGAAGAATCCAAATCAGGTCTGACCTGTGGAATTGGAAAGAGGATTCAGAGGACTTATACAGGCTAGAAATTCAGATCTTTAAGATCCGAAATAATAGAGGTAAATCAAGTTCAATATAGACCTCCTAAAAAGCAAGAAAAAGGTGTGTATTTTTTAAACAAGTTTGCATAACATTTGTTTCAAAAATCAGTTTGAAGTGATTCCAAGGGCATATTGAAGCACAAATATTAGTATTGAGTTATATAATGCCTCCAAAAAATAATTCCACATCCATTAAGCCCTCAAAACGCTCTACTATGACGCATGAAGAGGAAGAATTGCAGTATGATATATCAAAATTACGATACCAAGTGCAAAAAAAATCGATCTTACAAAGAGCAATCAAAGATGACATAGATGGTTTAAAAGCCAAAATGAAGGCTAAGTTGTACGGTTTGAAGGATCAAATGAAAACTAATATGGATGATAAAGTAGTGGATAATCACATCGAGCATCAACAACAAGTTCTCCAACTCTAAAAGGATAACATAACTTTGGCGCATAATCGAATAAAACAACAGAAAGATCAATATCGCAACGAAAGAAGTTCTGAAGCAGTCACAGAAACAAGAACTCGACAACTATGAAATCGATCAATTTCAGAGTATCTTAGCAAGTGGAAGGATTTACCCGTTGAAGATTCCACATGGGAGGATGAGAATTTTATACAGAAGCATCAAGAAATAATCAATCGTTGAGGACAACACTTGTTTGAAGGAGAGGGGCATGTTAGGTCCCTATATTACTAGTGTAGTTCCCTATTGTTGTTAGTGTAGCCCCCTTATTGTTATTGTTGTACCCCTCCAGTCCCCATATTGTTATTATTGTGCCCCATAAAACCCCACTATTGTTATTGTTGTGCCCTTATATTATTATTGTTAAGTCGGCTAGGATTATATTGTGACCCCATGGACTCCTATATATAGAAAGGAGGTTTTGTCATTTGAATCATCCAAGAATTGTTCTTTTATGTAATGTAAAGGAGGTTGCCCCCTTGAATAGGCTGATTTCTAAGTCGTTAATCTCTCTTTTCTTCTATTTTGTGAGCTGGTTTCATAATAATTTTCATGTTTTTTTAATTTTTGAAGGCACTCCCTGCTCTTCTAAAGGGAACTAGCACGTACTTTCTCCTTTACTAAAGGAAATCAATGAGTATTCACGTACTTGCTCCTTTACTGAAGGAAATCAATGATTATTTGCTCCTTTGCTTAAGGAAACTAACAAATATATTCCAAGGAAGGTTTTTTACAAAGTTATAGTTGGGATTGAGTTAGCCAAAGACAAGTATGTAATGCTTCAGGGCCAATAGGATGCATATTCACTGAATGGGATGGCTAAAGATGCTATAATAGATGCCCCCTAGTGCATGAGGTCAAAAGGGCAACCGATGGTCGAAATACTCTATAATCTAGTGAAGGAAATTGGTAGGTGGTCAGGTGGAGTTCATCAAACTTTGGAATAGGAAAGTACTTGCAACAAAAGATAAGGTATAAGATGACTCTCTTTCCAAGGCAGGCATACCCATGCTTAGTTGTGAAAAAGCATGGCCATCAAATCAAGTACACTGCAAATCCATGAAGTATATATGTAGGAGTAGTGATCATGGCCACTAAAAGATACATGGTGGATCCATGAGGTTTGTATAATAGTAACGATCATGGCCATGAAAGGTATAAAGTGGATCTATGTCAAAACATATCATAGTCACGAACAAATACATAGTGGAGCTATGTCTCAATATGCATTAGGAGAATAACTGGAGTATTGAAATGGAGAGCTGATCTGTTTGATGGTACCAATGTCATAGAGGTGAGTGGTACTATCTTGTGCAACTTGGGAAATAGCATATTTAGGGGAAGCTACGAATTGGTCCAATGTCCTCAAATCCAAAATCCACTGAAGGTATGAGCCTGTGCCACGTGAATAGATGAGCTGATGTTGAACATGGGAGACACCATTTGAGTGCTTGTCATTGATGTATATTGTATACAATTAACAAACACGAGACAACCCACCGATAATGATAATGATATTGGGCGTCAAGGTACCTAATACATTCTAGCAAGTGCAAATATATGTACTAAGGTTGTACAATTGTAGAATCTATTGATCAAGAGAATTTGATGTATTTTTCTTGTCAATAGTGAGGGATCCTGCCATTGATTATTGCAAGTCCCAAGGTGCGAAAGTGTCTCTAAATCTCCTTCCCAGAGCAAATGTGTCAAAGTCAAATGGGAAGAGATTCATTGGAAGGAGGGATTTAAGGCATCCTACATCCTCCAACATGAGAGAACACAATGAGAATGATTTTGAAGGACTCCGATGAAAGCTAGTAGAAAATACCATCAAGTACACCTCTCGCATGCACTCGATTGAATAGTTCATGGAAGAGACCCTCTGAGCAATGACCAATAATGAAAGTTGTTGAGAGAGGCAAGGCATTCCACCGATGATGAAAATAGTAACCAAGGTACTACATGAATCCCAATGTATGAATAGAGGCCTTGATGAACACATGGGAAATGACTAAATTAGTGACCATTGATGAAATGTAATTTGCTGAGTGCAAGGGAACCTATCAATTATGAAAATAAGCCTTGGGTGCTGCTCTAGGTTAAACTCTTAGAGCAATGTGTCACAATCAATAAGAGAAGACTCGCCAGTGAGAAGTCAAAGTAGACCTTCCACGTCAACATTGAATAAATAACAGAGATACTCAGACAACTTGATAATCGGCAAGGCTGAGATGGACGATCAAGAAAACTAAGGAATGGATGACACAAGCTGAGAATTCCTTTGAACAATAGCACAACACAGTGGTGACTTGGATAGCATTTGACTAAAAGTGGAACAATGATATAAGTCTACAAGATAGATTGCATCGGAAGACTCTTCATAATGATTGGAAGAGTAATTGATGAAGGAGTAAAACCTCAAAATTCAAGGTTTGACTTTCAAGGGCCATATTAAAACTAACTTGCTGAGAAGATGACTCAAAACTTGGTGTTGTATTCGAGGGGAACATAACTCAAGACAACTTCCATAAAAAACCAAGACCTTATTCTTTTTCCCCTCTTTTTTTATAATGTTTGTTTTGTTTTGTGTTTTTCTTTTTCATGTTATTAAAGCTTGAAAAGGAATAAAAGAATGCTATGTTACAGTGGAGGAAATGAGTCATGGGAAAGCAAACTATTTCCAAGTGCAAGAAACATACCTATGCAAAACACAAGCAAGCCATGCAGGTAATGGTCACTCTTCGGGATGTTTCCTCCAGGGATATGGGGTTTTGAATTACAGAGGCAAAACTTACAAAAGTAAGTGCTTAAAGAGACTATGGGAATAATGAGTAGCAAATGGCAAATTGAAATGGGCATTAGGCTCAAGAGCACAAGCAACAACATGCAGTGTGGCAATGCAACTTGAAACATAAAAAAGTGTTGGAGCCCTATGGGTAATAGCTAGAAAAAGGTTGAGTAGTGTCAGCAGAGTTGTCATTGATGTCAAAGGTGAGATGGAGTGTATTAGAGCCATGGCTAGCTGCCATCATCACTGTGAACACTGTGCACTATGTGGAAAGCCACAACAAAAAGTATGAAATTATAGAAAGCTTGCAGTGCTCAGTTCCCACTCCCAATCTTTCCATTGATTCAAGTGCTTTGATTCTATATCCTATATTGGAAACTATATTGACACTGAATACTATGCTGCAGTTAAATAATGCACTTTTGCTCACACCAATTGCCTCACTAAGCTTACAATGGTTCCCATTGTGCACATGTGTAAATGTAGTCTATGATGAATAGACTTACCAATGCAGAACAGAGACCTTTGCAACAAAGTTTTGTTGTCGATGCTCCATGTTGAGGATAGGATGTAATCTAAAGAAGGGAATGTCCAGCTCAAATACATGCTCGCCAATTTATCATGTAATGACACAAGGACTGTAATGGAGTGGATAAAGTTTCAATAAGGTCCTTTATATTGCTCCTTATGGATGTGCAACCGGACTTAATCACCAATTTGTTAATTATGTACGAAGGGGTGTTGATTGTGGCATCACTTGGCTGTGAGCTTGGCGATTGACAATGGTCCAGTGAGCTACACAGAAATGGAGAAAGATCTCACTGTGGGTGCTTCCATTACCTGTTGATGCATGGAACCAAGCGATCCATGCAACTAGTAAAGTTCCAACAACAGAGCCTTAAGAATCCAACTATAAAATGCTACTGATAAGCACACCATTGTACTCTTCCTCCAGTGCTCAAGAAAACAGATAAGTACTAAACTTGATGGATTGATAATTCAGTCTCTTTGCCCACTGTTGTTGGCACCACTCACTCATTGTAATTCTATTATTGTTCACAATATTACGATAGACTTTGCCAAAGGTTAAAGAAGTGCAGGTCAGCGAGATGCCACTCAGGTTCGTCTTTTCTGAAATGCAATAATGAATATACAACAGTTTTAATGGTTGAGAAAGAATCCCATTAGCTATGAAACAATTTCAAATCAGCCAAATCAGATCTCTGCATTACTCACTTGTCTGTCGGTAAGAACCTAGGCATCGGATATGAACGTGAATACATTCCTTCAATGTGGATTGTACACAGGATCACTCAGATGCAGAAGGCACAGATCCAAAGAAAGTCAGCTATGGCACAGGATTTACTCAATAAATTTGGTCGTCATAATATCACCTTTAACCTCCAATATTGCACAGATGACACTGCTATACTTCCATTGTTGTAGATAAGGCTTACATGCATAAGTACACACAGATCTAGCAGTGGATCAAGCTATCCCTATATTCGGTTCTCTTACACTGAGGATGTTTAAGACCTTGTCAGTATTGAGAATTCTGCAAACTTATTGAATGCCCTATGGTCTTCAGTGTGACCTATAATGAAGCCATACCTGTGTAGCCACCGGGGTTTGACAATTCGTCCATAAGAAGAATTGGGTGAGGTTAGACTTGGATTTTGTTTTGGTTTCGTAGCTATTTGTGTAGCCAGCAGGCACAGTAGTGGATCAGTCAGGTCACCACAGGTCCAACAGATCTTTACATTAAGTAATATGAGCTCCTCCTCCTTGGCAAATATGTCCTGTCAACGAATCCTAAGGCATTACATGAAAAAGTAATGGAAGAAGGCTCTGAAAATTGAATGGACAAGAGGATTATATTTTGAAGGCAGAGTTGTTCAGATTAAAAGTACAGGCTATGGCTGATGATACTGAGACTGTTTCAAACAGTTTCACCACTGGGATATCAGATTTCATTGCCTCCTTTCAGGAAGACATAAAAAATGCTTCAGAAGATTTACATTAGAGGTGCGTTGAAATTATATTGGCATAATTCTGTGTATATTCGAATAGGAGATGATGATTTGCATAGCATGAAAATCCTCAATGTAATATTAAAGTCACTTTCATGCTTTCATAGCTTATCTTTATCTTTTGAATTCAACAGAAGAAAAAAATAGGCTCGGTCAATGCTGATAGACTTGGTCTAAGCTTGGGCTTCTTATTCTCTCTCTCTCCGTATGGATGAACAGAAAATTAAATGATTGAGTTATCTGAATTGGTGCCAATGGAGGAGGAAAAATGGCAATATATAGTGGATGAATGAGCCTGAATAGGTGTGTCTTTAGGGCTGGACAACTTGTATTTTTGGAGGCAACAATTTGATTTTCAAAAATTTATTTTTCCCTCTTTTGGAGCCAACTTGAATTCAATTTTATATTTTTATTTTCTTTTAATTTTGTGGGGTATTATAATTTAGGAATACCATCTGCAATTATCAAAATTCAACATACAGATCCCTTTGCTGCTTGCTATGAAAAGACAACTGATAAACCACTTGGACAGTGAATTCAATCTCTTGGACTAAGAAATACCCCATCTGGACCTTGAGTAAAATCCTATGAATGAGCTTAGGAAAAAGAATGGGTCACTTTGGTGCTTACTTCCAAAAAGCAGTTGATAAATGTAACATACCCCTTACTATCCCTAGCCCTAACTAAGGTTAGAAGGAGGCAATTACTATGCTGACCAATATCCATGGTCTAGTTATGGAAATGAGTTCCAAAAATTTCACTTTCTTTTGCTCTCAAGAAACTCAAAACGAATGATTTTGTCGTGTTCATCTCATTGAGATGATTCTGACGGTATAAATTTTGGCCCGATATGACATCCGGATCAAAATATATGGCCATTTAAAAACTAGCATATCAAACAGTGCCACATCATATAACTTGCCATGTGGTTGTCCGATACATGTGCCAAGTCATGCCAAGTGGCAGTTGCTGCCCTGCTCATATCGGGTCACATATAGTCCTATTTCTGTGGTCCATGCGAACCAACCTAAAACATGTACATGATGTATGCAAAGTACGTGGATGCGGGCCCTCCATGGCCACATCACTTCATGAGTTAAATCCTGTCAGGTCTCAACACTGCTCCCTGTTGAAACTTTCAGGGATAATCTTTTGGGCTACATGGCATTACACACCTCGCGTTGAAGCTTGCCATCGTCTTTATCCATACGCAACCACATTTACACCATGCGACACTTATCCCACTGAACGATCCCCACACACCAATTCACCTTGGACTTAAATCCTGAGATTTCCATCGTGCCCTCTATCCAGAGTCCTCGGGGATTGGGGTCTGGGGTCATGTCACCAGTCCTATACGCCGGGGTGACATCATCCTTCATCACGTTCACCACGTGGACTGGGTCCCATGTAGGTCTTTGAACCCCTACAATTCATAACTTTCGTGTTATTGGTAAATTGGGATTTTTTCCTTATCGACTTATGTGCCCATATAGTGGCCCACCATGCCACATCGTCCCCACATTTTAATCTCAGGGGACTTGCCCAACGTCCCATTTGCAAACCTTTAGAAGGTTACCCTTCTTGCATCTCTGAGAATTCAATTGCTTTGCAACAAAGCTTTGGGAAAACTCCATTCTGGACCAAAGAAACAAGGTAAAAAGTTTGAATACTATGGTTGGGTAATTGAAAATTTCTCCTTGAGCACGTTATTTACCAAGTATGTTTTTAATGGTTTTCTTTCATAAAAAAACTAGACATAGTTTGAGTATTCTTCTTGCATGCACCCTGTTCCCATTCTGGTTTTTATTTACATTGGTATAGTTGTTTTTAGTTTAAATATGGTTGTCGATATTTCAGTTTGGTCTAGTACCTTTAAAGATTTTCCCTACAACGAAGTTTCATTCATTGTTTGGAGTTTTTATGCATAGTTTCAAAGGCTTTTTTTTTCAGTTCTTCATTTAGAAAACTGATCTGAAATGTGTGAACGAAATATTTCTTATACAGAGATAGACAGTAGGTGCTTTTACTAGTTATTTCACCTTTACTAGAAAGGATGAAACCAGAAGCTTCTGGCCCTCTTACTGCCTCTGCCTAAAGAAATATGAAGTAAACACTAAAACGATTTGGCAATGAAAGTATTTGTTTTCTGATTGCAAAGAATTCATTAACCAATTTTATGTGTGAACAAGCAAGTTAAGGTGTTCTGCAATGGAAGTAATGTGGTTTGAAATGGAACAAATGTGTTTTGATCACTGTATAAGTCTCATTGTGAAAAGTGGACTTATTAAAAATTACTGTTTAATGTAGTAAACTCTGGAAATAAGCAGCAAGAATGCATAGCATAACAGTAAGCATTTGTTTAAGCAGTTCACCCCTCTCTTGGGCTACCTCTGCTGGGTCCAAAAGCCTCCAAATAGGCTTTTCCCTCTTTTATTAATGCTCAAATTAAGTATTACACCATGAAGAAAGCCTCAAAAGGCTAAAATCACTGCAAAATCAGAATCAGAGTGCTGGAAAACAATAAAAATTGACTATTCATTCACATCAAACAGATGAACATAGCCCAATACAGTTGATCTTTCCCATAGCCCTAGTGGCTCCACAAGCAAATCCGCTAATAAAACCTCTGACAGAGTGCCCCGATGGCTCTGCAACCTGTTCCAACAGCTCCAGAATGTTCCAATACCCCCAAATTAAAAAAAAAATCGTTTCAAAAGGACTTCCCTAGCCAAAGTTATGACTGAAACAGACTTTGCCCAGTTAGGGCTAGGAAAGCTCCACCAAATCTGGTGGAACTCCAGTTGAGCCCGACAAATTAGGGGTCGGCGCCTAAATAGGCAGAGTCCGCCAAAATTCCGCCAAGTCGTGGTGTTAAGGGATAAGGTTCATGGAACCATGTCCTCCGGAATCCGTTGAACGGACCTTGAGTTATTTGCGTTGAACTTTAATATGAAAATCATGTATTAAAACTGAACTGCGCTCCACGTGCTGCACCGTGTGACCATACCCGACGTTTGCGTGCCGATGGAGCTAGCCTCCCGGTTCCGAGCCACAGGTCCTATGAATGAGGGGGCTGGCCCCCTTTCGGGCCCTGCACATATCCAAAACAAACATTAAATAGAAACTCGAAGCAATTTTTATTAAGAACCATTGCCGAGGCCCGTTGGTCGGGCCGTCCGTTTGTGTCCACCCCGACCCGGGATCGAACCCTGCCGCACCATAACAAAAGTTTTGAACCATATTTCGTTTGAACTTGGGGCCATGTGGCAGCCTCCGGGCTGGCCACGTGGCGCCCTCTGATTGGCCGCCAATGGAATATTTCATAGAATATTCTGTGGAATATTCTCTTTTTAATAAAATATTTTTTGTAAAGTCAAATTGGCCATTTTTTTTACTGAAATTGGCAAACTTTAAAGTTGAATAACTTTCTCATATAGCGTTGGTTTTTAGTGCCATTCGTGTTTACAAGATCGTTTTCCCGAGCTCTTTCCTATCATTCTGGTTTGGATCAATTCTGAGCAACTAATTTTTTGAGCATTTTTCCACAAAGGACTTGATCACTTGGTCACTCCTCCCAAATGGGAAGATTTTGGACCCCAAAAGCTCTCTGACTAGTGAAACTGATAATGTGGAGACTGATTCTCCACTCTTCCACCCTTGAATAACTGAAATCTACCCGATTTCATCAAATGGAGCTTTTGAGAAAATGATAAACTGTCTCTGGAATCAACTGATGGACCATTGCTAAGATTGATAGAGTCATGATGCAAATGATTAGAATTTTCAGTACAACAATTGTAATCTGCAAAAAAAAACTTTTTCTACACTGATCAAACTTCCCAGAAGACTTAAAATAACTTTCACCTTGCAAATTGTTCCCATGGAAAATTCGACCATACTGAAACCAACTTTTTCCCATGCTGCATGGTGTGTCCTCCTTGCTTGCACTGCTTTGCTTTGACACTTCATTCACTGCATTGGCTGACCCAAAAGGTAATTTTCGCAACATAACATCATCTTCTTTCAAAGACAAACTATTATTAAACTGAGACAAATCATTAGCAACATCATAAAAAGGTGAATGCTCAAAATCTGGTCGTTTCAAGATTAACAAAGTTAGACTTTGACTTGCATTAACCAGTGTTTTCAATTGACTTGCATGGAGTAAAGAAGATTCCAACTTCTTCTTGTGTGCTCTCACAATGTACTCTTTACCATCTTTGAACAAGTGATACTTGTTTTCATGGCGATGAAAGATGGCCTTCTTGTCAAATAACTAAGGACTTCCCAAAACAATACCTGAGATATCAAGCGGCACCACATCAAGTTCCACTGTGTCAATAAAATGTGTAGTTATTGCAAAACGCAATATGCACTTCCTTGAGACTTGCAAGTTGGCATCCTTGCATATCCATCCAAGTGGATAAGGCTTCGGATGTGGAATGGTCTCAAGTTTAAGCTGCTTGACCAAGTCTTCATATATGAGATTAGCTTGTGACCCACTGTCAAACAGTGTGTCAATTTTGGTATGTTTTGAAATTACCCTCACATGGAAGAGCTCTATCCTCCTCTTTTCTTCATGAGTGTCTTTGTGACAATTCAAAGAGCTAGAACTGGGAGTTGTGTCTTGCACCACTTATTTCCCCTTAATGTTCTTTAAAACCATGGCTATGCTTTTTGTCTCATCTCCTGAGTTTGACCCTAAGTCTTGCTCAACTGTTGCTATATTTTTCTTCTTTTCTTTGGTCCTGTTTTTGTTCTTGTATTTTTCTGGTTTCAGTTCAGGATGAAGCTTCCAACAATGATCTTCATCTTCAACAATTGTCTTTGAACGATTCTTAAAAGAAATTTCCTTTTTCTTTTCTTGAATTTGCAACTCTTTTCTTTCCTTTGTTTTTGAAATTACTATCCTCATCAAAAGTATTCTTTCCTCTAGCTTCTAAATGTGTAGCCTGCACACAGACTTCATCTAAGTTGGTAGGATTGAACATTTAGGATAGTATGTTGAAGAACAATTGTGCAAACCTCCTATGTATTTGCATAAGGTGTCTTGACTTTGTAAGTAGTAAGAGTGCTCTCTTTCTAAACTCTTAGGTATAATCTTGCACATTTGACAAGTTTGCCTAGATACACCCAGTGTGATTATGTGAATATGAGCAGAGGATAAAGCTGTTTCTTAATAGCAGCAATAAACTCATTCCAAGTTAGAGTTATCTATATGCTTTTTGAGTCTCCTCTCTCGGATCTTGGCTACCAAACTCATGTCCATCCATTCTCAGTAAGGCTAATTGGATTTTTATGTGTCATATCTGGGAATCTGAATTCTTAGATAGACTTCGGTACATCATCCAGTTATCCAATTTTTACGCATTCACATCATTAAACATGGGTAACAGATTTCCCCAAGCTTTAACAAAGGATTTCTAAGAGATGTTTTTGTTTTGTGTGACTGATTAACAGAAGTTGAAGAGGATGATGTGGAGGAAGAGGATGACGATGGAGATGGTGGATCACCATTTCCTCCATTCCCTTTATTAGACTTATCATTGTCTTTCTTCCCTCCTAAAGAATATCCTTCTTCTCTTTGGTTTCTAGACCCTTCTCCAACAATCCTATCATTTATCTCCTGATAGCGGATTCTAACCATCTCAGTCATGTCCAAGAAAGCTTTTCTAAAGACTCTTTCTTCTTCCTTGGGATCTATTTCCTCATGTACTTCTCCTTCTTTGGAAGACATGTTTGTGGCTGATTATAAGGCTAATGAGAATGAAATGGAAGGTGGAGATAATGGCACCCTAGCCCTCCTTGGTTGAGGATTATCTTGTGCTCTAACCAATTGCCCTTCCCCTCTTTTCAATTTCAGCCTAGTAAGCATCAAATTTGCAGAACAACACAATTTCCTTGCACAAAATTCACAAAATTTTGAGCAAAACCTAAAGCTCTGATACCAATCTGATCTGAAATGTGTGAACAAAATATTTCTTATACAAAGATAGACAGTAGGGGCTTTCACTGGTTATTTCACCTTTACTAGAAAGGATGAAACCAGAAGCTTCTGGCCCTCTTACTGGCTCTGCCTAAAGAAATATGAAGTAAACACTAAAACGATCTGGCAATGAAAGTATTTGTTTTCTGATTGCAAAGTATTCATTAACCAATTCTATGTGTGAACAAGCAATTTAAGGTGTTCTGCAATGGAAGTAATGTGGTTTGAAATGGAACAAATGTGTTTTGATCACTGTATAAGTCTCATTGTGAAAAGTGGACTTATTAAAAATTACTGTTTAATGTAGTAAACTTTGGAAATAAGTAGCAAGAATGCACAGCATAACAGTAAGCATTTGTTTAAGCAGTTCACCCCTCTCTTGGGCTACCTCTGATGGGTCCAAAAGCCTCCAAATAGGCTTTTCCCTCTTTTATTAATGCTCAAATTAAGTATTACACCATGAAGAAAGCCTCAAAAGGCTAAAATAGCTGCAAAATCAGAATCAGAGTGCTGGAAAACAGTAAAAATTGACTATTCATTCACCTCAAACAGATGAACATAGCCCAATACAGCTGATCTTTCCCATAGCCCTAGTGGCTCCACAAGAAAATCCACTGATAAAACCTATGACAGAGTGCCCTGATGGCTCTGCAACCTGTTCCAACAGCTCCAAAATGTTCCAATACCCCCAAATCAAAAAAAAAATTCGTTTCAAAAGGACTTCCCTAGCCAAAGTTATGACTGAAACAGAGTTTGCCCAGTTAGGGCTAGGAAAGCTCCACCAAATCTGGTGGAACTCCAGTTGAGCCCGACAAATTAGGGGTCGACGCCTAAATAGGCGGAGTCCGCCAAAATTCTGCCAAGTCGTGGTGCTAAGGGATAAGGTTCATGGAACCGTGTCCTCCGGAATCCGTTGAACGGACCTTGAGTTATTTGTGTTGAACTTTAATACGAAAATCATGTATTAAAACTGAACTTCGCTCCACGTGCTGCACTGTGTGACCATACCCGACGTTTGCGTGCCAATGGAGCTAGCCTCCTGGTTCCGAGCCACAGGTCCTATGAATGAGGGGGCTGGCCCCCTTTCGAGCCCCGCACATATCCAAAACAAACATTAAATAGAAACTCGAAGCAATTTTTATTAAGAACCATTGCCGAGGCCCGTTGGTCGGGCCATCTGTTTGTGTCCGCCCCGACCCGAGGTCAAACCCTGCCGCGCCATAACAAAAGTTTTGAACCATATTTTGTTTGAACTTGGGGCCACGTGGCGGCCTCCGGGCTGGCCACGTGGCGCCCTCTGATTGGCTGCCATCGGAATATTTAGCAAAATATTTTGTGGAATATTCCCAGAATATTCTCTTTTTAATAAAATATTTTTGTAAAGTCAAATTGGCCATTTTTTTTACTGAAATTGGCAAACTTCAAAGTTGAATAACTTTCTCATACATCGTCGGTTTTCAGTGTCGTTCGCGTCTACAGGATCGTTTTTCCGAGCTCTTTCTTGTCATTCTAGTTTGGATCAATTCTGAGTGACTAATTTTTTGAGCATTTTTCCACAAAGGACTTGATCACCTAATCAAAAACCATATGCATTATGGTGCAATTCCCTTGAGGAAATCCTCAGGCAGACAACACTGGGCTTTTGTTTGTTTGACTATCACCTGGTACAACCTATTGTGGTGTAATAGGCAAGTTGCCTTGGTCATAATATAAAAATCCTAATTACATGTGTTTCATAAACCCAATTTTCTCTTTCGTTATAACCAGTAACATTAGTCCGCACAATATAATGTTTCATTTCCACAACCCTCACATTGTTAATAATTCCAGGGGTTAATTAAGTTGTTATCTCCATTTAAGGCGTTGCTAAATGAATGTGTTTATGGTATTCTTTTAAAAAGATTTGTTAAAACCCTAATCCTACTATGAATTAATCCAAGCTTTTCGTTCATGGGAGCCTTTGAGGCAATATAGGCTTGGGAAAAAAACCACGGTGTTACAGTGCATAAAGTTTTCTGTCCCTCCTTCATTATGAAAATAAATTAGGTCGCAATTATCATTTCTTCCTTTAACTAATATTGTGATTCTATCTCTATTTAATGTGCATTCCAATATTGGACCATATTGATATTGTTTACATATATTCACATTTGTGTTTGTCTCTTGGCATGTTATATGAATTGGTTCTTCGATTATGTAATACCTCGTTTCAAAATGTAATCACAATTGTTCTTAACACCGTTCTCATAATGATTTATGTCATATGGTATTGCCTTGATTCACTAGTATAAACAAGCCCTACATATTGACAAGCAAGGGAAAAAGGGAAGACCGGTCCCATCCCTATCTCTGCAAATAATAATGATAATAATATATGTATATATGACAAGTTTTTACAACCCCCGAACTTGCTTTATCTGTCTCTATCTTTAATGTCTATTTAGAAAATAAATAGAGTTTTATCATCTTTAAGAGAACTTGAAAAATTGATTGTTATGACTTTGCAGTGCCATCCCCTTTCCATTTTAATATTGTTCCCCTATTGTTGTTTCTTTTCAAAATTAGATTAATGATCATTTGTTAATGATGAATTCCACATCCTTCATTACCTGTAAATAATTTTGTGAATTTTTTTACAATATAAGTTTCTTTAAGAGGAAAAGAGGCAGGGGTAGAGGTAGAGGAGGTGGAAATATAGATTAAAATTTAGGAGTTAGAAGAGATAGGAGATCAAGGGTATCCATTCATTTCGATGCGGATTCACAAGAACTAAGGAAATTACTCCGCACTAGTGTTGCTAACCTTTTAGGTCAACCTGAGCATCAACCTGTGGCTCAACCACAACCCCCCTCTGTTCATCATGCACCTAATATCGATATCCATATAACCCCACATGTGTCTACTCCTCTTGTTGCCCCTTATAATGATGGTTGGGGAGCTGCCATATCTGCACAACCCCTGCGATTTGTTCAAGGTTGGCCCACAGTGTCTTTTCTTCCTCCTCTTGAGGCACATGTTTCTCACTTACAGTGCACTGCTTCACATGTAGTCCACTTTCCCAGTGCAACACCACAACCTTCCACACCTGCAAGTCAACATCCTCATTCTGCTCAACAAATTTCCTAGAAACCCACTATGATTATTGGTCCCATTGGTCAATATTCCAAAAAAACAATCATTCCCCAACTTGTTGTGAGTGTCCAAACACATAAAGCTTAGTTCACTCTGTCTGATTCTTCACATGGCTCCTCACATTTTGTCATGTCTCACCCTGGTTATGAAGAGTAACAGGAAAAATCTGCTCCATCACACAGTGATCTAGGTGGATATTGGTGGCCACCAGCCTATTCCACTTGGGCCCCCACCATTGTCTCTTTCAGTTTTTCAGTTTCGGCATAACTTACTATTTTTAGCAGTTTTTCGGGTCCTGAACTTCCGACGCCGTTTTGAGGCCCTAAACGACGTTTTTTGGGCATCGCGCCTCTAAAGAATATCATTCCGTTTCGGAATGATATTCGTGGCGAAAGTTGTAGTCCTCGGATAGAGCTTTAATCATGAGCGTCAAACGGAGATAGTATGCCAAAGTTACGTCCCCGGGAAGTTGAAACACCAATTTACCCAAACGGGGCCCATAGTTTTGGCGCTTCATCTCCTAGGGTTAGGTTTTTGGATGTTTAGGGTTCTCCATTGTTTCTCAATAATAAATATGCCCTCGAGCCTCATTGTAACTCAGTTCAGAGGCCTGTAGCCGCCACATCTCTTCTCAGAGATAGCTACCAGTGCCCTAGCTAGTTTTATTTCCACTCTGTCTGTAAGCAAATTTCAGTTCTTTGATATTAATGAAATGAAGTGTTATTTCCGCTGCATCTCTGTATTTATGGTTATGTGTTTATTCTGTTGCGTTCCTGCATAAATCCGGATCAGTGGTATCAGAGCGGTCTGCTTTTTCTCGATCCTTCCTTGCATGTCCCCAACGAGGTCGGGGTATAAGGAGCTAGGGCTTGATCTGGTGGAACCTTTGCAAGATCAGCCTCGCAAACCTCGACGGACGCCCATGGGGGACGAAAAGAAAGATGAGGGAGCAGGAGATCCTATCAAAATATTGCTCGAGGAGGCCCTCGAAAGACAAAGGAATGTGATGATGGATAACTTTGCTTAGATCCTTCAACGGCTACCCACCGGCGGCGCATCTGCATCCAGCACCACTCTGGAGGCGCGACTCCTTTTAAGGTACAAGTAAATTTTGACATTCCCATATTTGAGGGTCAAATAGACGCAGATGCCGTAGATAGATGGTTGAATCTGTTAGAAGGATATTTCTCGGTTCATGACTTTTCAGACCGGGAGAAGATTATTTTTGAACTCCTCAAAGCTACCCCCCATGTTAAGGACTGGTGGGAAACCTACTGTGAGAACAAGGACCAGACAGAACCCTCTCTGTTCTCGGCCGTACCAACTTGGAATTCTTTCCGAGACTCCGTCAAGGAACAGTACTATCCCGTGGGGAGCTATGAGGACAAGTACATACAATGGACCACGCTGCGACAACAAAGGGATCAAGATGTGCACGAGCTGACGAATCTGTTCCATACCATGCGCACAAAGTTGGGTATCAAAGATTCAGAGAAACATCTCGTACTAAAGTATCGCAACTGTCTGCACAAATACATTCAGGAGGAAATGGAGTTCCTTGACATCTCCTCGCTTGGTACGGCATACCGGTATGCTGCCAAGATTGAGCAGAAATTCAAGCAGAAGAAGCGAGACTTTGGATCTACGAATCAAAAGCAAGGGAAAGGTGCTTCCAAACCGCAAAACAAAGGACCGAGCCAAGGCATGGCGGCTAAAGACAACTCATCGAAGCCACAAGAAAAGAACAGCACCGCGAAGCCAAAGAAGGACACGGGAAAGTGGTGTGAGTTCCATAAGAGCTCCACTCACAACACAAGTGAGTGTCGGGCCAAGCAGCCGCTAGTGGCCGAGATGAGGGCTTCTGAGTCAGATGCATGCTCCGACTCCGAATCAGAACCTGAAAAGGGGAATGAAAAAGGGAAACAGATTATTGATGCGGATCCCAATGCCACTGTTTCCACTACAAAGATCCAGAAGGAGGAACCGGAAGATCCAGAGGAGGAGGAACGTCTCTTCCACTCCTAGATGTGGGTAAAGGGCTCCCCTGTACAGTTCATTGTCGACAATGGGAGCCAAAAGAACCTCATTTCAGTAGACGCCGTGAAGCGGTTGGGCTTGCCGACCACAGCTCACCCACATCCATACACCATCGGGTGGCTTCACCAAGGACGAGATCTCTGCGTCAGCCAGCAGTGCCGCCTTCCCTATAGCATCAAGCCCTTCACGGATGAGGTATTATGTGACATTTCTCCTATTGATGTTTCTGATGTATTATTAGGACAACCATACTTGTAGAAGCGTCATGCTGTGTATGAGTCTCGACCTCGTGCTGTTATTATTACTTTGGGAAATAAGTTGTACAGGATACCAGAGGTACCACCTCCTACGACTATCTCTTTGGTTACCGCAAAACAATGTAGTAAGCTCATTTCCCAAACCAGGAAATTCGTTTTTCTGATGATCCGCCCCCAGGGCAAGAAGAAGACTGTGGCCACGACCTCCAGACAGGGCCCCTCTGCACGACAACAACAAATGGATAAGGTCATGGAGGAGTACGAGGACATCTTCACCTCACCCACAGGGGTTCCTCTGCACTGCCAGGTCAAGCACCCGATTGATCTGATCCCAGGTGTGCCACTACCCAATGGACCGATCTATCGACGCTCTGTTCTGGAAAATGATGAAATCAAGAGGCAGATTCAGGAGCTGTTGCAGAAAGGTCACATCAGACCAAGTTCATCGCCCTGTGGGAGCCCGATCGTGTTGGTACCGAAGAAGGATGGGACGTGGAGACTCTGTATTGACTATCGGGCGCTGAACAAGATCACTGTCCGGAATAGGTACCCAATCCCACGGATTGATGACCTTCTGGACCAACTCAAAGGTGCAAAATATTTCAGCAAGATCGACCCGAAGTCTGGGTATCACCAGGTACCAATTGAACCCTCCGATGTGTGGAAGACTGCCTTCAAAGCCAAGGAAGGCCTTTTCGAATGGCTGGTCATGCCTTTCGGGTTGACGAATGCTCCCGCCACCTTCATGAGGATGATGGATGACATCTTGCGGCCATTCACTAACTCATTTGTAGTGGTGTACTTGGACGACATTCTGATCTTCAGCCAGACTTGGGAAGAGCACCTTCACCACATCCGACAAGTCCTCCAAACACTGCGGCAACACAAGTTGTGTGCCAATTTGGAGAAGTGCACTTTTGGCATGACCCAGGTTCAATATCCGGGATACATTATTGATGAAAGGGGGGTGCATGTGGATCCAGCCAAGATCCAAGTCATTCGGGATTGGCCAGCCCCAACCACTATAACAGAGCTTCGCAGCTTTCTGGGTCTTGCTAATTTTTACCGTAGATTCGTGTTGGGATTCTCTCATATCACTTGGCCCTTGAGTCAAGTCACCAAAGGAGGAGCGAGAGCAAAATTCTTTTGGTCGGAACCTCAACAGAAGGCGTTCATAGAATTGAAAAATCGCCTCTGTTCTGCCCCAGTGCTCACCTTACCAGACTTGCAGCAGCCATTTGAGATCGAGACAGATGCCTCTGACTATGCTATTGGGGCAGTTCTTACTCAACATGGACATCCAGTGGCATATCACAGTGAGACATTGTCTGAGACAGTTCGCAAGTATCCCACCTATGAAAAAGAAATGTATTCCATTGTGCAAGCCTGTCGACAATGGAAGCATTACATTTTGGGGAAGGAAACAATCATCCACACAGACCACCGGCCCCTGCAGTTCATACAGACACAAGGGAAGTTGCAGAATGATCGCCATCAGAAGTGGTCCACATATCTGCAACAGCTTCATTTGAACATCAAGTACAAGAAGGGTAGCACCAATAATGTTGCAGACTGCCTCAGCCGACCACCGATCGTGGCGCTCACCACCGTGCTCAACTCTTGTGGGCACGAGACTTCTGATTGGCCGCTTCTCTATGAGAGTGACCCAGAATTCGGCCACACTTACAAGGTACTCTTGGGGGGCACGCAAGTTCCAAATTTTCACCTCCAAGATGCACTTTTATGTCACCTGGGACACCTTTGTGTTCCTTCAAGCGAGCGTGCAAAGATGATATGGGAAGCACACTACAGTCGAGTCGCTGGGCATTTCGGGGTCGAGAAAACAGTAGCAATACTACAGAAGTATTTCTATTGGCCGAAACTTCGCAAGGATGTCGAGAAGCACATCAGATCCTGCACTGCTTGTGCCATTGCCAAACCGACCATCAAGAAGCAGGGCCTATATACTCCACTACCTACCCCTAGTCGACCTTGGGAATCCATCTCCATGGATTACATGTCGGGCCTGCCTTCTACTAAGAATGGAAATGACTGTGTTTTTGTGGTCGTTGATAGATTCTCGAAGATGGCCATTATGGCGGCCTGTAAGAAGAATATCACAGTAGAAGCCACTGCTAAACTCTTCTTTGAACGAGTGTGGGTGCACTTTGGGATCCCACAGTCTATCATATCAGATCGAGATAGCAGGTTCCTCAGCACATTTTGGTCCAGCCTTTGGTCAATGTTGGACACCAAGCTCACCAAGTCCACAACTTTCCATCCCCAAACAGATGGCCAGATAGAGGTCGTCAACATAATGATTGTACACATTCTGCGCATGTACAATTCAAAGCATCCACGCACATGGGATGAGAGCCTCCCCTATGTACAACATAGTTATAACCGGGCTCTCCACAGTTCAATTGGCCATAGCCCCTTTAAGGTGGGCTTGGGATTCCAGCCACTATGTCCCATTGTCATAGCCATGCCGTTTGCAGCTGCTCAGGCCGATTCAGCTCATGTCCAGTCTGAAGTTGACAAAGCAAGTAGCTTCATCGAGCGCATTCAACACATCCGCCAACAAGTTCATGATATATTGGACAGAGCCAATGCGAAGTACAAGCAGCGCCATGATCAACACCGGGTGCCACACAACTTCCAGGTGGGCGACAAAGTATGGCTACATTTGCAGAAGGAGCGCCTCACTGGACCCCACCGCAAGCTTCGCCCGCTTTGATACGGGCCGTACACCATCACCAAGGCTGTAGGGAACAATGCCTTCGAGCTCAGTATTCCACCATTCCTTGGTCTGCACCCAGTCTTCAATGTGGATCGCCTTCGTCCTTACTTCCCACCTCTACTGGACACCTCGGACATTGCAGAACAACTCACACCAACAGAGTTAAATCCAGATTGCATGGAAAATTCCACCACAGATTGTATCATGGAAATGCAAATCAAGAACACTCGCCAGCAGAAGATCCAACTATATCGGGTTGTCAAAGCTGGCCAACTCCTGCACCAAGGAAAGTGGTTCACCAGGGACCAAGTTCAGCAGAAATTTCCTCATCTCATGGAGGAACTTAACGCAATGGGGACCATTGCTTCCTAAGGGGGGAGTAATGATCCAGGTGGATATTGGTGGCCACCCGCCTATTCCACTTGGGCCCCCACCATTGTCTCTTTCATTTTTTCAGTTTCGGCATAACTTACTATTTTTAGCAGTTTTTCGGGTCCTGAACTTCTGGAGCCGTTTTGAGGCCCTAAACGACGTATTTTGGGCATCGCGCCTCCAGAAAATGTCATTCCATTCCAGAATGATATTCGTGGTGAAATTTGTAGTCCTTGGATAGAGATTTCTAATGATGTATCATGAGCGTCAAACGGAGATAGTATGCCAAAGTTACGTCCCTGGGAAGTTGAAACACCAATTTACCCAAACGGGGCCCATAGTTTTGGCGCTTCATCTCCTAGGGTTAGGTTTTTGGATGTTTAGGTTCTCCCTTGTTTCTCAATAATAGATAGGCCCTCGAGCCTCATTGTAACTCAGTTCAGAGGCCTGTAGCCGCCACATCTCTCCTCAGAGATAGCTACCAGCGCCCTAGCTAGTTTTATTTCCATTCTGTCTGTAAGCAAATTTCAGTTCTTTGATATTAATGAAATGAAGTGTTATTTCCGCTGCATCTCTATATTTATGGTTATATGTTTATTCTGTTGCGTTCCTGCATAAATCCGGATCACACAGGAACAAACAATAGTTTACAAGTACTTACAACATATTTTTGGCATGTTTATGGATATCGCTGAGTTATTACTATATACAGGTTGATCTATGATTATGAAATTACTTCAATTTTTCCTAGATAATATTCACTGCACATACATATGGATATTTACGATGTTCTATTTATGGTATGGTTTTTGGAAGACATCATTATGCATATGTATCTCTGTTTATCATAAATACAACACTATATATATATATATATATATATATATATATATTTGATGAC